>CM065353.1:637500-727500 GCA_033032245.1 Poecilia picta
GACGCTGAGAGCAACTTCCTGCTTCACCAGATGGAAACACAGATGGAGGATTTTAGCGATTGTCTCCTGGCTAAAGACCAGGAGCCATTTCTGCTGCTAATGCTGGGCTAGCAGGTTAGCTTTGGTTGTATTTACCCAGAATGCCCTGCGCTGTAGTCCACTTCCTGCTTCTGGAGCGTCTCTGGTCACAGTCAAACTGAAGGACGGTTCACTTCAGACTGAGGTTTGCAGGACCAGAGTTTGTTTTGGTTTTCTGGGTTAGCATCAGAGTTCGATGGCGCAGACAGGAGGTCTCACTCTGCTGCCTATTTAATCTCCCACTGCACAGATCAGCCACTTCATTCTGGGACGACTGGGAATTTCCTGCAGCCTGGATCTGGAGCAGCGACGGGATTATGGTTCCTGATGAAGACGAGGGCAGAGGAGGAAGTCCCAGTCAGAACTTGACCCGGTTCTTCTCTGGTTCTGACCCACTTTCAGCCTCTGACTCGTTCAGGAATTCCCATCTTTATGTCATTAAACTCCCAACATTCCCAGGAATCTGCTGAGGATTCAGATGGATCAACATCCCAGAAATAAACTTCGGTCCAGTTGATCCGGTCCAACCGTCTGCAGAGCAAAGCACTGGGGTCACAAAACTTTCTGTCATGTTGGCTAAAAACGTCGGACCAAAGCTTCTCACCAGCTGAGGAAAAATCTAATCAAATCAAGCAAACAGTTTGTCTGATTTTCGGTTTTTGTGTGAAATTAAATTCCTTCATTGTAGATCCAAAAAAACCAACTGTTTTTTGTTAGTTGCTTTAAAGAAAAGCCTGTAGTTTCACATTTGTTTTGGACTCAACTGAACAAATTTATTCTCAGAGTGAAAGTTGGATTTATGTCATTTTCTTTCAAAATGCTTCAGTCGAATTTAATAAATGAAATAAAAGCTGATTTTAATTCAGCAAAGTCGATTTTTCAGTGAAAGACTCTGGATAAACTCACCTGGTCATAAAAACACACAGATTTTCTCTTGTCAGAAAACTGTATCAAATAATTTTATCCTGACAGAAATTAAAATTCTCAACCAGCTGAAGTGGACAGTCAAACGGGTCGGTGTCCAACCGCAAGACATCCGTCACAGACCATGAATGGCCCCCGCGCCGCACTTTGGACACCTCAGCTTTAAAACTGATTGTTACAAATACAATCTGTAGTTCTGACCGGTTCTGGTGGTTCTCTTTGGGCTCCTGTGTCTCCAGGATGCTGGATGTTCTGTGAGGACAGAACCAGAACATCTGGACTCTGTTCAGGGTTAAACCCGGAAACACAGAATTCAGCCAGTTGAAATATTGAAAACCAGAAACAGTTTTTCTCCCACGGGTCCAACACCAGATGCTGAACCAGCAGAACCGGAGCCGAGTGGGGAGGACCAGGTCCGGTTCAGGTCCGGTTCAGCTCCCGGTCCGGTTCAGGTCCGGTTCAGCTCCCGGTCCGGTTCAGCGCCAGGTTCAGCTCCCGGTCCGGTTCAGGTCCGGTTCAGCACCTGGTCCGGTTCAGCACCAGGTCCGGTTCAGCACCAGGTCCGGTTCAGGTCCGGTTCAGCTCCGGTCCGGTTCAGCACAGGTTCAGCACCTGGTCCGGTTCAGCACCTGGTCCGGTTCAGCTCCCGGTCCGGTTCAGCACCTGGTCCGGTTCAGCTCCCGGTCCGGAACCGATGCAGCTCCTGGAGCATGACGGGACCTTCATCATCTTCATCTCCATCTCTAATATTTCTGCTGTTTTACTAATACATAATTAATTTTTAGGTCCATAATGTCAGTAAAAGCTGCGTTACCGACCCGAACTCCTCCTGAAGAGACCCGAACCGGTCAACGCAGTCAGTGCGGGGAATCCCCGCAAACAACCATCGTGCGCCCTTTATCGGACACCGGCAGGAGTTCTCCGTGTCTGATGTTTGGGAGCAGCGCCTGTCCGATAATGGAAGCCCCTTGTTCCCGTTGTTTTTAACGCGTTTTGTCCCGCAGGTGAAACAACGTGACGTAACCACGCAGGTCCACCTGTTCCCGACACGGAACCACCAACACATTTCGCATCCGAACCGAACCGGGTCTCACCTGCAGCTCGGCCCGCTCCACCTCCCACTGGGCCCGGTCCAGCTCGAACCGGACCCACTCGTGCTGTAGGAAGTGGAGGATCCCCGGGATGCTGTACTGAGCCCGGGCCGCGGTTCCGTCCGCGGGCGGCGGGGCTCTGGCGCTGCCGGTGCCGCCGGAGCCCGAACCGCCGCCGCTGAGGAACACTCCGGGACCGGCCTGCTCATCCATGGCTGGTTCGGTCCGGTCCGGTCCGGTCCGGTTCGGCTGTGCAGGGACTCCTCAGTCCATGAAGGAGCTGCGAGGAGAACCGAACCGCCTGACCCAGCTGTCAGATGGACGGACCGCAAAGCTTCACGCGTTTACACCGCAACCGCACTTCCGGGCTGGACCTTCACAATAAGAGGTGCAACGCAAACAGAAGAAGCAAAGAGAAAAGCTGGGATGTTTTTATAAATAGCTGTAAATAAGAACTTTATTCCATCCATCCATCCATTTTCTTCCGCTTATCCTGGTCGGGTCTCGGGGTACCAGCCTAAGAGGGGAGGCCCAGACTTCCCTCTCCAGCCTCTTCCAGCTCCTCCAGGAACCACAAGGCGTCCCAGGCCAGCAGAGAGACATCGTCCCTCCAGGTGTCCTGGTCTCCCTCCTCCTGGTGGGACCTGAACTCCTCACCATGAGGCTCCATCCTGACCAGATGCCCGAACCTCAACTGGCTCCTCTCGACGTGGAGGAGCAGCGGCTCGACTCTGAGTCCCTCCTGATGACTGAGCTTCTCTCTCTAAGGGTCCAAACACCCTGCGGAGGAAACCCATTTCGGCCGCTTGTATCCGTGATCTCGTTCTTTCGGTCATGACCCAAAGCTCATGACCATAGATGAGGGTGGGAACGTAGATCGACCGGTAAATCGAGAGCTTCGCTTTTTGACTCAGCTTCTCTTCACCACGACGGACCGGTACAGCGCCGCTTCACGGCAGACGCCGCCCCAATCCGCCTGTCGATCTCCCGCTCCCTTCTTCCTCATTCGTGAACAAGGTCACGAACTTTATTCAAAAACTTTAATCAAAAACTCAAAATCTAAAGCAATAACAATTATGAGTCTCCTCTGATTGGCTGAATCATGAATACATCACGTTTCCGTCCGGCGCTGCCATTAAAGGGTTATTGCGAGATTTTAACTGAATTCCTTATTTAATGGAAACATTGTAATTATGAAATGATGATGATGATGGGCAGAAAGGTGAGCAGCAACTTCCGGATGTTTCTACTTCCGGTTGGTCTGGTTCTGATTTGCAGCTCCTCTGCTTGCAGCTGCTCATCCCAATGCAATTAATCAGATTACTGATCAGATTATTGGTCAGATTATTGGTCTGGTTCTGACCGTCTCCAGATGGTCCAGATGTTTTAGTTTTAATTTAAAAACCTCCTTTTCAAGGAGTCCTGGCCAAGAGGCAGAACAAATAAAACACATGTGAGTAAAAACCAGCAGAACCAGGAGACTGAGGAGCTTCAGATGTCAAACATGATGGACATGATGGACATGATGGACATGATGGACATGATGGACATGAGTCTCCACCTTATTTAGATCTGATTAAATGATACCAGAACCAGAACCGAGCTCAAAACTCCTCCTGTCAAGATCCAGATGGTCCACAAACACCTGGCAGCTAAGAGCCAATCAGAGTCCTCGGATTGGAAGGGTCGTTTCTTAGGCTTTTATTTTGAAGGCATATTCACTCATTTTCCGTCTGTAGCGACTTGACTCACCTCTGTGATGACGTCAAGCTCCTGTTCCCTGCAGGTGATCCGCGTAGTTTCTCCTCCTTCAGGAAAACATTATTTAATAACCTGAAATAATAAAATATAAATGTTACAACACCGGAAGTCAGTGATTAGAAGGCTGAGCATAAAGAAATAAAGTATAAATAAATAAGACGAAAATTAAAGATGAGTCAGGAACTGAACTGGCTGATAAAATCAAATATTTATATAAAAATGTTTGTATTAAACCTTTAGATATGAAACAAACTGAAGTTCCATGTGTGACCTGATGGAGGCGCTGCTGTCCCTGATGATGATCATCGATCTGCAGCTCCGATCAAAACCTTCTGATCGATAATCAGCTGAAAACTCAGCGGTTCTGTTATCGGCTTCATCTGGACTCTGGATTGGACTCAGAGGTTCTGGTTCATCTGCGACCCAGAGACCAGAACCGATCCGAACTTCATGGCCTCATAACGACGGTAAACTGATGATGATGATGATCTTAATGTTCCTGATTTTGTATTTTTAACGTTTTGAGTTAAAAGGCGGTTTATGGAAATGTTTTGATGTTTTTTCCATGTTTATAGAAAATTTAAAAAAAAAAATCAAGATGAGACACATTAGTAATAAAACGTTTGATATGAGAAACTGAGCAGAAATAAAAATAATCTCCACAATCTGAGGAAAATAAAACAAAATGCAAACAAATTTCAGATCTGAAGATTTTAACATGTTGGTTTAAATCTTTTGTGATTTTTAACCAACCAAAGGATTAAATATATCATAATTTAACTCTTCATCCCTGTTAGACCAAGTTTTATTAAAACTTAAATAGATTTCTGCTGTAATATCCACTTTAATGAAGTCACAATTTAAAAAATGTTTGAAAATCTCATCACAAAACGCAGAAATTGACATTTATTTTTAATTTCCGTTGTAGAAAGTCGCTACAGGGAAAACTTCATATATAACTATTAATATCTTGGTGGGGTGGAATAGAAGCTGCTTGGTTCTCATTAATTTTTAAACATGTTTTCTTTGGACTGAATATGGTTCCTCTTCACTCTTTTGTCTTGTTCTGATCAGTTTGACACAAATAGGTCCACATATAAAACAAATAAATTAAAAGACAAGTAAATAAAATCACGATTTAAGTCTCAGATTCACTGAGAGGTAAAACCGCCAGTGATTCCAGATATATATTAAAGCAAACAGGAAATGATGAAACTATAACTGAACTGGTCATCATGAGTTAAACTACAGTTTCTGCTTTAATAAAGAAAAACTTCACAGTAATTATCGCTTGTAAGCCTCGTCCAGCGGCCCCCGTGGGGCCCCGCCCGGCCCGGTGGGGCCCCACGGGATGGGCAGGGCCCTGCCCATCTGCCCATCCCCGCCCGGCCCGCCCGGCCCCGTGGGGCCCGCCCGGCCCGGGGCCCCGCTGGCCCTGACCGCCCTGTGGGGCCCCGCCCGTCCCGTGTGGCCCCGCCCGGCCCGTGGGGCCCCGCCCGGCCCGGGGCCCCGCTGGCCTCTGACCGGCCCTGTGGGGCCCCGCCCGTCCCCGTGTGGCCCCGCCCGCCCCGTGGGGCCCCCCGGCCCGTGGGGCCCCGCCCGGCCCGGGGCCCCGCTGGCCTCTGACCGGCCCTGTGGGGCCCCGCCCGTCCCCGTGTGGCCCCGCCCGGCCCCGTGGGGCCCCGCCCGGCCCCGTGGGGCCCCGCCCGGCCCGGGGCCCCGCTGGCCTCTGACCGGCCCTGCGGACTCGCGCTAATCAGCTGATGCGCCGCAGCCGCAGGTATTTAAACGCGGCTGCGCGGCGGTTCGGTTCAGACCCAGCATGGCTCCGTTGGACCGAACCGCGCAGCAGAACAAACCCTTCAAGCAGCGCAAGAGCTTCGGTGGGTCTCAGAACCGGAACCGGGGGTCCAGAAGTCTGAAGGAAAAACTCACCGGAGTCTGTTTTCTCTCCGCAGCTACCAGAAAGATGGAGGTGGCGGGGATCCGGTCCAAATTCCCGAACAAGATCCCGGTGAGTGTCCGGTTCGGCCGTGGTTCTGGCGCTGGTTCTGTTTGGACTCACCTGGTTTCCCTGAACTTCAGGTGATCATCGAGCGATACGAGAAGGAGAAATTCCTTCCGCCTCTGGACAAAACCAAGTTCCTGGTTCCGCACGAACTCACCATGACCCAGTTCGTCACCATCATCAGGTAGGCGGAACCGGTTCTGGAACCATTTCTGAAACCCAGCCGGTTCTGATGAGCCTGGTTCTGGTTGTGAAGGTTCAGAGCTGAAGGGATCCGTCCATTTCCTGACTCCATGTGGTTCTGGTTCTGGTTCTGTTATGTTCTGACCTCTGGGTGACCTTTAACCCGGTCGATCTCACCCGGCCGGGCCTCAATAAATCAATCCTGACTGGATCGAACCGCTCTGGTTCTGTTTACCTGAGCTACAGAACCGGTCTGGGTCAGGCCCGGTTCTGTTCTGCAGTAGAACCTGGTTAAAACGCCTGGGTGGCCGTTGCCCCGCCTCCGAACACTAAAGGGTTAACGGAGGAGCCATGTTGGGAGGACTTCCTGGGGGCGGAGCCTCAGGGAGCTCTTAAAGAGACAGAGGCCCAATTCCAAAACGTTAACGTGGAAACTCGTATTAACGTTTTGGGAAGTAAGAACCATCGGTCCAGGCGCCGGTTTGGCTCCCAGCAGGTGTTTGAGGGGAACCAGCTGGTGGTTCCGGCCGGGATCCGGTCCGTTTGGTTCCTGGTAAACGGAGGCGCCGTCCCGTCATGTTCTGGACCAGAACCAGCTGGTCTCTGACTGTAACGGCTGCGTTTCCCCTCCAGGAGCCGGATGGCGCTGTTGCCCAGCCAGGCCTTCTACCTGCTGGTGGCCGGCAGCGGCCTGGCCAGCCTGTCGCTCTCCATGGCTCAGGTGTACAAGCAGCACCAGGACGACGACGGCTTCCTCTACATGACCTACGCCTCCCAGGAGATGTTCGGGCTTTGACTGGGCCGCAGCTCCGCTGTACATAGGACATATTTTTATAGATGTTGACTGTAAGGTGGTGTTTTAATGATCCAATAAATGTTGACTGTGAAAAAGGTCCAGTCTGCTGGTTCTGACTCGGTTCTGTTCAGGGTCTCCGGGCCAAAGAGTCTCTGCAGGTTAAAAGTCTGGATTTCAAACGGGAGCTGCAGAACTTTGATATTTAACCAGAATCTGAGACCCGGTCCGTTATGAGCGGGTTCTGGTACCAGGGCTCGACCGAGTATCTTAAACGGCCATGACTGGATCACGGTAGCCTGAAAGTTTCCTATGAACAGAACTTGTTGCTCTGTAAAACTTGACTCTGATTGGCTGATTCAGGTTCGGCACTACAACACCTGTACCTAACAAAGTGGCCAGTAACGGATTAAAGTGACAGTTCTGCCCCCTGCTGGCAGAACTTGGGAACTGCACGTTGAGGAAAATTTGGGTCAGAACTATTCATACCCCTGGTTGATGGAGGTCTTTGTGATGCTAATAAAGTTTTTTTTATATAATGTTTCACATTAAAACATCTTCATGTTTGAGTCTTTTGGAAGATTCTGGTCTTTCACATCCTGCAGTAAAGGTTGATCTGAGGTATGAATACTTCTGAGCTCAGCTGAAGGTTTTCCAGGTGTTTCTGTGGCGGTTCTCAGCAGTTTGGACCCGGCAGGCGGCGCCGCCGGTCCAGTCACTGGACTCGTCTTGGTTTCCGTTAGAAACTTTGACCTGGTTGTTAATCTGCCATGAACCAACATGAAGGTGAAGTTTTCATGAATGTCAGTAATGACACTTAATACCAGGTTGAAGATTTTAATGGACTTTTAATGAATCTTTGAGTTGAAAGTGTCAGAATTGACCTTCATTGGTTTCGTGGGTTTTGAAGGTTTTTCTGTTTAAACGATTTTATCCGAACCAGAGTCTGTCTGCTCCTCTCATTTATTAGCAGACATCTGCATGATTTGTTAATCTGTTTTTAATTCTCATGGTTTGGAGAGACGCTGTGGTCATTGACTGGTTATAGATTACAGACCAGGTCTGACCTCCTTCTCTCACATTCACTGTGAAAACGCCATCAGTTCCGTTCATGTTAAACTTTTTTTGTTTTTGCCTATTGTTTTTATGGGCCTCCATTTAGCAGACAGGAAGTCGGGCATCGAGAGACGGGGAAGACATCCGTTAACTGAGACACGGTCGGGAGTCGAACCGGCGACAGCCACGGCGAGAACTCAGTCAGTTTTCAGATCTGATCTGGTTCTCCTGAGGAGGCAGAAAGACCCTGGAGTGAGGAAAGTCTGGAACCATCTGGGAATAAAGTAATAAAGTCTGTTTAGTTCTGATCGGATACATAAAACCAGGATGGACTTTCTGAGGAAGCCGATGGTCCATAAAACTTTGTTTGGTTTCTTATGGAAAAAGAACCAAGTTCATCCTGAGCTTCATCTGCTGCAGCTCTGAGTCTGGACCGGATCGGACCGGATCGGACCAGACCAGACCGGACCGGATCGGACCGGGTTAACATCTGAACCCGTCTGTAAGCTCAGAACTTCAGTGTCGTTTCCTGTGTTTCCGTCCAAAATGAATTTACCAACAGATTTTCTCTTCGATCCAGAGGATTATTTGTTCAGAAACCTAAAACTGACTCAACTTTAAAGATTTAAATCAAATGAAAAAGATGAACTTTTTAAAGTATGAAACAGGAAACACAAATCAAGGCAAGCTGCAGGCTTCCTGTTTGACGTTTAGATAAAACTCATTTTCTCATTTCAGTTTTAGGATTTTTTTCTGTCAACGGGAACATTTTGTATCTCAGGGGGAAAAAGGTTCAATCTAAAGTGGTTCTGTTCAGATTCTGGTTCTTCTCATTTTAAGAGGTTTTGATGCAGGTCAGAATTAATGAGCCCAAAAATAAAAAACTTTTAGAAACAGGAAATGAAACCAGCAGCAAGTCCAGAGAAAAGGTTAAAATCCTGAAGATGTCCTGGAACATGCGGAGTTGATGACGGGTAGCTGAACTTTTTCTGTCTTTATATCATTTCCAGCAGAAACATGGTGACGGTTGAAGATCAGATCTCAGTGGAACATGAAGAACCTGCATCTGCAGCACAGAGTCCAGGTGAGTAAAATAATCCCACATATGGACGGACATGAAGAGCATTACGGACTGTCCATGAAGTTCACGCTTCATTACGAGACTCTCCAGAGAATCGTCTCTCTGCTCGACGATCTGCACAGGAAAACCAGGAATGTTTCAGAAGACGCCTCTCATCCCGTCTGGCTGCAGATACAGGAGCATCAAATCCCCTGCAGAACCATTTTCTCACTAGTTTGGTTATAATTTATGTTAACATTTGGTTCTATGGTGACAAAGATTGATATTGAATTATCTACTGTTGTCATCGGAGGCCAAAGCTCTACAACTCTCCCCGTCTGCCCTTTGACCTTCTCTGATCGGATGAATGGAGGCCCTGATTGGTCAGTCAGTACCAACCAATCAAAGAGATCGATTGGTTGGTTACAGAACGATGTGTGTTTGCTGATGGCTGTGAGAATAAATGAAATGCTCAGTTCTGCAGCCCAGTGACAGGAACTTTTGACTGCTTGGTTCTGGACCCGCTGGTTGGTTCTGGACCCGCTGGTTGGTTCTGGACCCTGCTGGTTGGTGTTCTGGACCCGCTGGTTGGTTCTGGACCCGCTGGTCTGGTTGGTTCTGGACCCGCTGGTTCCCATTGGCTCTCTGAGATTAGGCGGGCTGTAGCTCACCTAATCAGTTAAACTGGTTAATCAGTTTAACTGATTAGTTGAGTCTTTTGTATTTACAATTTTATGTCACTTTTAGCTTGGCTTGATATTGGTTTTTCAAAATGTAACTGGCTTTGGTCATTGTGTTTTATTGCCATGAATAATGAACTTGAATTAAAAACCTAGTTTAGTTTGCAAAGGGATTATAAGGAAGGGCATTAAAGTGACTGAAGTTTAATTAAAATTGTAAAAATAAAAGTCAGAAACAGCAAACAAGATGTCAGGAGTCAGAAAACCTCTGACCAGGTGTTCGGTCCGGTTGACCCATCTCCATCCTCCCTCCTGTTCAGCATCATTCTGATTGGTCAGGATACCGGAAGGAGGACATGAGACCAAAACCTGCTGTAGATGTGAGCTGGTTGATCCTCAGTGTTGCCAGGAGTCTCCAATAACAATAAATTACTAATATATTACAGTAATAGAGGTTCAACTGATACAAACTCAGTGGAAAAGACACCGAATGGCTGAATTTAACATTAGAGGCACTTTGGCGCCATCATGTGGCCAGATAAAATCCCTACAATGGCGGAAGCCGGCAGCGCATGCGCTTAACTACTAGCCCTGCCAGCCCAGGTGGGCCCCATATGGGGGAAAGGAGGGCAGACCAGATGGGTCCCACATGGGTTTGTCCACAGGCTCCACGGTGGCCCCACATGGGCCCCACGTGGTGGTGGCCCACTTGGGTTTGTCCATTTAGGGCCCATGTGGTGACAAATAATGGGATTTAAGGCAAACCTACGGAGGCTGAGCGGGTTCAACTGAGCTCCCAGCGCTGAGAGCCCAAAACATCCATAGTTAATAAACTGAATGTAGAATAAACAAGTAGAACGATAAACACGATTTCTGTCTTCAACTTGACACTCGGAGCATCACGTCTCAGGACGACACCAGGGATCTGGTCTCCTGGTCTCACAGGCTGAAAATGCAGGAACTGACCTGGAAGTACATTAGAAAACCGTCATGCAGCACTAAAAACTCATGTCGCTTCCTGGAATCATCTCTAAACCAGTATTACTAAAAGTTACAGAAATGTCAGCGGCTTTTATTCAGTAGCAACAAACCAAAGGTTTTAATCTGCTGACTGATATTTTCATACGTTTGGTTTTCAGTTATTGGGCTCATGATGAGCCGAACAATTATCTTGCTACAAACGAAGACTGTGGAGAAATGAGACTTTTTGATCGGAAGACAACAACTGGAAATATGTTCCCTGTGACATCAAGAACTCCTGGGTCTGTGAAAGAGAACTGCAGGTAAATAATCGATCAGATGTTTGGTGTTTCAGTAGAAATGTTCCCTTCATGAACTTGAACAGTTTTGATTTTTGTACTGAAACCTGATAGAAACGTTTCTGGGCCAGGATTAAATTACGATGCTATTAATTTAATCCTAAATTCACTGGTCATCAGTGGCACAACGTCCAGGCAAGAAGACGGCAGTGACCTCAGACACCCACCTGCTGGAGGAAAATGTCTCAGATGTCTCAGCAGGTTCAGTACAAGGTCAGAGGTCAGATAAATGTGCAGAAACCTAGCAGATTAAAGGTCATGACCTGAACCAGTATGGCTGCTTGGAAGGATTGAAGGAGGAAGTTTCTTCCCTCTGGAAACAAAATGGCCGCTGGACTGAGGTCAAGAGAGACGAGACGGGAGAGGAGATATTGGACCGGGTCGGACAGAACCAACAGAACCAGAGACATCAGATCAGCAGAAACAGCTCATGCCAACTGGTGGTGGACGTATGAAGATCTGGGCTGGACAGCTTGCGGTCTTTGACTGGACCATGTAGGCCAAACATGAGTCCATCTGTCCCCAAACAGAACCAGGACCCAAACAGCACAATGGATGAAAATTATCTAAATATTTCACAGCATCTGAAAATGACAACAGGAGTTTTTGTTCCTGTTGACAGAATTAATTTTAGAACCATGAAGATAATTAGATTTTAATGTTCATCGTCCAAATCAGGTTTTATAGTTTAGTTTCATTAAGAAGAGATTTTATCCACCAGGACTCTTTACTGAGACGTTTCTGTCAGAATCAGTTCTTTCAGATTATGTGAGATTTATTACAGTCGTTTCGTTTTTCTGTCTGCGTTGCCGTTGGTAACCAGGTTGTTTCCTGCTCTGTCATCAGGCATGAAGCAGCAGGAAGACTCCATGTCCAGCAGGTGGCGCCGGTCGATGTCGGACCCCTGCTGGGTCCATAGCTGCAGCTCCTTGTTCTTCTTCACGTCTGAAACTGTTGAAGCTTTAATCAGATTTTTACTTATTATCTATTTCATGTCAGAATGAAACATATTAATAAACTGAGTTTTTGGGCATGTTAAATTTATGTTTATTGAATCAGAAACGTTGCCGTATGCAACAATAATAAAATTAAAAAAAAAGTAAAAAATAGATTTCAGGACACTAATAAAAGCAAATCAGGTCGAAACTAAAGAAATAAAAACATTTCTTTTCCTCAGATCCTGTTTTCATTCATTAGTTTGATTCTTTGAGCTTCAGTTTCATTAAATTGAAACATTGCAGCTTCTGAGGTTTTGGGTTATTAATGTCCTGCAGTAAAATAACAAGTTCACAATCTGTCCTTCAATATTCGAAGCTTCAGATGCAGAAACAGAATGAAAATAAAAACCAGGAATATGAAATTAGAGCTGCTGGGACAGAAAGACAGACAGGATTTATGTAATTTTGACCTGATTTATTTATTTCCAGCAGCTTTTTAAAACCAATCCTTCCTCAGACGTTCTTCAGGAAGAACTGGCTGCTTCATCGTTCTCCAGTTTCAAACGTTTCTCTGAGTTTCAGCAGCTTCTCAGATTCAGCCGTTTTCTGACTCTGACGGTCGTTTGGTTCTCCAGGTTTCCAGGAAGTAGGAATGAGGAAAACAAAGTATTTCAAGGTGAACATCAAATGCATCCAAGGCAACAAGCCACTGATCTGATGGCCGGTCAGGAGGACAATCAGACATTTATTAATCACGTTGACTCTGCTCAGCCTTACAGTCAATAATAATCTTTATTCTGCTGTTGACAAATCAATAAATAATTTTTCTTTTTAAGTGTTTTTATTATATTTATATCAGATGAATCAGATCCACGTCAAACTGAAACATTTACTCAAACTAGCAGACGGAGAAGCTTCAGAGTAACTGAGAACCGAATCACAAACCTTTGACTATGAGACTCTAGAAGATTCAGAACAGTGAAAAACTGAGAGCTTCGTGAAGTAAATAAAAGAGAGAAACTCCTTCCTAAAGATAAAGATACAGCAGATTTCAAAAGAAAATAAAAACGGATAATGTAGGAAACAGCGCCCCCTTCAGTTCCTGGAGTGCAGTGACCCCATTTGTTCCTCTTCTGGATGCTTGGCCACAACGTCTGACGGGATTCACCATCCTCTATGCAAAACCCGTAGTGAAAGTGACCCCTGACCTCCGACCCCTGACCCAGCTGGAGGTCCAGGCGCCACTGGTTTAGTTGGTGTGGATCTACAGGAACAGAAAAACGTGACTCTTTGCTACCAGCGTGAAATAAAAACCAGAGTCTCGTGTTTCCATCGCTCTAGTTTGACACGATGTTTTCGGTCTGGTTCATCCCGGGTCCAGTCTCTGACCCGCAGCCCAGTGGAGGAACATGGTCCCTCTGGTTCCTCTCCAGGGGTCGAAGGGCGAAGCAGTGGCTGCAGCGTGCGATGGGTGGTGGCCGGATGCTTGGCGGTCCGATCCTGGGCTGCTGAAGCTGCTCGGCGAGCTGCTGACCTCAATCGGGCCAGAATACGTCAAACATCTCAATCCCACCAACACATCCTCCTCTGGAGAAGCAGAGCCCGATACCTTGGGCCGGGCTCTCCATCTACATCCGTCCGTAGTTCCTTAAAACTCTGAATGGTGAGGGAACTGATGTCCATGGGTCAGTTACTGGGAGGAGGAGACCTCAGCGTGTGGTTCTCCTAAAGCTTCCTGGGAAGTTCAGCACTCCTGGAAAGGAGGGTCCATTGGACTGTTGAATCTTGGATTCAGGATGAGCCCGTGGTTTTGGTCCAGGACCCTCAGCAAGGTCCAGGCGGATGTAAGGGACATGGCACCGGTTGGCCGCTGTGTGTCAGGGCTGGTGGACGGCATTCGGCCGTGTCCCTTTGGGTTGGACTCCACCAAGGCTGCTCTGCCCACCGGTTCTGTAACCTTCATGGACATGATGCTGGCCATCAGGACGGACTCAGAGGCTCCAGGTGGTTCTGGAGGAGTTCTGGTGAAACTCAGAACAGCTGAACGTCCAGTTGGTCCGATCCACAGTGAAACATGAGACACTGTGTAACAAATGGTGCTTTTGTAGTTTGCATCTTTATTGTCTTCATACCTGAAGCTGTAATTCACAGAAATCATGCAATTATCTATTGTTTATTAAATGATTATTATTTTTAAGATACACGTTGCTTTAGGCTACATTTAGTGTGAAAGGGATCCAGTATTAGTTGTAACTGTGAACTTTATCTGGGAAACATTTATTTCACATAGAAAACAGTAAAAATATCCTATAAGTGTAATAAAATATTGTTAAATGAAGGTGGATGACGCTGTTACTCCTCTCGAGTTAAATGAAAGCTTGACGAAGTTCTTGGGTTTTAACAACCATTTATTGCAGACACATCTTTCCAAGTCCCCAAAAAATGCCGTCAGAACTACAAAAAGGCAAGACAAACCTAAATTAGTTCACAATAACTTTGTTCACAATAAATGGCATATTTACATAAATTAAAGATACAAACAAACAAAACTGTACCTCATTAGCCGCATTGACTCCAGAGGAATAAAGCTTAATCTCTTACATCTTCTTCAGCTTGAATGACCCATGTGGCTCTAAGTGTGCCAGCCAATTACTTCCCTAGGCAACACATGGTCCGCGGAACAAAACAAAAGTTCCACCTCCACATTTGAATGTATACTTAACATAAACTTAATGTACTACATTAAACAAAATCTAACTAGTGTCATCTTAACCAAACAACCACAAAAATACAATAAAAATAAACCAGATGCAGTTGTCTTGACTGCAGTTACAGACGCGGCAGCATCAGGTTTTGCTAGGAGCTAGCGTGCTAACGCCGCCCAGAAGGATTGGTGAGTTTCACTCAATAAGTGGCGTCTGAATATGAACCAAACGTTAAAACAGAAGGAGGAGCGATGAAGACGAGGAAGAGGAGCTGAAGCTGTTAGAATCAGGATCAAAACATTTTCTAGAATATTTCAGAATAGTTTGTTATAAAGTTGCTTCACTGTCACTTTTATCTCCCCATTGATTTTGCACCAAATTTCTGACCGATGGGAGCAAAGGTCATCCTCCACCTGGCTTTAATAAATTATAATCTGCTTATAAAAGCACTTGGTGGAAACCAAAGTCCACTTCTGGCTTTTAGATTCAGATCCTTGAGTCTCATCTCTCCTGATCAGCCGGGATCGAACCACCGACCTTCCTGTTGGTTCCTGTGTGACCAAAACGTCTCAGCATCGAGCAGCTGCTGTTTTCTGGAGGCTGTCAGGGAAAATGTGGATTTATTTTATGTAATTGGAAATGAAACATGAATCCATCTGGTCAGAAAGAATAGAATAATAAAGGTCAGTTTCAGTGGGCTGTGTTTTATTTTTACTTTTCTATCTTTAAATGTATTTTTGGACATAAACTTCATGGCTGCAGATTTAAAAATCTGCTTGGAGAATAAATGTGAAGCGGTGATAGGATGCTGCAGAAGGCGAGAGAGAGCAGAGCGTCGAAACTGGGGCTTCCCTTCGCCTCCATCATCTGCAGGGAGGGAAAACGGGCATTCACACACACTCTGCCTCCCACGTACACACACACACACACACTCTGTGCCGAGCGCTAGCAAGAGGCTTCACACAGCTTCTCACGAAACCAGACAAAGGGAGAGTAACTGCAGCGATGGAGGAGAACATGGATGAATCCCAGAGCCAGAAAGGTAGGACGGTTTGTCTGTCGGTGTCCTCAGGTCGGGTTCGGTTCGGGATCCGGTGGATCCTTTGTGTGGCAGACATGGAGGACCTGCGTGTTGCTGTTTGCTCAGGTTTTCTCTGTGAATGTTAATGACGCGTCTGCATGGCGGATCATCGTCCGGGGTCGTTTTCCTGCGTCTCCATGAATGGAAGCATCAATATTTGGGCTGAGGATGGAGAGATGGACGGACAGATGGACGGCAGATGGAGGGATGGAGGGATGGAGGGATGGAGGAGGTGGGAGTGGCTCGGGGGAGAAAAGAGGCAGAAGGAGGGGGGCGCGGGGCAAGAGCGTGAAATAAAGAGTAAAACTGAGCGGGGGGGTAAAGTGGGGCAGTGATTGATGCCTCGTTGGGATTTTCTTTGTTCGCCTCCATTGTGGCGCTTCACGCCTGTCTGAACGCCTCTCCTCTCCTGTTCCTCCTCCCTCTCCTCTCCTCTCCTCTCCTCTCCTCTCCTCTCCTCCTCCTCTCCTCTCCTCTCCTCTCCTCTCCTCTCCTCTCTCTCCTCCATTTTCTCCATCTTCCTGCTCTCTGCGTCCTGCTGCCTCTGAATCTTTATTCTCTCCCGTTTCTCCATTTTACATATTTAAAAACATTTTAATTTGATTTCATCTCCCAGATCAACATTAGAGCTAAAACGTTCATTCTTCTCTTTAATGGATTTTAATGGCTGCTGTTGTCGTCGGTGTTAGAAATGGGCGTGTCCCTCATCTTCATCATTAAGCTCAACAACATGAACGTCTCTGATGGATCCCTGATAATCTGTATGATCCTGTATCTATGGAGACCGGCGTCTCCCTCCTGGGGTGTGATAGGTCGGTTTGGAGCTGTTTCTGGAAGGATCCGCTCCAGCCAATCAGAGAGCAGCGTTCACCAAACATTGTCCTGGTTCTTGGAGGAGGAACCAGGACTTTCCAGGTTCCTCCTCCCTCCTTCTGCTCATCCTGCCTGCAGGTCCTCCTGCAGCCTGACCTCTGACCTCTTCGGTTCAGGAATGAGGCGGGAAACTGGACTGTCCATCTGTGACGTCATCCCCCATTAGTTATTGTGTCCATGAATGTGACTGAGTGAACATCCAGTCAGGGTTTAAATCAAGATCAATAATCAAATCTGAGCCTTTCAAACATCAGCCACCAGGACGCGTCACCATGGCAACAGAAACAGCGTCCATGTTGACGTCTCAACGTGTCACTGGTACGAATATAGAAATAAAAAACATTTATTAGAAATGGGATAATTTCAGTTGTTTGCAGGAAAAAGGCTTAAAGAAGGACAGAGAACATCGTGTTTCTGCTCTTCATCTGCAGAAACTGAAACAAATAAACAGCAACAAATACGGATAAACATAAGAACAGCTGAACAGGACGCGGCTCTGGCTAAGACAGGATGTCTTCAGGGGTCCCAGGGCCAAAAACTCCTGAACGTAAACGGGACGCCAGATTCAGGGTGTGCAGTACCGCCAGGTGGCCTCCAGGGGCGCTGCTGTGGCTCAGGACTACAGGAATGCATTGGTGGGTTGAAGCTGCATGTAGCGCTGCTGCCTTGCAGCAGGAGGGTTTTGGGTTCGAGTCCCAGTGTGGGTCAGGTTGGCTGGTTCTCCCTGTGGGTGAAGGTCTTCTGTCTCTGGGTCAGCTGGTCTCGGTCACTCTCTGGGTCAGCTGGTCTCTGGGTCAGCTGGTCTCTGGGTCAGCTGGTCTCTGGGTCAGCCTGGTCTCTCTGGGTCAGCTGGTCTCTGGTCAGCTGGTCTCTGGGTCAGCTGGTCTCTCTGGGTCAGCTGGTCTCTGGGTCAGCTGGTTCTGGTACTGTCTTGGGTCAGCTGGTCTCTGGGTCCCGCTGGTCTCTGGGTCAGCTGGCTGTTTGTCCCATGATGAACTGGACTCATGTCCAGGTTGTCCCCCGTCTCTCGCCCAATCACCTCTGGAAAAGCATCAGGATCTGTTTATTAACCATTTACATATGCTAGCTTAGCTAAAGCTAACCTGCAGACCAATAAACTAAACAATATTCCCTGACAAGACATTCACGGACGTCCACAGGTTTGATGTCTCCATGTTGGACTAGAGGACATCCTGCAGAAGCTCAATCAGGTCCAAAGATCTGGAGGAGAGTCAGAACCGAACCGTCCAACCCGGCTCTGTTGGACTCCTGTGGGCCCAGCGGGTCAGAACAGGTTCTGAACCAGAACCTCAAAGTTTCTCCCAGAAAGCTCTGAACAGATTTAATCAGAGGAAAGAATCAGGAGCAGGAACTGGAAGTTCCTGGAAAATACCAGTAAAACCAGCAGCAGACAGGAAGTGTCCTCACATCTGCTTCCTGTTTGAGCTTCAGACTGAAGCTGGAAGGTTTGTGAGACGTTGGTCCTCCAGTTTGGGTCGGAACCAGTCCCACTGCAGAAAATCCACTGGGAACACTGGGAACACTGGGCACTTCATTCATCTGAGTGAATCCAGCAGCTGACATGAACCTGATCCTGGATTCATATCCATTTCATTATTATGACCCTAATAGAAAGAGCTGAGAGGAGAAGCAGGTCGATACAAATCAACTGATCCGGGCCGAGAGTGAGGATCTGCTCCAAACACACACACACACACACACACACACACAGACACACAGACACACACAGCACACACACACACACACAACACACAAAACACACACAACACACAGACACACAGACACACACGACCCCACACACACACACACACACACACACACACACAGACACACAGCACACACACACAGACACACAGACACACAGACACACACAGACACACCACACAACACACACACACACACACACACACACACACACACACACACACACAGCACACACACACACACACACACACACACACACACACACACACACACAACACACACACACACACACACACACACACACACACACAACACACACACACACACACACACACACACACACACAGACACACACACACACACACACACACACACACACACACACACACACACACACACAACACACACAGGCACAACACACACACACACACACACACACAGACAACACACACACACACACACACACACAAAACACACACAACACACACCACAACAACACACACAACACACACACACAGACACACAAAACACACACACACACACACACACACACACACACAGGCACATACATACACACACACACACACACACACACAGACACAGACACACACACACACACAGACACACACAGGCACACACACACACACACACACACACACACACAGACACAGACACACACACACACACACAACACACACAGCACACACACACACACAGACACACACACTACACACACACATATACACACACATATACACACACATTGACACTGTGTGTGTGTGTGTGTGTGTATATGTTGGTGTGTGTGTGTGTGTGTGCATGTCGTGCTTATCAGTGATAAGCACGACATGCCGGCTCAGACGTCGCCCGGCCAAACAAGGTCTGCGTCAGGTGCTGGGGAACCAGAGCACCTAGATGAAAAATGGGCTACTGGAACAAGACGGAAATGGGCGAGAGGTGAAAACATGGATCTGTTGGAATGCTACTACTCAAGTAACCCTAGTCAGAGGGGCTACATGCAAAGACTGTGGGAGGAATGGTTACTTCGACATCCCCAGTCAACACTAACTGCTAAGCAACTAGTGGCTCAGTGTTCCAACATCCGCAAACGGCAACTGCTCTCACAACTTGAGATTGACGAGGTACAACACAAATGCTATGGCAAAGGGGAGGAGCCAGAACGCCAGGTCAGCGGGGAGTTAACTGCCCACCCAGAGACTGGGTATGTAGCCCCAGTAATGAACGAATCACAGAGCTGAACGAGGCAGCAACTGACCTGAGAGAGAGAATCGTGGCCATAATGAACACCAGACAACCCCGACGCCAATTACAACGGCTGAGCATTGAGAACGATCCCTACCAACACCATAACAGAAACCAATGAGCTCATATACAACTCAGCATCAGTGATCCTTGAGATGCTTGGCTATAAGAGCAATCATGAGACCCAATACCCACCATGGAAAAGACGGTTAGAGGCTAAGATCAAGATAACAAGGAGGGAAGTGAGCCAACTGTCAGAGCTCCAAAGGGGAGCAATGAAAAAGATCAGTACACAAGAAGTACAGCCAGATGTCCATACCTGAAGCACTCGAAACTGCCAAACAAAGGCTCCAAGCCTTGGCCAGCCGCCTGAAGAGATACACAAGAGAGAATGAAGCCAGGAGGATTAACCGGCTCTTCCACACCCAACCAGCTAAAGTGTCTCAATGGCAGGGCACTAACAACAGAGCAGACCCACCAAGGCTGGAGACTGAACAATACTGGAAAGGCATATGGGAAAGGGAGGCGACCCACAACAGCAATGCAAAGTGGCTGACCTCTCTACGAGAGGAACACAGCAACCTCCCTGAACAAGCCCCGGTAACCATCACTGTGGCAGATGTCCAAGAAAGAGTCTCAGGTATGAAAAACTGGACAGCACCAGGACCTGACATGATCCATGCCTACTGACTAAAGAAACTCACTGCCCTCCATGAGCGACTGGCAGCTCAAATGAACCAGCTGCTACAAAATGGGACTCACCCTGAATGGTTAACTGAAGGTCGCACAATCCTGATACAGAAGGATCCCTCAAAGGGTTCAATCCCATCCAACTATCGGCCAATAACCTGTCTCTCTACAACATGGAAGCTCATATCAGGCATCATAGCGGCTAAGATAAGTGGTCACATGAATAAATACATGAGTACGGCACAGAAGGGCATCGGCTTAAATAGCAGAGGAGCCAAACACCAACTCCTTGTAGACCACACAGTCGCCCGAGACTGCAAAACCCGACACACCAACCTGTGCACCGCTTGGATAGACTACAAGAAAGCCTATGACTCAATGCCACATACTTGGATCATTGAATGCTTAGAGATGTACAACATCAATAGGACTCTAAGAGCCTTCATTGCAAACTCGATGGGGCTGTGGAAAACCACCCTGGAAGCCAACTGCAAACCACTTGCACAAGTGTCCATCAAATGTGGCATAAACCAAGGAGATGCTCTGTCCCCACTGCTGTTCTGCATAGGCCTGAACCCCCTCAGCCAAATCATCAACAAGACTGGCTACGGATACCGACTGAAGAATGGGGCCACAATCAGTCACCTCCTCTACATGGATGACATCAAGCTGTACGCTAAGAGTGAGCGAGACATCGACTCACTGATCCACACCACCAGGATATACAGCACTGACATCGGGATGTCATTCGGACTAGAGAAGTGTGGTCGGATGGTTACAAAGAGAGGGAAGGTCGTCCGCACAGAAGGGTCTCACTCCCAGAAGGAACAATAGCAGACATAGAGCACAGTTACAAGTACCTGGGAATACCACAAACAAATGGCAACCTGGATGAGGTCACAAGGAAAGGAGCCACAGCCAAATACCTCCAACGAATAAGGCAAGTCCTGAGAAGCCAGCTCAATGGCAAGAACAAGATCCGTGCAATAAACAGCTATGCATTACCAGTAATCAGATACCCTGCCGGAATAATCAGCTGGCCAATGGAAGAGATAAAGGCCACGGATGTTAAGACTCGGAAGTTACTAACCATGCATGGAGGTTCCACCCCAAATCCAGCACCCTGAGACTGTACACGAGCCGTAAGGAAGGAGGCAGAGGACTAGCGAGTGTGAGAGCCACTGTCCAGGATGAAACATCCAAGATCCATAAATACATCAAGGACAAAGCCTCAACGGATGATATGCTCAGCGAATGTCTCAGGCAATGGGGAACACAGGATGAGGTGCTAGAGGTTCCATCATGGGAGAACAAGCCCCTACATGGGATGGACCACCGACAAATAACTGAAGTGGCTGATATCAGGAAATCCTACCAATGGCTGGACAAAGCTGGACTCAAGGACAGCACAGAGGCTCATCCTGGCTGCACAGGAACAGGCCCTAAACACCAGAGCAATAGAGGCTCAGATCTACCACACCAGACAAGACCCAAGGTGTAGGTTGTGCCAGGAGGCCCCTGAGACAGTCCAGCACATAACAGCAGGTTAAGATGCTGGCAGGGAAAGCGAACATGGAACGACATAACCAGGTGGCGACATAGTGTACAGGAACATCTGGCAGAATATGGACTGGAAGCCCCGAGATCGAAGTGGGAAACACCCCCAAAGGTGGTGGAGAATGACCGAGCTAAGATCCTGTGGATCCAGATCCAGACAGACAAGATGGTGATGGAGAACCAACCGGACATTGTGGTGGTGGATAAAGAACAGAGGAAAGCCGTTGTGGTGGATGTAGCTATACCAAGTGATACAACATCAGGAAAAAGGAGCATGAGAAACTGGAGAAATACCAGGGCCTCAGGGAGGAACTGGAAAAGAACTGGAAGGTAAAGACCACAGTGGTGCCTGTGGTCATCGGGGCCCTCGGGGCAGAAACCCCCAAACTGGAGCAGCGGCTAAACAGGAACAACATCAGACATCTCAGTCCAGAAATGTGCAGCACTAGGCACAGCCAAGATACTGGAGGAGAACCTGAAGCTCCCAGGCCTCTGGTAGAGGTCAGAGGTCAGAGGATGAAAGAGAGAGAGAGAGAGAGAGAGGGAGAGAGAGAGAGAGAGAAGAGAGAGAGAGAGACCACCGAGGAGGGTGAGAAGGGAATTTTTTTTTTTTTTATATATATATATATGTATATATGTATATGCACCACACACACACACACACACACACGTTTGTGCAGCTATCTTTGTGGGGACCTTCCACTGACTTCCATTCATTTCTACAGCCTTAACCTGACCTTTAACCTTTTCCTAACCCTAACCAAAACTCAATTCCCCCCTTAGTCCTAACTCTGACCCCTGACCCTAAAACATGGTTTCCCCTTGTGGGGACCAGGCTTCAGTCCCCACAAGGAGCAATTGGTCCCCACAATGTAGTATATGTCAGGAAAATCGTCCCACAAGGTATTATAAACAAACACACACACACACACACACACACTGCCGACTGTCAGCCTCCCGGTTCTGGCAGCGTTTCTCCTCCGTATGATGGAGTCACTCCAAGCTCAGTCTGAGGATGACATCATCACCATCATCATCACCATCACCATCTTCTTCTTCTTCTTCGTTGCCGCGGCGACCCTCTGAAGGAGGGAGTGGTCCATGTTCTCCGTCTCGCAGGGAAACAACAGCTTTAGACCTGCAGCTTTCTGCTGCATCGTCCCATCAGAACCGGGCCGGCAGGTCCGTCAGGAACCGACCAACCGAGCCGGACGGATTCGATCCCGTCGTTTATGAAAACCTGCAGCTGAGGAGCAGAAACGTTTCACGTTTATCATGTTTTAAAGGAAAAGAGAAGAAAAATCTGAATTTAGACATTTTGAAAACTAGATTAAGCATAAATATGCAAATATTATTTTATCTTATATTTTAGGAGTTTTTAACTGAAGGATATTTGAGTAAAACTGATGAATTGATTCAAAAGGAAACAAACTCTTAGGTTTTTAAATGACATAAAACAGACAATGACTAATATCAGAATGATTTACAGCCACCGGCCACAGTTACAGTAAATCGTCCAGCTTGGAGGAGCAGAGACTGAAAGTCTTCCTCCCATCGCTGACCTCTGACCTCCAGATGAGGCCCGGCTGTCCTCGTTACGCTCTGTCATAAAACTCAACAGAGGCTGAAGAGTCACAGCCACAATCTGGTCAGAACTACAGAAGAGAAAAATAAATTCACCTTAATGTTTACTGAGGATTCCAGAAACAACCGACTGGCTCCAGGGACAGAATTATTTCACAAATCAGTCCTTCAGGTGACTTTTCTCCATATTTACTCAGATTATCTTGTTTGAGGATTAAAATAAACGCTGGAATCTGTCAGGAGCTAAAACGTGTCCACTGGTCCGACTGGGCTCCTCTCGTGGTTCTGGTTCTGATTAATCCCAGATCATCACATGTTCACATTTTATTATCAGTCATTTTTGAATAAAAATATATGTAATGATACTGAAGATGTTAACAGCAAAACAGACAGACTTTATTGACTTCAGCCTCATTTCAAAGTTATTTTAAAGGAGAAACCAGATGAAACGTCAAACTGGTTAAATCGTCCAAACCTTTTACCACCAGGCCAAAATCATCAAGTCACAGAAAAAATCAATTCAAAATATCAGCAGAATAAAAACACAAAAATACCAGAAGGAAGTTGTTTCACTGTGATTCAGTTTATCTGCTGATAATCAGACATGTTAAAAGATAAAGTTATTTTCTCACAAGACGCTCAACATTTATAACGTTAATCTCATTTGCCATGGAGAACCTCATAATATTACTATTTCCCCAGTGGACCATCCTATCCTGGTAAATTATGGCTTTAGTCTTGTAATATTTTGACTTTATTGTCATATTTTATTCTGAAAAGCCTTTTCTGTAACAACCAACAGGGGCGCCCAATTGTGTGCAGAGAGTTTTTGTTCAAACAATGAGAGCCTAACAATGCTTGAGTATTCAATCAGAAATATATTTCTATTTAACTGTTATTAGTCTGTGAAAATGTTCAATAAGGAGGAAATAAACATGAGAAATCTGTTTTCCTGACAGTTTAAAGTCAGTCGGTTGCTTTAGTGGCATCGTTTTGGTGAGAAAACCTTCATTTTGTTTTCATGCTGCTCAATCTGCCCATTCTAGCTTTACAGTCGAGGGCCATAAAAGCTCATTCAGAGGGCCAAAAACGGCCCATGCGCCTCACTTTGAACGGCTCTGCTGAGTCTCAGAGGAACCAGTGAAAACAGAGGAAGTTTCTCTGATGGTCTGACTGGCTTCAGGTCCAAAACCTGCTGCAGAATGAACCGGGTTCTGATCCACGACCTGAAACGGATCAGAACCAGAAATCAGAAACATTTCAGCAACGACAGAAACTGAACCATAAACGATGAAAACAATCATTATTTAGGTTATTAACAAGTTATTAACAAGTTATTAAGGATCAACAGGAAAACTGGACCTTTTTCCTGATTATTGGATCAGAACAACGCGATTCTAACGGTACCAGAACCACATGGGTCAGAATCAGTCGTCATGGAAACATCACATAACAACAATTACAGTCAATAGTTTAACACAAAACAAGAAACAGCAAAAAATATTTTATTAGGAAGAAACTGATTTAATCAGAGTTTCACTGGTTTCACTGTTTCATACCAGAACTTCTTCACCGTTGGGAAATTATTCCTTTATTTTTGGTTGGATTAAAACTCAGTGATGAAGTTTAACTGAACGGTTTTTACTCGAATGGATTCTGAACATCCAGAGCAGAACCTTTTCCAGAACCGGTTCCCCTGGTGGCCCTGAGGCCGCTGGGGGCCCCCAGGGGCCCGACCCCCCAGGGCCCCCAGCAGAGCCGCATCCCGCCGCCGCGGCTCCGCCCTGAGCCAGAGCCGCAGCCTGGCCCAGTTTCCACCGGGTCACTGCAGCGTCCAAACATGGAGGCATGACGAGGATTAGAACATGGCTGCACCTCAGGACACACACAGAGACACACACACTGACACACACACAGAGAGACACAGAGACACTGACACACACAGAGAGACACAGAGACACTGACACACACAGAGAGACACAGAGACACTGACACACACAGAGAGACACAGAGACACTGACACACACAGAGAGACACACACTGACACACACACTGACACACACACACAGAGAGACACAGAGACACTGACACACACAGACACACACTGACACACACAGAGAGACACACACTGACACACACACTGACACACACACACAGAGAGACACAAGAACACACAGACACTGACACACACAGAGAGACACACACTGACACACACAGAGAGACACACACTGACACACACAACAACACAGAGACACACACAGAGACACACACACTGACACACACAAAGAGACACAGACTGACACACACACTGACACACACAAGAGACACACACAGGACACACACACTGACACACACACTGACAACACACACACACACACACAGAGACACACACACTGACACACACACTGACACACACACACACACACTGAACACACACACTGACACACACACACACTGACACACACACTACACACGACACACACTGAACACACACCACACATGACACACACACACTGACACACACACTGCACACACACACACACATGACACACACTGACACACACACTGAACACACCACACACACACATAGACACACACACACTGACACACACACTGACACACCACTGACACACACACAACACACATGACAACAACACAGAGACACACACACTGACACACACACCACAGAGACACACACACTGACACACACATGAAACACACACAACGACACACACACTGACACACACACACGACACACACACAGAGACACACACTGACACACACACTGACAACACACACGACACACACTGACACACACACTGACACACACACTGACACCACACACACACACAGGACACACACACTGACACACACACTGACACACACACACACACACTGACACACACACTGACACACACACACGACACACACACTGACACACACACACTGACACACACACGAACACACACACTGACACACACACGAACACACACACATGACACACACACACTGAACACACACACACACACACACAGAGAGACACACACACTGACACACACACTGACACACACACAGAGACACACACACTGACACACACACAAGAGACACACACTGACACACACACTGACACAACACACACACACGACACACAAGAGACACACACACTGACACACACACTGACACACACGACACACACACTGACACACACACGAGACACACACACTGACACACACACACACACACACACACACACCACAAGACACACACACACTGAACACAACACACCATGACACACACATGACACACACACTGAACACACACACTGACCACACACACACTAAACACACACACTGAAAACACACTGACACACACTGACACACACACACTGACACACACACTGACACACACTCACACTGACACACACACATGACACACACACTGACACACACACAGAGAGACACACACATGACACACACATGACACACCACACTGACACACACACTGACACACACACATGACACACACACTGACACACACACAGAGACACACACACACTGACACACACACTGACACACACACACACACACAGAGACACACACACTGACACACACACTGACACACACACACTGAACACACACACTGACACACACAGACACACACACGACACACACACACTGACACACACACTGACACACACACAGAGACACACTGACACACAGAGAGACACACACACTGACACACACACACACACACACACACAGAGACACACACATGACACACACACTGACACACACACACACACACAGAGAACACACACATGACACACACACACACACACACACACAGAGACACACACAGACACACACACTGACACACACACACACACACACAGAGACACACAACTGACACACACACAGAACACACACACACTGACACACACACTGACACACACACACACACACAGACACACACACTGACCACACACTGACACACACACTGACACACACACAGACACACCACTGACACACACACTGAGACACACACACACTGACACACACACTGACACACAACACACAGAGACACACATGACACACAGAGAACACACACACTGACACACACACATGACACACACACACAGAAGACACACACACTGACACACACACAGAGCACACGACACACAGAAAACACACACACTGACACACACATGCACAGAAACATGTTTATCTGCAGAACATGAACAAGCAGCAGAGCCTCCCTCGCCCACCACACACACACACACTCTCTCTCTCTCTCTCTCCCAGACTCCACACACACACACACACACACACACACACACACACACACACACACACACACACACACACACACACACACACTCCTCCACTCGTCCATCTGCCTCTGTGACTCATGACCGTGTTCATGGAGACAGATTTAGCATTTAGCTCTTTATTAAATGGACTCGGTTCCCTCCTGCTGGGCCCGGCGGCCATCTTTGTTCCTCCGTTACCGCCTCGGTTCGGTTCGGGGAGCGGAGGGGGGAGGGAAAGGGGGGAGGCGCTGTGAAAATGGAGGACGAGCATCAGTGATGCTGCGAGCCGAGCTGCGCCGTTGCCATGACAACGCTACAGGCAAAGTGGGTCAGCGGGCTGCTGCCACGCCCCTGTTGGCATGGCAACAAGACGGTCAATTAAACCTGAGCAGCTGATGACACACACACACACACACACACACACACACACACGCACGCAGTGAATCGACGTGCCGCTCATGTGTGAACTTGTGAATTGAAATCATGAGTCTTTTGTGACGCAACTTGTGGGCGGGGCTTAGACGCCTACTGACACAGCTGAGACGTGATTGGCTGATCAGGCCATAAACCCCGCCCCCACGCAGACAGACAGGAGCAGTGGAGCACAGAAACACGGATCCACAGACTTTCCTGATTCTTGTTTTCACCACCAGAGGACCAGAAGCAGAAACGACTCGTGGTTTTTAACCAAAGACTAAAGAGAAACCCGACAAAATCCGCCATCTTGTTTCCATGGTGAAGCAGGAAGTTGCTCTCAGAGGTTTTAGTGTCGTTTCCTTCAGTGGTTCTTGGTGCAGCGCCCCCACAGGCCGGGAGGGGAACAGGTTGGATTGACTCAGAGCAGCTGGAGATGTTTTATGTTTCGGTACCAACAGAACCGGGTCGACTGGACCATCAGGAGGAAAACATCCAGAAAGAGAGCATTACCTGCTTCATGCAGTCTCTCTGTCTGCACTGCAGAAGGTTCACTCGCCTCGGCATGGCCTTCATTTCTGTCTAGTTCTACTGGAAGAATCGGACTTCCTTCCTCAGGTAGTCAGTAGATCTACAGGAACGGTTTTTATTTGGGTTCCTCGTAAAATCCTCAGAAATGAGGTCAGTTTAGTGATCCGGTTCTGATGAATCCGCCTGGTTCTGTTCGTTATGGTCCAGTTAAAACTCCAGTTCATCCCAACTGACTTCCTGATGACTTTCACATAAATTGGAACATTAACACAGTGCGCAACGGCCCAGGGTGGCATCTTGTGTGGGGCGGCAACTCAGACTAAAGTAAAAATTCTCCCTAGAAGTGTTTTAGTTCTCTGGACCCAGTCTGCTGGTTCTGATCCAGTCTGGTAACTGCTGACGGTGATGTGTCTCCAGGCTGTAAGGAGTGCTGCGAGCGCTGCGTCGGCAGTCTGCCCTGGGCGTCGCTCATCGCCACCATCTTGCTCTACATGGGCGTGGCCTTGTTTTGTGGGTGTGGCCACGAGGCTCTGAGCGGCACCGTCACCATCCTGCAGAACTACTTCGAGGTGATCCGAGCCCCCGGAGACGTGCTGGACGTCTTCACCATGTGAGTCTGGACCTCGGCTACGTCTTTAAGTTTCATGAGACACTGAAAAGAGTTTTAACTGTTTTCACAGAATTCTGAGATTAACGCGAAATCTCAAAATTCTGAATTCAAAGTTGGAATTAATCCTCTACAATTCGAAGATTAAAGTGCAAAGTTTCAGATTAAAGCAGTTTTTCTGTCAATGAATTATCTTTACCTGCCCAGGTGTTCAGTTCATAACATCCTTTAAAGCAGTGGTCCCCAACCCCCGGTCCGTGGACCAGTACCTGTCCATGGACCAATTGGTACCGGGCCGCGCAATAAATAATTCACAATAATTCAATAAATAATTTCAGTTTTATGTATTATTTGAGTCTGGAGGATGTTTTATTTTGAAAATCCTTTACCGGATTCTCTTGGTTACTTGTGCGCCAACACTGAGCCACAAGCAGCAAAATGAGTCAGAAACAGATCCGATGTCTTTGGAAAGTTTCTTTGCAAAGGGTAAAAGGCCCAGAGAGACAGGAGGATGGATTTATCCTGGACCGGTAGGTGAGTCTCACATTACAAGCCGCTCTGCGTAACATGTGGCGACCGACTGGAATGAAGCTTCAAGCTGCTTTTCCACGTAGATCGCTGATGTCGCTGATTCTCCAAACCTCTGTGACCACAGAGCTGATAAAAGAACAACAGGTTCGATCGGTTCGTGTTCAGCCACAAGGCAGGAACCGATTCCAGTCACGAACATGCGATTCCAGAAGAAAATCCACAAAACCCCCAACATGGCGGGAATTTAGAATGACGATGTAGAAGCAATAGTGATAGTTTGTGGACTCACTTTAAGAAAATAAATCTCCGATATCCACCGGAATCTCAGTTGTGCGATATCTGAGCTGTTTGGGATTCCCCTCTGTTCTGACGTCACCGCGCTTTCTGATTGGCTACCTGTCACATTCAACAGGTTGTTTCCTCGTTCCCAGTCAGGAAAAACCCACAGGCTGCGATAAAAAGGTGAAGACAACCCAAACTGGGCATATTCAGGATTTAGCGGGACCAACATGCAGAAGCCTCATCTGACTGTTCATTTTCCAAGTCTTGACAGGTCCGCGGTAATAAAAAGGTTGGGCACCACTGATTTAAAGCTTCAATGTGTGAAATGAAACCTAATGTTGGATGTTAAAGGCGTGGCAGCTTCGTTTCCACTGTAAACATCTGCAGCTGGTGTTAATCACCACCTGACCTGACGCCTCCCAACATGTCCGCAGCATCGACATCCTGAAGTACATCATCTACGGTCTGGCCGCCGGCTTCTTCGTGTTCGGAGTGCTGCTGCTGGTGGAGGGCTTCTTCACCACCGGCGCCATCAGGGATCTCTACGGAGAGTTCAAGATCACCGCCTGCGGACGCTGCCTGACTGCCTTCGTAAGGAGACCCGGCACTTTGGGAGGCTTCACACAAATAAGACTGAAAAACTGAAATTCTGGAAGTTAATTTTATGCATTAAAGCTGCAGTAACTTTTATAAGAAATATGTTTTATTTCCTTATTTGTTAAATTGTCAACATGTGGTGACGGTTTGGTACGAGACAGATAAGATCATCTCCTCCCTGAGCTGCACCAAAAACAACCAATCAGAGCCAGGAGGAGGAGCTTATCGCTGTCAATCACACTGGTGCGCTCACTGCTGAAACAACTCACTGTTGCAGGAAAACCATTTATCCATTGGCTATGCTAACTAGCCTTAGCATTCATGGCAGCTGGAGCATAGCAGAGAGCGGAGGAATGAGCAGCGGCATTAGACATTGTGATTGGCAGCGCTGAGAACCGCCTCCTGGCTCTGATTGGTTGTTTCTGGTTAGCAGCTTCTTTTTTCCTTAGATTGTCTCATAACAAACTGTCATGATATGCTGAAGATTTCAACAAATGTGTAAAAAATATACTTTATAAAAGCTGCAGGCTGCAGCTTTAATGTCTGCTTTAGGTTGAAGTAATTAAAGTTTCTAACACATTTAAAAGTTGCACCAGCTAAAGTCTGGGTTCTGTGTTCCCGCGGTGAAGACGCTCCGCCTGGTGTCTCTCTGACTCGCCTGCTTCTGTCTGGCAGCTCATGGTTCTGGCCTACCTCTTCTTCCTGGTGTGGCTCGGCGTCACGGCCTTCACCAGCCTCCCGGTCTTCATGTTCTACAACGTCTGGTCCATGTGTAAGAACGCCACCTCGGTGGAGGGAGCCAACCTTTGCTTGGACCTGCGCCAGTTCGGTGAGTGGCACCAGAACCCAGAGTTACTTACCTCTGTGTCTACCTGGAACTACGGGTACCTGTAGGCGTAGGTCGCCTGATCCAGCCCAGAAAACCCACAGCGCTTCACGCTGAAGGTGCTCAGCTGCAGGACATGATAGTTTGGTTTTGATTTCCATTTTATTTAATATTTGTAATTGTTGTGCTTTACTTTGAATATTTAAAATATCGTCCAGTTCCACTCAGACATCTTCTTTACTAAATTCATTTTGTGGGTCTTTAAAGCTGCAGTTTGTATTTTATCATAAATATTTGATATATTGAAGCATCATCATGTTGCGACAGATAATATGTGAAACAGTTGCCGTCTCCCAGTGCTGACTGCAAACAGCCAATCAGAGCCTGGAGGCGGGACGTAGCGCTGTCAATCACAATCTCATGTGGTGAGACTCTCCTTGGTTTTCCTATTACTCACTATTAGCACTTTTAGCAGCGAGTACATAAGGTGATTGACAGCGCTAAGCCCCTCCTGCCGGCTCTGATTGGCTGATTTTTGGTGCATTTCTTCAGACAGCAGCTCAGCAGGTCGATGTTCATAGCAAACTGTCAGAGTGTGTATATCTGTGTGTGTATCTGTGTGTGTATCTGTGTGTGTGTATCTGTGTGTGTATCTGTGTGTATATCTGTGTGTGTATCTGTGTCTAGATTTGGGTTAGAGGAACAGAAAGAAAACTGATCAGGTCCAGGTCCTGGTCCTGGTCCTGGTCCTGGTCCTGGTTCTGGTCCATGTCCTGGTCCTGGTCCTGGTCCTGGTCCTGGTCCATGTCCTGGTCCTGGTCCTGGTCCTGGTTCTGGTCCATGTCCTGGTCCTGGTCCTGGTCCTGGTTCTGGTCCTGGTCCTGGTCCTGGTTCTGGTTCTGGTTCTGGTCCTGGTCCTGGTTCTGGTCCATGTCCTGGTTCTGGTCCTGGTCCTGGTTCTGGTCCTGGTCCTGGTCCTGGTTCTGGTCCATGTCCTGGTTCTGGTCCTGGTCCTGGTCTGGTCCTGGTCCTGGTCCTGGTTCTGGTCCATGTCCTGGTTCTGGTCCTGGTCCTGGTTCTGGTTCTGGTCCTGGTCCTGGTCCTGGTCCTGGTTCTGGTCCTGGTTCTGGTTCTGGTCTCTCCAGCCCAGTCGGCGCTGCCCGGCTTTGTTTCAGATGACGTCATCTCTGCTCCGTCCTCCATGTTGTTCTGCTGCTTGTCCACAATAACTCTAGTAGTGCTGCCACCTGCTGCTCAACATTTGCAACTGCAGACAGAAACACTGTTTCCATGGTGAGACCAGACCGGAGGTGCTGGGTCACACTGGGCCCCCCCCGTACCCCCCCCCCGTACCGCCCCCCCCCCCGTACCGCCCCCCCCCGTCCCCACTCCCCCTACCGACCCCCCCCCCCCCCCGTACCGCCCCCCCCCGTACCCCACCCTCCCCCCGTACCCGGCCCCCCCCCCGACCCGTCCGCCCCCCCCCCCCGTATCCGCCCCCCCCCGACCCCAACTCCCCCCCGCCGCCCCACCGCCCCCCCCGCCGCCCCCCGAACCCCGCCCCCCCCCCCCCGCCGACCGCCCCCCCCCGTACCCCACTCGCCCCCCGTACCGCGGCCCCCACCCCGACCCGCACCCCCCCCGACCGCCCCCCCCCGTACCGCCCCCCACCCCCGTACCGCCCCCCCCCGTACCCCACCCCCCCCGACCCGCCCCCCCCCGACCGCGCCACCCCCCCCGACCGCACCCCCCCGACCCACCCCCCCGACCGCCACCCCCCCGTACCCCACCCCCCCCGTACGCCCCCCCCCGACCGCCCCCCCCCGCCCTCGTTGCTGATGTTCTGCCCTGCCCAGGAGCGTGACACTCAAGAGAGAAACCGTGCACGGCCTGAGACCTGAAAAGCGACTCCAACGAGTGAGCACCCGGACCGGACCCGACCCGACCCGGACCCGACCCGACCGACCGGACCGACGCGACCCCCGACCCGACCCGACCCGACCGGACCGGACCCACCGGACCGGACCCGACCGGACCCGACCGGACCGACCCGACCGGACCGCCGACCCCACCGACCGACGACCGACCGACCCCGACCGACCCGACCCGACCGGCGGACCGACCGCGACACGACCGACCCGACCGGCGGACCGACCCGACCCGACCGACCACCGACCCGACCGACCGACCCGACCGGACCCCGACCGACCGGACCCGACCCGACCGACCCGACCGCGGACCGGACCCGACCGGACCGGACCCGACCGACGGACCGACCGACCGGACCGACGACCCGACCCGACCGCCGACCGACCCGACCCGACCCGACCGACCGCGGACCGGACCCGACCAGACCGGACCCGACCGACCGACCGACCGGCTGGACCGGACCGGACCGACCCGACCCGGACCCGGACACCGACCCGACCGACCCGACCGACCGACCGACCGGACCCGACCCGACCCGACCGACGCTGGACCGACCGACCGGCGACCCGACCGACCGACCGGACCCGACCCGCCCGACCGGACCCGACCCGACCGACCCGACCCGACCCGACCCGACCGGACCCGAGAAGCTGCAGATCCCGTCTGACTCTGGTTTTGTTTCAGCTGGATCTGACCTTCCATCTGTTCGTTTGTGCGCTGGCGGGAGCCGGAGCCGCCGTCATCGCCATGGTGAGAACAAACACACTCTGATCTGATTGGCTGAGAAACTCAAACTGCAGATCCAAAGTCACTGTCGGCCATTTGCTTTGAGGCTGTGAATGCAGATTTTATGAGCAGCGTAGTTGGTGGCATGGAGGGTTTGGTCGTCTGCATGTTCAGGTCATCTGAGATGGTCTGGAGACCCGGTCCAGGTTGGACGCCCACCAGCTCCCGCCCAGCAGGACCAGTACAGACCAGTACAGACCATACAGACATACCGATGGAGAGACTTGGGTCACTCTGGAGCACCAGGCAGTTTCTGGTTTTAACCTCCCAGCAGCGTCTATATTCACCAAGACGTGGGTCCAGATAACCAGATACGGTCTGGTGACATGAACGTCCTCCATGCAGAGGCTGGACGGGCGGAGAAGCTCCGTCTGGACTCACGGTGGAGAGTCAAGGCAGAGCAGATCCATGAAGCTCTTCAGTTCTGGAGACCCGCGTTGCCCAGGATGAGCTGGAGGAAACGGGTCTGGGTTTCTCTTTGATACGTGGAAGACAACTTTCCGCTGGAGCTTCTGCATTTTCACCAGAGATTCTTGAACTTTCTTGTTTCTCCTCCTTTTATTTTCCCTCCTGATGGTCGACCCGGTTCTGCTGGAACCAGAACTTCTGCTCCTCCTCCAGCTGCTCTGAGTCAAACCAGCTGTTCCCCTCCTGGCCTGTGGCGGCGCTGCACCAACAACCACTGAAGGAAACAACACTAAAACCTCTGAGAGCCACTTCCTGCTTCTCCATGGAAACAAGATGGAGGATCTTAGTGGTTGGAGGATTTAGGCTAAAGACCAGGAGCCATTTCTGCTGCTAGCGCTAGGCTAACACGTTAGCTTTTGTTGTATTTACCCAGAATGCCCTGCACTGTAGTCCACTTCCTGGTTTTGGAGCGTCTCTGGTCTGCTTGGCGTTCACATTCAAACCAAACCAGACCTGGAGGACCAGAGGTCAGAGTCCGACTGAATCGGTGTTTGACTAGGCAGACGGACCGAACCGAGCTGGTGGGAACGATTGGTTAGCGTCTCTGTCTCTGTCCGTCCCTCAGGTCCACTTCCTGATGGCGCTGGCCGCTAACTGGGGCTACCTGAAGGACGCCAGCCGGATGCAGAAGTACGAAGACATCAAGTCGAAGGAGGAGCAGGAGCTGCATGACATCCACTCCACACGCTCCAAAGAACGCCTCAATGCCTACACATAAACCCAGAGCCGCCGGAAACAACACACACTTACCTGTCAGACACACACACACACACACACACAGCCTGAGGACAGCATAAATCCTTCAGACAGGAGAAAAGACAAACTCCGACACCATCATCGTCCTCGTGTCTGCAGATCACTGGCTCTGCTGCTTCTATTGTCCTGAGCAGAACCTTTAACCTTTGACCTCAACCAAATAAAACCTTCTAAAGGTCCCAACGCAGAACAAATTTACAGAAACCAGCGAAACAAACCAGAACCTGCGACCCAAAGAGCCGAGGATCCCGGCAGACACAGGGACGAGTGTGGTGTCCACCAGCTCATCAGTACATAGGAGCCCCTTCCTTTAACCTGCAGCCACACACACACACACACACACACACACACACACACACACCGACACACACCACACACACACACACACCACACCGCCACACACACACACACGCACACCGCACACACACACACGACACACACACACACACACACACACACACACACACCACACACACACCACACACACGACACACACACACAACACACACACACACACACACACACACACACACACACACACGCACACAGACACACACACACACACACACACACACACACACACACACACACACACACACAACACACACACAACCACACACACACAACACACACACACACACACACACACACACACACACACACGACACCACACACACACACACACACACAGACACACACACACACACACACACACACACACACACACACACACACAGACAACACAACACACACACACACCACACACACACACACACACACACACCCACAGCACACACGCACACACACACACCACACACACACACACACACACACACACACACAACAAAACACACACACACAACACCACAACAACACACCACACCAACACACACCACACAACACACACACACACACCACACACACACACACAACACACACAACACACACACACACACACACAACACACACACACACACACACACACACACACACACACACACACACACACACACAACACACACACACACACACACCAGACACACACACACACACACAACACCACACACACACACACACACACACACACCACACACACAAACACCCACACACACACACACACACACACACACACACACACCCCCCACACACACACAACACACACACGTAGATGTGACTGAATGGTCGTGTTGTGCAGGCAGTGTCGTTCGGTGGTGTCATGCCGTGTCGTGTCCTCTCACCACACTATGATGGGGGTGTTGCAGAGAAAAAGGTCCCTGAGTAAATCTGTGCCTCCTGGTGCAGATGGGTCGCTTTGCCAACGCCCCTCCCCAACCCGTTGCCCCACCGTCCGGTTCCCCTGAAGTCCAGTTTCACTGGTTACTCCGTAAATTCGTGAACTTTCTAATCGAGAAGCAGCAGAATGACGACGATAAAGGCCCAGATCTAAAATTGTTGCTTCGTTTAGTGAAACGATTGACTTTGAAAACCTCCACTGAAGCTGGCGCCCCTCCCCAACCCGTTTCCCCCGGACTGTAAAAACGCGTCGTTGTCCTCAGAGACAGCACATCTTAGCAGCACAAAGTCTTTTTGTCCTGATCTCATCGTCTGTTTTCCTCATGATTTGATCACTTTTTGATTATTTATGTGTAATTTTAGTACTGAGGGTATTTAAGTGGGAGGTCAGGGGTCAGCTGGGAATAGGGTTTATGTCACATGTTCATGTAATGAGTCTGTATTTCAGTGGTTCTGCACACACACACACACACACACACACACACACAGCTTCTTTCTGTTGTCACGGTTTCTTCTGTTCTCAACCAGCCCGAATGTGACCAAATGTCCTCAGTAAGTTAGAAAACCACAGATGCAGCAGTAGGCGTGTCACCTGGAGACGACCCGACCCGACCCGACCCACAGCTTCGGGTCTCTGCAGGATCAGAGCATCCAGGGGAACGTCCTGACAGACGGCGATCAATCGTTGGCTCTACTGCGGCTTTCTGTGGTTTTCCAACTTCTCTGGTGTCTTACATAACCTCCTCAGGTGCTTCAGAGCTGGAAAGCTGTAATCTGGATGATGTGGAGGCCGAATCAGACGGTTGAGATTTTGACTTTTAGATCAACTTCTCACATTGAATTAGTCCAGAGCCGCTCAGTCTCTGTGAGATGCAGCGTCTTCAGCTCCTCAGACTAGATAGAAGAGTTTCGTTTAGCGTTTTGGAGGCTGTTTGGGTTCGTTTGCGTCGGGACGGTGATGAGTCTCTATCTGCCAGTAGAGATGAGCCAGATTGGTTTCTGATCGGACAAACGATGCAAACTCCAAGATACGAAACAGAAAAACTGCACACAGGAAGCAGGACCAAAAGGTCAAATGTTGCAGCAAGTATGAAGCCCTAAACGTTGGTCCTCCAGGCCACCAGGGGAGTCTGAACGTTACGTCCATCTGCTGCTGTTCTGTAATATTATAAAAGGTGACGCAGCTTTTCTTTATTCCTGCACCTTTCTGCTGTACATCTGGTCTGTGGCTGCAGACGAGCTGGTGGCCGGCTCCCTCTGCTGGCCTGGAGGACCGACGTTTAGCGAAACGAGTTCACACGTTTTGTGCTTCCTGCTGGTTTTGATATTTTGGTTCCGTTTCGTTTTTCTGTCTCGATGTTTGAGCCTCTCGCCTGCAGCTCGTCTCGAATCGTCTGCATGCGGCGTTTTCAGTTTGTCTTCAGAAAGAGGAAGGTGACGACGTCCGCTTGATTAGGTCAGACACACACACACACACACACACACACACACACACACACACACACACCCCACCGTCACTCTGAGCCATAATTCTTTTCACTGATGACATCGTCACTATTTTATTATCAACGTTGAAACTTTCTAAATGTGAAGCTATTAACTAGAAACGATGTGATTCCTGTTCCGCGGTACGAAGCGCCGCTTTGCATCGACTGTACAAAGATAAACGTTTATGTGAGACAGAGGAGGTCCACTTCCTGTCGGCCCAGAGTCTGGAGGGGGAGGCGGCCCAGTCCCAATGTCCTGGGCCTCCGCTCTGCACACAGCTGCGCCCACACAGAACCGGGCCCGGTCCGGTCCGGTCCGGTCCGGCTCGACCGTCTCAGGATCACACAGACCAAACTAACGAAAAGCTTTCGGAGCGAATTGGACGTCCATCATTCTGATCCCGGGATGGTTGGCGACCCGGCCGGGCCGAGCCGGCGCCGGGCCCGTGTTCGGGTCGGAACCGGGCCGGCGGTGTGGACGCAGCTGGAGTCGGACTCCTGCAGACTGGGCCCGGTCCAGGTGAACCTCGGCTGCAGTATTTTTAAGGGTCTAGTTTTACAGTAACAGTATTTTATCATTTCATTGCCTGACGACGTTTGAACCTCAAAAAAAATAGTTTGGTTTGGTTACTTACTGACCATTGGGAGCCCCCCCTCCCCGTTTCTCACCCTTTTTCTCCCCCCCCCTCCCCTTCCACCCTTCTTCCTCCCCCCTTCTCCTCTCACCTTCTCTCTCCCCCCTTCCCGTTTCTCACCCTTCTTCTCTCCCCCCTTCCCGTTTCTCACCCTTCTTCTCTCCCCCCCCCCCTTTCTCACCCTTCTTCTCTCCCCCCCCCCCCTTTCTCTCACCCTTCTTCTCTCCCCCCCCCCGTTTCTCACCCTTCTTCTCTCCCCCCTTCCCGTTTCTCACCCTTCTTCTCTTCCCGCTCCCTCTTCCCCCCCTCTCCCGTTTCTCACCCTTCTTCTCTCACCCCCCCCGTTTCTCACCCTTCTTCTCTCCCCCTCCCCGTTTCTCACCCTTCTTCTCTCCCCCCCCCGTTTCTCACCCTTCTTCTCTCCACCCCCCCCGTTTCTCACCCTTCTTCTCTCCCCCCCCCCGTTTCTCACCCTTCTTCTCTCCCCCCCCCCGTTTCCCCTTTTCTCTCCCCCTTCCCGTTCTCACCCTTCTCTCTCCCCCCCCGTTTTCACCCTTCTTCCTCCCCCCTTCCTTTCTCACCCTTCTTCTCTCCCCCCCCGTTTCTCACCCTCTTCTCCCCCCCCTCCCGTTTCTCCCCTTCTTCTCTCCCCCCCCCGTTTCTCCCCTTCTTCACCCCCCGTTTTCTCACCCTCTTCTCCCCCCCGTTCTCACCCTTCTTTCTCCCCCCCCGTTTTACTTCTTCTTCTCCCCTTTCATCTCCCCCCCCCGTTTTTTTTCTTCTCCCCCCGTTTCCCTTTTCTCCCCGTTTCTCCTTCTCTCCCCCCCCCGTTTCTCCCCTTCTTCTCTCCCCCCTTCCCGTTCTCACCTTCTTCTCCCCCCCCCCTTCTCACCTTCTCTCTCACCCCCCCCCCCGTTCTCACCCTTCTCTCTCCCCCCCTCACCCTCTTTCTCCCCCTTCTCCTTCTTCTCCCCCCCGTTTCTCACCTCTTCTCTCCCCCCTCCGTTTCTCACCTTCTTCTCTCCCCCCCCCCCTTTCTCACCCTTCTTCTTCCCCCCCCCCCCACCTTTCTCACCCTTTCCTTCTCTCCCCCCCCCGTTTCTCCCTTCTTCTCTACCCCCCGTTTCTCACCCTTCTTCTCTCCCCCCTCCCGTTTCTCCCTTCTTCCTCCCCCCCCGTTCTCACCCTTCTTCTCTCCCCCCCCCGTTTCTCACCCTTCTTCTCTCCCCCCCCGTTTCTCACCCTTCTTCTCTCCCCCCCCCCTTTCCTTCTCTCCCCGTTCTCACCTTCTTCTCCCCCCCCGTTCTCACCCTTCTTCACCCCCCCCCCCGTTTCTCACCCTTCTTCTCTCCCCCCCCCGTTTCTCACCCTTCTTTCTCCCCCCCCGTTCTCACCCTTCTTTCTCTCCCCCCCGTTTCTCACCTTTTCTCTCCCCCCCCGTTTCTCACCCTTTTCCCCCCCCCCGTTTCTCACCCTTCTTCTCTCCCCCCCCCCGTTCTCACCTTCTTCTCTCCCCCCCCGTTTCTCCCCTTTTCTCTCCCCTCCCCGTTTTCCCTTTTTTCTCCGTTTCTCACCCTTTCTCTCCCCCCCCCCGTTTTCACCTTTTCTCTCCCCCCCCCGTTCTCACCCTTCTCTCCCCCCCCCGTTTCTCACCCTTCTTTCTCCCCCCGTTTTCACCCTTTTCTCCCCCCGTTTCACCTTCTTCTCCCCCCGTTTCTACCTTCTTCTCCCCCCCCCCGTTTCTCACCCTTCTTCTCTCCCCCTCCCGTTTCTCACCCTTCTTCTCTCCCCCCCCCCGTTTCTCACCCTTCTTCTCTCCCCCCCCCGTTTCTCACCCTTCTTCTCTCCCCCCCTCCCGTTCTCACCCTTCTTCTCCCCCCCCCCCGTTTCTCACCCTTCTTCTCTCCCCCCCCCCCGTTTCTCACCCTTCTTCTCTCCCCCCCCCGTTTCTCACCCTTCTTCTCCCCCCCCCCGTTTCTCACCCTTCTTCTCTCCCCCCCCCGTTTCTCACCCTTCTTCTCTCCCCCTCCCCGTTTCTCACCCTTTTTCTCTCCCCCCCCCCGTTTCTCACCCTTTTCTCTCCCCCCCCCGTTTCTCACCCTTCTTTCTTCCCCTCCCGTTTTCACTTTCTCTCACTTCTTCCCCCCTCCGTTTCTCACCTCTCCCCCCCCCTCCCCTTTCTCACCCCCTCCACCCCCCTCCTCCTGTTTTCTCCCCCCCCCCTCCCCCCCTTCTTCTTGTTCCCTGACGTTCTCACCATTTATCTCATCCACCCCTATCTCCGATTGTTGTCTCACCCTTACTTCCCTGTCACCCTGTTATCTCACCCTTCTTTCCCCCCCCCTTTCTCCTCTCCTTCTCCTTTCTCACCCTTCTTCTCTTCCCCCCTTCCCGTTTCCACCCTTCTTCCCTCACCCCACCCGTTCCACCCTTCTTCCTCACCCCCCGTTCTTAGCATTCTTCTGTTTCTTACCTTTTCTCCCACCCGTTCTGCACCCTTCTTATCTTCTCCCCCTCCCCGTTCTCACCCTTCTTCTACTCCCCCCCCCCCGTTTCTCACCCTTCTGCTCTCACCACCCCCCGTTTTCTCACCCTTCTTCTTCCCCTCTAACCTATTTCTCACCCTTTTCTCCTCTCCCCCTCCCTCGTTACTCACCCTCCTTCTTACTCGTTTCTCACTTCTCCTCCACCGCTTCACGTTTTCACCCTTTTTCTCTCCCCCACCGCCTCTCCCCTTCTTCTCTCCCCCCCGTTTCTCCCCTTACATCACCCCTGTCGTGACCCTCTACACTCTTTTTCCCCCCAACCCTTGTATCCTCTCACCCTTCTTCTCTCTCCCCCTCCCCGTTTCTCACCCTTCTTCTCTCCCCCCCCGTTTCTCACCCTTCTTCTCCCCCCCCCCTTTCTCACCCTTCTTCTCTCACCCCCCCCGTTTCTCACCCTTCTTCTCTCCCCCCCCCCGTTTCTCACCCTTCTTCTCTCACCCCCCCTTTCTCCCCTTCTTCTCTCACCCCCCCCCGTTTCTCACCCTTCTTCTCTCCCCCCCCCCGTTTCTCACCCTTCTTCTCTCCCCCCCCCCGTTTCTCACCCTTTTCTCTCCCCCTCCCCGTTTCTCACCCTTCTTCTCTCCCCCCCCCCCCGTTTCTCACCCTTCTTCTCTCCCCCCCCCCGTTTCTCACCCTTCTTCTCTCCCCCCTTCCCGTTTCTCACCCTTCTTCTCTCCCCCCCCCCGTTCTCACCCTTCTTCTCTCACCCCCCCCCCTTTCTCACCCTCTCCTCCCCCCTTCCCGTTTCTCCCCCCTTCTTCTCTCCCCCCCCCGTTTCTCACCCTCTTCTCTCCCCCCCCCCCCGTTCCACCCTCTCTCTCCCCCCTCCCTTCTCACCCTTCTTCTCTCCCCCCCCCTCCCCGTTCTCACCCTTCTTCTTCCCCCCCCTTCTCACCCTTCTTCTCTCCCCCCCCCCGTTTCTCACCCTTCTTCTCTCCCCCCCCCCCCGTCTTTCTCACCCTTTTCTCTCCTCCCCCTCCCCCCCCTCACCCTCCCCCCCCCCCCGTTTCTCACCCTTCTTCTCTCCCCCCCCCCTCCACCCTCTCTCCCCCCCCCTTTCTCACCCTTCTTCTCCCCCCCCCCCCTTTCTCACCCTTCTTCTCTCCCCCCCCCCCCCCCCCTTCTTCACCCTTTTCTCTCCCCCTCCCCGTTCTCACCCTCTTCTCCCCCCTTCTCACCCTTCTCTCTCCCCCCCCCCGTTTCTCACCCTTCTTCTCTCCCCCCCCCCTTCTCACCCTTCTTCTCTCCCCCCTCCCCGTTCTCACCCTTCTTCCTCCCCCCTCCCGTTTCTCACCCTTCTTCTCCCCCCCCCCCCGTTTCTCACCCTTCTTCTCCTCCCCCCCTCCCGTTTCTCCACCCTTCGCCCCCCCCTCACCCCCCCCCCCCCCGTTCTCACCCTTCTCTCTCCCCCCCCACCTTTCTCCCCCTTCTCTCTCTCGCCCCCCCCGTTTCTCACCCTTCTTCTCTCCCCCCTCCCTTCCACCCCCCACCCCCCCCTTCTCACCCTCCTCTCCCCCCCCCCCCGTCCCACCCTTTGCTTCTCACCCCTCCCTGTGTCACCTCTTCTCCCCCCCCCTATCAACCTCTTCCCCCTCTCCCCGTCTCACCCTTCTTTTCCCCCCCTCCCGTTTCTCACCCTTCTCTCTCCCCCCTCCCGTTACTCACCCTCCCCCCCCCCACCCCATCCACCCGCTCCTTCTCACCCTTTTCCTCCCCCCGTCTCACCCTTCTTCTCCGCCCCCGTACTTTCTCCCCTTTTCTACTCTCTCCACCCATCCCGTTTTCCACCCTTTTCTCTCCCCCTCCCGTCGCTCACGCTTTTTGTTCCACCCTTCTCTCCCCACCCGTTCTCATTGTTCCAACCTTACCCCCCCCCCCCTTTCCCTCCTTCCCTCCACTCCCTACGTCTCAACTATCTTCCCCGTGTTTCTGTCCACCTTTCTCCCTCCACCTACGGTTTCATTCTTTCAATTGCTTCCCCTCCGTTCTCCCCTCCCCCCCCTTCTCATTTTCCTAAAATCTGCAGATACTTCATACTCTTCTCTCCCCGTTCATCATTCTTTTCCCTCTTTCCCCCCCTCCTTCTCTTCTTCCTCTTCGAGCGCTTTTTCCCCATTCGGTCCCGCCACCCCCGACCCTCCTTTTCGACCTCCCTTTCATTTTCTCGGCTCCTCCCTTCTCCCTGCCCCGCGTCTCCATGACAACGGCTGCCTAGAGCACTGCAAAAAATTAACAGCACAAACTTGTTTTATTTAGGCTGACAGAGAGAAAAGAATGTGAATTGTTTGGAATTTATCGATGCTGAAAAAACAAACTAAATATTTAATTTTTATTTCGACTTAAAAATTTAGCCTGCTAACCATTGAGTTAGCTACAAACCCCGCCTACTTTGACGTGGCTATTTACACAGTTTCTGCCATTTTGCATCAGAGCTGTGAATTCAACGTGTTACGAACATTTTTATGATCTGTGACTAAAACACAAAAACAAGCCATCAGCCTCTGACTTCCTGTCATCTTCTTTGGCGTTTCTGCCAGTAGTAACAGCCGGGACGTTGGTCATGTGACGCCTGTGACATGAACAAAGTGTTTTTATCCCAACAGAAAAACTTTGTAGAAAATCCAAGGTTTTTTCCATAGTTAATGGAAACGCGGTCAGAGTTTCAGTCTGAAGTGTTTCCCGTTTAATTTGCTTCAGATGAGTCAGCTGAGGTCGTCCATCCCAGGTTGCCTAGCAACAGGGGGCCTTGTGCGGCTGCTGAGGTCCAAAACGGACCAGAACCGATCGGGTCGTCTGTTTCCAGGTGGAGGATGTGAGCAGCGCCTCATCCTCTCATGTCCGTGTCCAGATCTGATCCTGTCCTGCTGAACATGGACTCATCATTCCAGGATCCTCAGGATCCAAACTCACCATGTCAACAGAGCAGCAGGGATCAGAGTGAACCTGAGCGGATTCCCACCGGGCCGATCGGCTCCAGATCCCCTCAGGTTGGACACTCTGGACGCCAGAAGTCCTGCTTCATGTCCTCCATCACCTTCATGTCTGTTTCTGCATCACTCTGCTTGCTTCTGGCTCGCTCCGTCCGGTCCGGTCCGGTCCATTTCTGTACATATCTGTGCCAACAGCTCAGGCAGACAGCGGCTTTTTTATTTGTAAAGACATAAACTTGCTTGCATATATAAATAAATTGAATTCAGACACTTGTGTACTTGTTAAAAAGGGAAACTTCTGACTTTGTGTCTTCATTTCACCTCCAACACGAACAGAATCCAGAAGGTTCTGGTTCTGAAGAGCCGAACCGCCACAGAACCAAACTGTGAATTTAAACTTTTGCTGCCCCCTGCTGGTCAGACAGTGCAGGGCAGACATGACGTCATTAATTGCTCTGATTAAAAAGTTTCTTTTCGTTTCTCATAAAACAACTGATAGAAAATGATGCTTCTAACTTTACTGTCGTTAACCAGGAGATTTAATTCAAATATCATCACCTGGTTCCCACAACTAGTTAAACTTACTAATTTTCTGATTTTCAAAATGTTTTCAGCTGAAGTTTGGTGAAACTATTTCTGAACCTTTAAAAATAATCCATAATTAGTTGTGATAAATATTTACTGCAGATGTAAAACAATACAGTAATAACACTGTTCGCTGTTCAGTTTTAAACATTTTAATAAAATATTGTCTCACGACGTCGCTATAGTGCTTACGCTGATGCATTCTGGGTAAATGAGTTATGCTAGGTCTGATTACGCTAACTTATGGCAAGCCGTTTTAACATAAATTTGGTTTGGTCAGACTATCTGTAATTACGTTCCAGATGTCTAAAAATGCATTTTGACTGTCCGGAATGGTAATTTAGGATATCTGTATTTACATTCTGACTAGTAAGAATAATAATTCAAGATGTCTCCAATTCATTTAGCGATATCTTAAAAGGAATTTTGACTAGTCAGAATTACAATTCAAGATATCTTTAATTTAGTTTTGTCTAGTCGTTATTTGCTTTTAAGATAAATATAATTCAGTTTCCACTAGTGAAAACTACATTTCTCCTATCCAAAAAGACTTTTTAGATGTCTTGAATCATGGAGTCACTAGAGATATTTAATCAGAATTATGACCAGTCAAAACCAAAATCAAGATATCTTGAATTTACTTAGTCATATGAAATGTGTATTTCAGATAGTCAGTAATTCATTTTAGACATCTTGAATTAAAGTCTCCATACAAGTCAATGGTGAATCTGGCGTCATTTTGACTAGTCAGAGTGTAATTAGAGAAATCTCAAATAGTTATTTTGTCCAGTTGAAGTATAATTAGAGATATCTAAAATCGCTGAGTCACAAAACAATTTGAGAAATCTGGAATGTCAGGGGGTGAAACTGAATTAATGTTAAAACGGCTTGCCATACCTTCCAAAAGTAGTAACGTCTTTAATTTGAACCGAAATGTTGAAATCGATGCAAATGTAGAAATCACAAGATGAAGAAGAGGAAGAGGAGCTGCTGCTGCCTTCAACACTGGATGAGACTCACCTCTGGTCGGTCTGTGAGATCCGGTAGGTACTTCTGTGTCCGGTCCGGTAACGGCTCTTCCTTCCGGTGTCTGTCGGTGTTTTCACATCCGGTACCAGCGGCAGTAGCATTAGCTGGGTGAGCATCCTGTAGCTCACAGGCCGCTGGGGTTTAGGCGCTTTGTGGGTAAAAACTGTGGCACGGCTTTATTTTTAGCTCGGTGAGATAAGACCGCTGGAAGGTTTCTGGGGAGAAATGTTGAGCGCAAACATAGGTCCTTCACAAGTTGTTCAGCTCTCATCCACTGCACTCTTCTTTTTTCATGAGGGAAATTATCAAGATTCACCTCATTGTCTTTCATTACTGTCTAAAATTACACCAAACTCAACATGATAAACCTGTCAGGTAAAGTTAGCCTTCCTGTTAGCCTTCCTGTTAGCCTTCCTGTTACTCTGTAGACTCCGGTACAGATCAGACCAGAGAAAATGGCGACCTCCATGGTAACAATGACATTTTGGAAGCAGTTATGCGTTTCTACATATCACAAACAGCAATTTTGTAGTTAATAGGTAATTTGCCCCATTTTAACAATGAGACAAGTGGAGCAGAAGACAAGTTTACCTTTAATGTGTTTCATGTGGTTAAACTAACTTTAACCACCTTAATTTACCGGAAGTTGTTACTATATTTTGTGTGAATGAACTTTAATGAATGAAACGGCTTCAACTGAAACACTCGGCCTGAAACTATCAATATATCAATAGATTATTTAAAATAACCGCCAACTAATTTACTGATTGTTAGCTGGAGCATACGGACTCTTAGAAGATGCTATTTGCTGAATGAACAACAGTCAGGGCAGAAACAAGACGGAGGGACACTGGACCTCCTTAGAGGTCCCCGTTGCTCCATGTCATCTACCTCCGCCATGTTTTCCTCAAATCTGGTAAAGTTTTCAGGTCTGAGAAAAGACATTTTGAAATTAGGAACCCAGAATGGGTTTGGACCTCCATCTGGATCATGTCTGTTTAATATAAAGAAACCTGAAGTAATGAACATTAAACCAGCCATGTTTCCATTGTTTTTACATTTTGAAGCTTCGCATAAAGGCTGATGAAACGGCAAAACTCAAAGTAATGTCCTCAATTTCACTAAAAAGTGTTTACCATCCGCTAATGCGCTAAAGAAGAAAGAGCAACAAATTTTCCAAGAGATCTGACAAACATTCAGGTGGAGAGAAACGTCTCCTGTCCATGATTCCAACCTCTATTAATTACAGCTATGCGTAGTGTTAGCTGTGCGTAGCATTAGCTATGCGTAGCGTTAGCATCTGTTCAAATTATGCTTTGAGAGTAATTTTGAGAAATTGCTTAACCCAACGTGAAACCCAACGTGACCTAAATAAGTGGTCAGTACTTCCTCTCTCTCATAGGGAGAGTGAATACGATCAAGATGTCAGTGCTCCCTAGGTTCATATACCTCTTTCAGTGTCTCCCTGTTGTCATTCCAGGTGCTTATTTTAAAAAATTTGATTCGGCCGTTTCAACTTGCATTTGGAATGGCAAAAAACCTCGTCTTAAGAAGGATCATCTGAGAAAATCAAAGCAAGATGGGGGTCTAGCACTTCCCAATATCCGACACTATTATTGGGTATGTAACTTGTACCGTTTGTCTTTCTGGATGCACTACAGCTCCAATGATTGTGGTCCCATTTGGATGCCAGTCTTGATCGGTGCACCTTTACCTTTACCTCTTAGACGTACTTCCTCTAACCGCATAGTCTATAACTCCCTGGCAATCTACTCTCAATTTAGGAAACACTTTGGTCTTCGTCAGATGAGTCTTTCCAGCCCAATTGAATTTAATAACCTTTTTCCTCCTTCACTGCAAGATGCTACTTTCGTTGTGTGGCAGAGTAAAGGCTTAATATATTTTAAAGACCTCTATATAGAAAACAAGTTTGCTTCTTTTGAACAATTGTCTAACAAATTTGATTTACCAGCCTCACACTTTTTTTTAGATATTTACAGGCTAGGCATTTTATTACCTCATCTATGTCGATATTTCCTGATAAACCTCCCGATAATGTAATCGATGAGTTGATGTCTTTTGACCCAACACGACGCAAAGCGATCACTTCCTGGATAAAACTGATCTCCCATTTTGATTCTCGATCCTTTGCCGTAATTAAACAGTCCTGGGAGCAGGATCTTCAAATTACAAGTAGTGAGGCAGTTTGGGCTGATATTTTGGGGAAAATCCACTCATCATCAATTTGCGCGAGACACTCTCTTATCCAATTTAAACTAGTGCATCGGGCATATCTCCATAAATCTAAATTGGCCAAAATTGACCCCCAAATCGACCCTATATGTGACAGATGCAAATTAGAGGAAGCCACACTATTACACATGTTTTGGAACTGCCCAAAGATGCAGATATACTGGGCTGGTATTTGTGAATCACTGTCAGCTGTTTTTGGGATTAAAATTACTCCAAACCCACTCATGCTGCTCTTTGGGGTTAATCCTGAGGGTCTAGGTTTACCTACAGGAGGCAGGAAGGTAATTACTTCCTCAACTTTGCTAGCTCGCCGCCTAATCCTCCTTAGATGGAAGGATGCTGCCCCACCCACAGTGTCAAACTGGATAAAAGATGTTCTACTTCACCTAAAACTAGAGAAAATCAGATATGTGATGAGAGGCTCTGAGAATAAATTTCATGACACTTGGAAATGTTTATGACTTTTTTCAATAAACCATCAACAGAGGTTCTGGAATAGCTGACCCTGGAAATTTTGGTTTGAGTACTGCTTCAGTAAATCTTGACATGGTTTTTTGTATTGTCTTAACTTTTTAATTTTTCTTTTAGCTACACATTTTTTAGGTGACAGTATTTAGGGGAATGTTGGCTGTTTATTGGGTGGGATGTGTTTGTGTTTTTTTTTTAAATTATTTTTTATTGTTATTGTTTGTGGTTTGTATATTTTGTCTGGAAGAACTTTGTAAATTAAAGTGAAAATGCTGATAAATATATTAAACACAAATTATGCTTTGTGCGGCCCGGTTGGTTCACTCTGAACCAGCAGACAGAAACCAGCCTAATTGGGAAGGTAGCTAATGATTCACAAAGCCAAAGCAATATGCTGTAATCAGAATAAAACTATAACTGCTGTTAAAATATTTAACGTGTTAAAATGATCCAATGCAGGTCAAGTCCTGACTGGTGAGTCGGTCACTTGTTCACAGAATAAATCTGGTTTATTTACATAAAGCCAAGAAAAGCCAAGAAAACAGAACAACTGAAAGTCTGGAGTTTCCGATTCCAGGTGATTAAATGATGCCCAGGTTCTCATAGATGACATCGTCCTCTCCGGACGTCGGAGAGCCCGTCGTGTTTGAGGAAGTCGTGGTGACCGGCGCTGCGTTCCTACTTGACGCCGGAGCTTTGCAGACCTGAGCGTAGAGGTGTGCGAACGGGTCGGGTTTGGGTTCAGGCCTCTGGAAGTCTGACTCTTTTCTGGAGACGGGCTCAGAGTAAATGGGTTCACCGGATGTCTTTGTTGCGTTCTGAAGAACGGGCTGCTTGTTCTTGCCTGGGCTGATTTTGTCGTAAACCTCTGAGTAAACCGAGTCTGGAACGTCGGGATTTGAGTCTGAGGTGTTGGGAAGAGCAGCGTCCAGTGAGACCGGTGGCTTCAGAGGGAGGACCAGCGCCGGGTCCATGTACTGAGCCGTGGCTAGTTTGGGTACCACGATAGACGGGCCGCAGTCCTTTGGATCGGCATATATGGCGTTGGATTGGCTCCTGAGTTTGTCTCCGGCGGCTCCATCCAGTGTAGGAATCGATGGAAGCGGCATCAAGGTGATCAGAGCAGGAGAACCTTCTGCCGGACCGACCGAATCATCCACACTCTTTGCCATGCTGTCAAACACCGGGGATCTCCGGTCCGGCATCCTCAGCTTGTTCTCCAGGATGTCAGCCATGTTGGTCAGGTCAGGGATTCTGGGTAGAGGGGAATGAGGTTGAATGTTGGGGACAAGCACTTTGTCTGTGTCTTGGCTCTGGGATCCAGAAGCAGCAGCTCCAGCGTTTCGCTTGATGTTGCTCTGGATCAGGTTGAACAGCTTGTCAGCCTGCTGAGTCTCAAAGCAGAAGGTCCCAGGACCGGATTCACAGCGCCGACCTGCTTCGACGGTGAGGGACCCCTGGCATAAAAACAGGGCGATGAGCGGCGCTAGACCCCCCTAAGCTGAGGTCAACCTCCCACCACCGGGTCAACTCCTTAACCCAGGGCTGGACAGTCCTGGTCCTGGAGGGCCGGAGTCCTGCAGCTCTTAATGTCTCCCTGGTCCAACACACCTGGATCCAACAGCTGAATCTCCTCCAGGTTCTCCGAGTCCTGCTAACGACCTCATTACTGGACTCAGGTGTGTTGAAGTGGAGACACATCTAAAGGTTGCAGGAGGCCCTCCAGGTCTGGAGCTGCCCACCCTGGTCTAGAGTCTCCAGGCCTGGAGTCCAGTCCTAAAGGTCTGGAGTCGGTCCTAAAGATCTGGAGTCCTAGCTGGTCCTAAAGATCTGGAGTCCGGTCCTCCCCTGGTCTAAAGCCTCCAGACCTTTAGGTCCAGCCCGTCCAGGTCTCCCTGGAGTCCGGCTCTCCAGGTCTGGAGTCCGGCTCTCCAGGTCTGGAGTCCGGCTCTCCAGGTCTCGGTCGGTCAGGTCGATCCGGCCCTCCAGGCCTTAACCTCTGTCCAACCATCAGAACCGTCTCCCCACCTTATCATGGCCGTATCTCCTCAGCAGTTCGTAGGGCCACTCCATCACCTTGTCTTCTTCTTTGTGTCTCTCAGCAGCAGCGACTGCTGTTCCACCTGCAGCCAGTACGACCCCTGCAGGCCACAGCGCGTCGCTGCGTCGTTCTTCTGAATCACCACCCAGAACTGAGGGGCTGCAAAAGAGAGCAGGAAGTTCAAAGTCAGCAAACGGAGAGAGTAGGGCGGGGCCTATCTCCAGAGGGCGGGGCCTATCTCCAGAGGGCGGGGCCTATCTCCAGGGGCGGGGCCTATCTCCAGTGGGCGGGGCTCTCTAATGAACAAAAACTATCTAATGTATTTCTTCTACAGATTCACAGGGTTCTGACAGTCAGTTCTTTCACTAATCCACTACGAGATAAAAGTGAAGCTAGCTTTAGCATTTTTGCTAACTTTGAAAATGTTTAGCACACTTAGATTAATTTTTTCAGGTAAACTTTTAAGTGTAATTCAGTTGAATAAAGTTTGACGTTTGTTGAAGTTTTAGTTATCGGATGTAAAAATTGTTCAGTTAGTTGGAGGTTTAAATTCATGCTCTTATTTTGAAGGGGATGGTGAATGTTAATTTTCCATTTCCCCCCCAATAACTTTAACAAGAAACATAAAGGAACAAGATAAACACGATGCTCGTATAATGTCCAACAGCTGGAGGTTTACCTTCGTCTGCTGAGGCATAAATCTGGTTCTCCTCCATGTGGACCCGACTGGGTCCAGAACTTTTCTCTCTCTGTAAAACAGAAGCAGAAACACAACCATCGGTTGATCTGTGGGGTTCCCCAGGGCTCATCCCAGGGCCCCTCCGATTCAATATGTACAGGCTCAGGTTATAACAGGTTACCATGACGACCCAGATCAGGCCCAACCTCACCAGGTGACCTTTGGCCCCATCCAGTCACTGAACAGATGCTGAGAACCAATCAATGTGTGGATGAGTCAGAACTGGAGTTTTATGTTTGGGCCTGAGGAGGAGCGATCTAGAGCTGTAGATCTAGAGCTGTAGATCTAGAGCTGTAGTTCTAGAGCTGTAGATCTAGAGCTGTAGATCTAGAGCTGTAGTTCTAGAGCTGTAGATCTAGAGATGTAGATCTAGAGCTGTAGTTTCTAGACCTGTAGATCTAGAGCTGTAGATCTAGAGCTGTAGGTCTAGAGCTGTAGATCTAGAGCTGTAGCTTTAGAGCTGAAGGTCTAGTTATAGATCTAGAGCTATAGGTCTAGAGCTGTAGGTCTAGAGCTGTAGATCTAGAGCTGTAGATCTAGAGCTGTAGATCTAGAGCTGTAGATCTAGAGCTGTAGTTCTAGAGCTGTAGATCTAGATAGTGTAATCTAGAGCTGTAGTTCTAGAGCTGTAGATCTAGAGCTGTAGTTCTAGAGCTGTAGATCTAGAGATGTAGATCTAGAGCTGTAGTTCTAGACCTGTAGATCTAGAGCTGTAGATCTAGAGCTGTAGGTCTAGAGCTGTAGATCTAGAGCTGTAGCTTTAGAGCTGAAGGTCTAGTTATAGATCTAGAGCTATAGGTCTAGAGCTGTAGGTCTAGAGCTGTAGATCTAGAGCTGTAGGTCTAGAGCTGTAGATCTAGAGCTGTAGATCTAGAGCTGTAGATCTAGAGCTGTAGTTCTAGAGCTGTAGATCTAGAGCTGTAGGTCTAGAGATGTAGATCTAGAGCTGTAGATCTAGAGCTGTAGATCTAGAGCTGTAGCTTTAGAGCTGTAGGTCTAGAGCTGTAGATCTAGAGCTGTAGCTTTAGAGCTGTAGGTCTAGTTATAGATCTAGAGCTATAGGTCTAGATCTGTAGGTCTAGAGCTGTAGATCTAGAGCTGTAGGTCTAGAGCTGTAGATCTAGAGCTGTAGATCTAGAGCTGTAGTTCTAGAGCTGTAGATCTAGAGCTGTAGATCTAGAGCTGTAGTTCTAGAGCTGTAGATCTAGAGCTGTAGGTCTAGAGATGTAGATCTAGAGCTGTAGATCTAGAGCTGTAGCTTTAGAGCTGTAGGTCGTTATAGATCTAGAGCTATAGGTCTAGAACTGTAGGTCTAGAGCTGTAGATCTAGAGCTGTAGATCTAGAATGTAGATCTAGAGATGTAGATCTAGAGCTGTAGTTCTAGAGCTGTAGATCTAGAGCTGTAGATCTAGAGCTGTAGTTCTAGAGCTGTAGATCTAGAGCTGTAGGTCTAGAGATGTAGATCTAGAGCTGTAGATCTAGAGCTGTAGATCTAGAGCTGTAGCTTTAGAGCTGTAGGTCGTTATAGATCTAGAGCTATAGGTCTAGAACTGTAGGTCTAGAGCTGTAGATCTAGAGATGTAGATCTAGAGCTGTAGTTCTAGAGCTGTAGATCTAGAGATGTAGATCTAGAGCTGTAGTTCTAGACCTGTAGATCTAGAGCTGTAGATCTAGAGCTGTAGGTCTAGAGCTGTAGATCTAGAGCTGTAGCTTTAGAGCTGTAGGTCTAGTTAAGATCTAGAGCTATAGTCTAGAGCTGTAGGTCTAGAGCTGTAGATCTAGAGCTGTAGGTCTAGAGCTGTAGATCTAGAGCTGTAGATCTAGAGCTGTAGATCTAGAGCTGTAGTTCTAGAGTTGTAGATCTAGAGCTGTAGATCTAGAGCTGTAGCTTTAGAGCTGTAGGTCTAGAGCTGTAGATCTAGAGCTGTAGCTTTAGAGCTGTAGGTCTAGTTATAGATCTAGAGCTATAGGTCTAGATCTGTAGGTCTAGAGCTGTAGATCTAGAGATGTAGATCTAGAGCTGTAGTTCTAGACCTGTAGATCTAGAGCTGTAGATCTAGAGCTGTAGGTCTAGAGCTGTAGATCTAGAGCTGTAGCTTTAGAGCTGTAGGTCTAGTTATAGATCTAGAGCTATAGGTCTAGAGCTGTAGGTCTAGAGCTGTAGGTCTAGAGCTGTAGATCTAGAGATGTAGATCTAGAGCTGTAGATCTAGAGCTGTAGTTCTAGAGCTGTAGATCTAGAGCTGTAGATCTAGAGCTATAGGTCTAGAACTGTAGGTCTAGAGCTGTAGATCTAGAGCTGTAGATCTAGAGATGTAGATCTAGAGCTGTAGTTCTAGAGCTGTAGATCTAGAGCTGTAGATCTAGAGCTATAGGTCTAGAGCTGTAGATCTAGAGCTGTAGCTTTAGAGCTGTAGGTCTAGTTATAGATCTAGAGCTGTAGATCTAGAGCTGTAGGTCTAGAGCTGTAGATCTAGAGCTGTAGCTTTAGAGCTGTAGGTCGTTATAGATAGAGTCTGAGTAGAGCTGTAGGTCTAGAGATGTAGACTATGTAGATCTAGAGCTGTAGATCTAGAGCTGTAGATCTAGAGCTGTAGATCTAGAGACTGTAGTTCTAGAGCTGTCTGACTGAGATCTAGAGCTGTAGATCTAGAGCTGTAGATCTAGAGCTGTAGTTCTAGAGCTGTAGATCTAGAGCTGTAGATCTAGAGCTGTAGTTCTAGAGCTAGTAGATAGACTAGAGCTTAGGTCTAGACTGTAGATCTAGAGCTGTAGATCTAGAGCTGTAGATCTAGAGCTGTAGATCTAGAGCTGTAGTTAGATGTAGATCTAGAGATGTAGATCTAGAGCTTAGTCTAGACTGTAGTCTAGAGCTGTAGATCTAGAGTGTAGTCTAGTGTAGTCTAGGCTGTAGTTCTAGAGCTGTAGTCTAGAGATGTAGATCTAGAGCTGTAGTCTAACGTAGATCTAGAGCTGTGATCTAGAGCGTAGTCAGACTGTAACTAGAGCTGAGCTTTAGAGCTGTAGTCTAGTTATAGATCTAGAGCTATAGGTCTAGAGCTGTAGGTCTAGAGCTGTAGATCTAGAGCTGTAGGTCTAGAGCTGTAGATCTAGAGCTGTAGATCTAGAGCTGTAGATCTAGAGCTGTAGTTCTAGAGCTGTAGATCTAGAGCTGTAGATCTAGAGCTGTAGCTTTAGAGCTGTAGGTCTAGTGTTAGATCTAGAGCTGTAGCTATTAGAGCTGTAGGTCTAGTATTAGATCTAGAGCATTAGGATCTAGATCTGTAGTCTAGAGCTGTAGATCTAGAGATGTAGATCTAGAGCTGTAGGTCTAGACCTGTAGATCTAGAGCTGTAGATCTAGAGCTGTAGGTCTAGAGCTGTAGATCTAGAGCTGTAGCTTTAGAGCTGTAGGTCTAGTTATAGATCTAGAGCTATAGGTCTAGAAGCTGTAGGTCTAGAGCTGTAGGTCTAGAGCTGTAGATCTAGAGATGTAGATCTAGAGCTGTAGATCTAGAGCTGTAGTTCTAGAGCTGTAGATCTAGAGCTGTAGGTCTAGAGATGTAGATCTAGAGCTGTAGTTCTAGAGCTGTAGTAATACTAGAGCTGTAGATCTAGAGCTGTAGCTTTTAGAGCTGTAGTGGCGTTATAGATCTAGAGCTATAGGTCTAGAACTGTAGGTCTAGAGCTTAGATCTAGAGCTGTAGATCTAGAGATGTAGATCTAGAGCTGTAGTTCTAGAGCTGTAGATCTAGAGCTGTAGATCTAGAGCTATAGGTCTAGAGCTGTAGATCTAGAGCTGTAGCTTTAGAGCTGTAGGTCTAGTTATAGATCTAGAGCTGTAGATCTAGAGCTGTAGGTCTAGAGCTGTAGATCTAGAGCTGTAGATTTAGAGCTGTAGTTCTAGTCATATATCTAGAGCTGTAGGTCTAGACTCAGCTTCAGTTCTTCCAGCGGGAAAGTAGAGCTCAGTTTGACCTCTGACCTGAACCTTCAGAGCCACATAAAGCCGGGTCCAAAGTGGACCTTCTACCAGCTGCAGAACATTCCAGAACCAGAGAAACTCATCCAGGCAGCAGCGTCTTCACGGGTCTGAGGAACCAGTCAGACAGCTGCAGCTCAACACTGGTTCTGTTGATTCTACTGGTTCTGTTGGTTCTATTGGTTCTATTGGTTCTGTTGGTCCTACTGGTTCTGTTGATTCTACTGGTTTTATTGGTTCTATTGGTTCTGTTGATTCTACTGGTTTTATTGGTTCTATTGGTTCTGTTGGTCCTACTGGTTTTATTGGTTCTGTTTTTTCTATTGGTTCTGTTGGTCCTACTGGTTCTGTTGGTCCTACTGGTTCTGTTGGTCCTACTGGTTCTGTTGGTTCTGTTGGTTCTACTGGTGCTATTGGTTCTGTTGATTCTACTGGTTTTATTGGTTCTGTTGGTTCTACTGGTTCTATTGGTTCTGTTTGGTTACTGTTTTTTATTGGTTCTGTTTTTTCTATTGGTTCTGTTGTTCCTACTGTTCTGTTGGTCCTACTGGTTCTGTTGGTTCTGTTGGTTCTACTGGTTCTATTGGTTCTGTTGGTCCTACTGGTTCTGTTGGTCCTACTGGTTCTATTGGTTCTGTTGGTTCTATTGGTTCTGTTGGTTCTACTGGTTTTATTGGTTCTGTTGGTACTGTTGGTTCTGTTGGTTCTACTGGTTCTGTTGGTCCTACTGGTTCTGTTGATTCTACTGGTTTTATTGGTTCTGTTGGTTCTACTGGTTCTATTGGTTCTGTTGGTCCTACTGGTTTTATTGGTTCTGTTTTTTCTATTGGTTCTGTTGTTCCTACTGGTTCTGTTGGTCCTACTGGTTCTGTTGGTTCTGTTGGTTCTACTGGTTCTATTGGTTCTGTTGGTCCTACTGGTTCTGTTGGTCCTACTGGTTCTATTGGTTCTGTTGGTTCTATTGGTTCTGTTGGTTCTACTGGTTTTATTGGTTCTGTTGGTACTGTTGGTTCTGTTGGTTCTACTGGTTCTGTTGGTCCTACTGGTTCTGTTGATTCTACTGGTTTTATTGGTTCTGTTGGTTCTACTGGTTCTATTGGTTCTGTTGGTCCTACTGGTTTTATTGGTTCTGTTTTTTCTATTGGTTCTGTTGGTCCTACTGGTTCTGTTGGTCCTACTGGTTCTGTTGGTTCTGTTGGTTCTACTGGTTCTATTGGTTCTGTTGGTTCTACTGGTTCTGTTGGTTCTACTGGTTCTATTGGTTCTGTTGGTCCTACTGGTTCTGTTGGTCCTACTGGTTCTGTTGGTTCTGTTGGTTCTACTGGTTCTATTGGTTCTGTTGGTTCTACTGGTTCTATTGGTTCTGTTGGTCCTCCGGGTTCTGTTGGTTCTGGTACCTGGAAGCTGCTGTGACACAGCTTGTCCACCCACTCCAGGCAGTCGTCTTTGGGGGCGGCGAACACCAGGGTTCTGTCCTCGGTCTCCACGCAGAACGTGGACATGTTGTCCTGCAGACAGAGAGCGGCGGTTAGGGTCGGACCGGAACCGGGGGGGGGGGGACCGGGCCGGGCCGGGCACCGACCAGGTGGCAGGCCTCGGCGTTGGGAGGAAGCCTCAGGACGGAGATCAGCTCCGACAGGCGGACCACCTTCAGCTTCTTCTCCCCGTGAAGCTGGTGGGGCCTCCGCAGGTCAGCGCCCCCTGCAGCACAGAGGGAGAACTGCTCACTTTACTGCACCCGTTCACTGCAGCTGCTAAACTAGAATTCAGCAGATTCATTTAGGGGAAGCTAACATGGCTACATGTGAGTAGAAGCAGCATCAGCTCCACTATTAGCACGATTCTCTGATGAATGAACTGATGAATGTTGGGTTAAATCGTCAGCAGCTCCACCTTATTACTAATATCATGATCAGCTACGAGCTTCAGTGAAAGATGATCAACATCTGATGATGATGTAATGACCTGCAGGATCCACCAGAGGGCGACGCCGCCCTGCCGCTTTACAGCTTCAGCCCTAGTGAAAACTATTATTAATTATTACAAACCTTTAATTATTACAAACTATTATTAATTATTACAAACCTGTAATTATTACAAACTATTATTAATGATTACAAACTTATTATTTATTACAAACCTTTTTCCACAAAATCTCGTTTTCACTTTTTTCCCTTTGGGTTTAAATAATTGTTATTTTTCGGATTAAATGTTTCTCCCTGCAGTTTGTCCCACTGAGACCTTCATCAGAGACCTGCTCCTCTTCCTCCTCTTCCTCCTCTTCCTGCTCCTCTTCCTCTTCCTCTCTGCTCCTCTTCCTCCTCTTCCTCCTCTTCCTGCTCCTCTTCCTCCTCTTCCTGCTCCTCTTCCTCTCTGCTCCTCTTCCTCTTCCTCCTCTTCCTCTTTGTCCCACTTTCCGCTCCATGATGCTAAACGTGTTGCGTAACCCGGCCACCATCTTCCCCCCGCAGCTCCACGCTGATCCTTTGTGACACGACATGATTCTTCCATCTCCCGGCGCGTCGTCGTGTCAGACCTTCATCACGCTCCTCTTCCTCATCATGTCTGCTTTTCAGTTTCAAACGTTTCTCCTTAAATTAGTCATAGATCCTGATTTAACCTGGAAGCCTTCCAGAGTTCCTTCCTGGAAAACAGGAAGTGGAGCAGGAAGTGAAACTACGTTTAAGTCCGACATAAATCTGTCCTCAGATCAGCAGAATGTCGCCCTGCTGGTCCGAACCGGGCAGAACCGTCAGGTGTTTCTGCTGGGCCTGGTTTCCTCCATCTTGGTCCAGCGTCTCGCTGTCGGTCCCAGAAGTCCTGCTAGCTTTGTTAGCCTGCTAGCTTTGTTAGCTTGCTAGCTTCCTTAGCCTGCTAGCTTTGTTGGCATCCTAGCTATGTTAGCCTCCTAGCTTTGTAGCCTGCAGCTATGTTAGCGTCCTAGCTTCGTAGCCTGCGGCTACGCTGACAGTAGGTTAACGTGACCCAGCTCCGATGTTTTCACTGCGGTCGGACTGGCCGGTTCAATCTGTTCCAGTTCAATCTGGATCTAAATCTGGTTCAAAGCGTCTGAAGTTCTAAAGTCGCATCAAATCCGCCCCATAAGTTGGAAACATTTTGATGGGTTGCAACCATAGACATCAATGGACCTTACCTCAGCCTGACCTTTTCATTGGCTAATGCCCATTTGACGTCACAGCGCAGCTATCAGTGCATTACTGTCTCACAAACTCAAGCTAATAGACATTGTGGACTACAGGACCGACAGAAAGTTTTTACGTCAGGACTCGAAAAACAATGGTTCTCCACCGTCAGTGGAGAACCATTGATGGTGATGTCACCTGACATCACCTGTACAGGTGATGTCAGGGATCCTGATCGTGTTTGTGGAACTAAAATTCACAGATTTACAAAATCTGAAACGGAAAACCTTGATTGGATTAAACTTTTTCACGACCTGCAGCTCAACCGTCATAGGATCAATAAGAACAAAGGATTGTCTGCTGGTGTCAGTATTATTGCTTTGCTTTCTCTGTGTTTAGTGAATGAAAGTCAATAATAAACACATCCATTACGAAAACCTTTTAGCCAAGTACAGCATAATGGCAGCACTGATACAACTTCTACACCTTGAATCCTGTTACAGTCTTACATTAGCTGAACAGATCAATATGCAATGTGCAGATATGGTACAGATCAATATGTACCATATCTGACATACATTAAAAATGTTATTTCACCTGAAAAGGCTTTTACTAAACTGTAATCGTGTTAGCCACCGAGTACCGAGTGTTAGCTGCTGCTCTGCACTGTCCTAATCAGAGCAGACCGAGGCACATTCAAACATTTGCAAACAACAAAAATCACTCATTTCAAAATCACCTCTAAACCATGAATGTCCGACTTACCCAGCCTGAAGAACATCAGGCGTCAGTGATCTTGTCTATATTCATGCTGAGGATCTGCTGTGTTCCTCATCGACCGCTAGCATTTAGCTGTGACACCACAATGTTGGCGGCATCGTGGCTAAAACACCTTGATGTCGTCCAGAAACGATGACATGAACTTGTTGGTTCCAAGTCGTGGCTGATATTTAGTGAAAATCCGGCAGAAATGCTGAACTAATCGACTCAGAAATACTCTGCAGTCAGTCGACGCCATGTTAACTAGGCGCGTTAAGGCTTTGTTTGTGAGACATGAAGTCCTAGGGGCGTTTCTGGGCGGGGCTTGGTGAGGTCAACACTAGACCCTCATGGAGGCTGAGTCGTATGTAACACCGTCCGCCATCTTGCATGGGGCAGCAGGGCGATCGGAGCTCCTTAAGTCCTGAGCTGTGTGGATTTATTTAAACCGTTTTATGAAACAAACTGGATCCATTAGGATTAACTTCCCCAAGTAAGGATGAAAGATCAGAATTACTTGACTTTGCAGCCAGAAATTCACTTCTAAACAACCGGGAAATATTTCCTTTGTGGCTAAATTGGCCCAAAATAACCACTGAATGTTAGCATAGCAGCTAAAGTTTTATACTGTTTTCTAATGAGAGCTGATGAGAAACGGCTGTTAGAGGAGAAGTTAATTAAAAACCAGAGGATTTAGTGAGTAAAGATCAGTCAGAATCAGAGCTGGAGCTGCTGGTCTTCAGTCTGTTTTCATGTCGGTATTTAGCTATAAAGATGCTACGAGTCAGAGCCCAACATGCTGAAAATGGCTTTTTATCAATAAAACATTTATTTATATTCCACTTTTGGATAATTTCTCTTTTATTCTTGGCTTCAGCCTGTGAACCAGGACGACTCAGAGTCATTGAGTCCCAGTGGGACCAGCAGCCTGTGACCAGTGATCCCAGTATAATAAATACATGTTTTATTCTTTCACTTTTTATGTATTTTTAAATATCTCAATCTGAAGTATTAATGTAATGAAATAAAAATAATTTACTCTGAATTATTTTCACTCTTTGCTGCCAATAGCAGAGTCGATAAACTGTAATAAATATTTATTCTCTGGAAAAAAGTAAGAAAAATATGTAGTTTAATGCTTGACAGTGACTGATTTATAAATCAAAAGTCATTTCTCAATAATGTAAAAAAAATAAATACAGGAAAATTATTTGTCTTGAAACGTTAAATGTATATTAAATTTTTGGAATTATGTAAATATATTGTTTAATAAAACACTGTAAAAGTGTCTGTTCATCAATTTCAATATAAAAATTCTCATTTCTATCAAATAAAACATTGTGCTTTTTATTCAGAAATGCCCCAAAACAGTTAAATAATCACATCAAAAGTTAGAAACTCTGTCTTTAGTCATTTCTTTGATTGCCAAATATATTAATGTGTGAGAAAATGTGTCAATGGCAGAAATTAACTTTAAATACTTTGTAAAACGGCACTTTATAAAGTTCGGTCCATTCACTTGGATCACCTTACTGGCACATATTCCCCATTCAATATGGCGGACGCGGTGACGTATCGCAGCAACGGGCCGACCGGCTCCATGAGGCGGCTACGTATTAATGTCTATGGGTTGCAACATTGGAGCTGTAAATTCTGACCAATCAGAGAGTCCGCTGTGTGACGCAGCGGCCTGCAGGGGGCGCCCTGCCGTGGATTCTGGTTTCACATGGCGCTGGACGTCAGTCGCTAACCTCAGACCCAAACATGTGAACGAGCCTCGACTCGATTGGCTCGTTTCCTTTGCTCCGTTTCCTGCTAAGCTAGCTGACGCAGCAAAGCAGCTCAATAAACCTGAAGGAAAATAACATTTCAAGGATTATTTGGACTAAGATTTTAGAAAAAACTTTTTCTGCTCTTGCATTTTTCCTCATCCCTCCGACTTTCTGAGGCCTTCCAAGCTGCCATGCTGGTTCAGTGTCCTGACCTTTGACCTGCCAGCTCCCGCCTGTTTCTGGCATTTATAACTAACTGGTTTCCTCTGGCGTTTGTCCCTCCAGGCCACCGTAGTTCCAAAGGCTCAGCTTAGTGTTACTGAGCAGACGGTTTCTGGTGACCTCTGCCTGACTTCATGACTGAGAATCAGAACCAACCGGGTCAGAACCGGTGCTAACAGAACTTCAGCTCTGAAGGAATCTGAGCTGTTTGTCTTGTTCTGAGCAGAGAAACACTTCAGAATCGCGTTGAAGCCTTTTGCTCTGATTTCTGGTTATTGTGCTTCATGGGGTGTGAAGCAGCGTCGGCGCTGTCTGCTGATTGGTCCGGGTAAGATAATGACTCCCTGATGGCTCTGGTGGACCACGGGGAGTCAGACAGGAAGCTTACCTCCGCCGTCCCCGATCTCCAGGCGACCCACGCTGCTGCTGCTGGGCGCGAACAGGGACAGCCTGACCGCTTTCCATTTCTGAAACAAACAGGAAGTGAAGAAAGTGTCAAAGGTCACGGCGGCGGAGGCGGGAAACGTTTCAGCTGGAAGAGAAACGCGACAGGAGGACAAAACGCTTCCTGACAGAACGACCTGTCAGAGAGACACGCAGGTAAACACAGGTCAGGTTGTGTCTGTCAGGATCCAACCACCACACACACACACACACACAGCGCCTGGCTGGTTTGGACCTTCATTCCTCCGGTTCCTCAGAGTCGGAGCAGAAAGTCGCAGCGCAGCAGGAATGTTCTGCAGGATCTGTTTCAACTTGTTGGCTCGGATTCCTCAGCTTCCCTCTAAAGTCTCAGAAAAGCCAAACTAACCAGCCGAAGTCCAGAAACTCTGAGCTGAAGCAGCAAAACATCAGCGAACATCACGACTTCAGGTTCTGACCCAGATTCTTCAGGTTCTGACCCAGATTCTGACCGAACCGAGCTGCTAACAGCGAAACAAGCTGCGTTTCTGCAGACGAGCAACGATCGACTCACTTTGTGGGGTTTGTGCGGCTTCAGGTAAACTGTCCCTGTCTTGATGTGAGAGTCCATGGAGGAGGAACCAGGAACCGGACCGGACCGGACCGGACCGCTGCTGCTGCTGCAGGTCGCAGAAACACGTCTGAGGAGCTTCCTGCTCCAATCAGCAGTAAGGTTGGGCCATGAGGCATTCCAGAAATATGATCCTCACCTGCTGACACACACACACATTTAAAATGCCTTTGTGCCGCTTCTAAAGTTACACAGCAATAATTTAGTTGTTTAGTCTGGAAAACGTCGGGCTTCATTTTCCAGATCCATATTCTCACCGTTATTAATTCACTCATAAATGAATTAATAATTAATTTAGTTTCAAGCTAAATTAAGTAGCAAACTAAACATTTAGCTCCAAATTTAAAATACTTAGTTATCAAACTAAATATATATCTACAAAATAAATATTTAGTTGGCAAGCTAACAATATTTTCCAATCAACACATGGAGCTAGTGAGCTAAATAAAGATTAAATAATATTAACTTCATTTGGAGCTAAAAATTTAGCTCCAAATGAAGTTAGCAAAATATAAACCCATCCATTTTCTAACACCTGGTCCCTCAGTGACAGGAGGAGCTGCTGCCTCTCCAGGTGATGATCCGGGTCACCTGGACGGGTCACCTGGACGGGTCACCGGGTCACCTGGACGGGTCACCTGACGGGTCACCTGGACGGGTCCTGGACGGTACCGGGTCACCTGGACGGGTCACCTGGGGTCACCTGTCTGTCACAGGGCAGCACAGAGACACACAGGACAAACCCAGGGACAATCTGGAGGCCAGTCAACCTGACATGTTTCTGGACTGTGGGAGGAAACCGGAGTACCCAGAGAAAACCCACCATGCACAGGGAGAACATGGAGAATCCATGCAGCCGGACCTGGAATCGAACCCAGAACCTTCTTGCTGCAAGGCAGCAGCTCTACCAGCTGCACCACTGTGCTGCAATATACAGTATGTAACTATATTTAGCTAAATGTAAACTAAATATTTATCTAGCTCAAAGCTCAGTGTTTCGCTTGTAAAATGAAATATTTATTGTGAACATGTGAGATTTGTTAATGAGTGAATAACATGGTGGAAACGTGAATTTGACAAACGAACCCCTAAATATTCTGGTTAATTATTTTACAGTGTATCTTTACGAGGACCTCCGTTAACCAACGAAGTCAAAGTTCAACATTCCTGAAACTGGAGCGACTGGGAATCCAGGTCCAGACTGGGAGGAGTGGCCAGGTGGGCTAATGTTGGCTGTAACTACAGGCGTTACAGGTGTAACTACAGGAATTACAGGTGTAACTACAGGAGTTACAGGTGTAACTACAGGCGTTACAGGTGTAACTACAGGCGTTACAGGTGTAACTACAGGAGTTACAGGTGTAACCACTGTAACTCCAGGCGTTACAGGTGTAACTACAGGTGTAACTACAGGAGTTACAGGTGTAACTACAGGCGTTACAGGTGTAACTACAGGCGTTACAGGTGTAACTACAGGCGTCACAGGTGTAACTACAGGCGTTACAGGTGTAACTACAGGAGTTACAGGTGTAACTACAGGAGTTACAGGTTTAACTACAGGAGTTACAGGTGTAACTACAGGCGTTACAGGTGTAACTACAGGAGTTACAGGTGTAACTACAGGAGTTACAGGTGTAACTACTGGAGTTACAGGTGTAACTACAGGCGTTACAGGTGTAACTACAGGCATAACAGGTGTAACTACAGGAGTTACAGGTGTAACCACTGTAACTCCAGGCGTTACAGGTGTAACTACAGGTGTAACTACAGGAGTTACAGGTGTAACTACAGGCGTTACAGGTGTAACTCCAGGCGTTTCCCTTTGGCATCGATGTCTGTATCGCTGGACCAGTGAGGCTGCAGGATCAGACCTGAGGAACTTTGACCTCCCTGTCGTCTCTGAACAGCGTCTGACTCCAGGAAGGACGTCGTCTTGACTCCTGGCCAGCGGCTCTGGAGATGAGATCTGACAGGTCTGGACCGAAAAGGCCACCGAGACGCGAGCTGCACCTACCGACCCCAACCGAGGTCACCGGCCCAGATCCGACCCAGAACCGGCCCAGAACCGGCCCAGATCCAACCCAGAACCGGCCCAGAACCGGCCCAGAACCGGCCCAGATCCGACCCAGAACCGGCCCAGAACCGGCCCAGATCCAACCAGAACCGGCCCAGATCCAACCCAGAACCGGCCCAGAACCGGCCCAGATCCAACCCAGATCCAACCCAGAACTGGCCCAGATCCAACCCAGAACCGGCCCAGATCCAACCCAGATCCAACCCAGATCCAACCCAGAACCGGCCCAGATCCAACCCAGAACCGGCCCAGAACCGACCCGACAGCAGCACCGGCGGTCGAAACACCTGGAATCAACCCGAAGCATCTGACCAGAGCAAACAGAGAAACATCTCAGTAATCAATGCTGATGAAACGTTGGCAGATAAATTCACTGATAAAATCATTTTATCTGCATTTTGAACCAAAATGGTTTTTCTTGTTTTTTCTCTTTTTTTGCACAATCATCTTGTGACAAAACGTAAAATATGTATATCTGTATATTTAGGCCATTGTTTTATGAAGATGACTATTTAAATTGTAGCTACAAACTAAACATTTAGTTTTGAACTGAAGACTCAGATTTCAGCTTCTTAGCTAAATATTTAGTTTCAATATGACATTTTTAAAATAATTTGCTGATGGAACTAAAACTTGTTCATCAACATGAAGGAATCAGCTGAAAGTTTCTTAAAAATGATTTTTTCTTCACGTTTGGAGTGGAAATCAAAACGACTTGGTTTAGTGTCAGTCGCATTAATCAATAAATTACATCATAAATTAACATGAGATCAATCATTTCTACCAAAGTTGGTGTTTTAGGCTCAACTAGAACTTTGTTTACAGAAACTTCATCATTTATTTTAATTTAAGTATCTCCCAGTGATAAATGTTGATTGTTTATTGAATGTCTTCTTGATTTATTAGCATCATATGACCTGAAACATTTTAATTGATCCCAATATCTTCTGGAACGATTCATCGTCAGTCAGGTTGTTATTGTCTCGGTCCTGATTGGAGCTGGGTAACCATGGCGACGGTACCGGCAGGCTGAGGACGATCCGATCAGAGCCTGAAGGAAAACATGTCAGCATCAGGGCGGCCCAAACCGCGGTCAGCGCTCCCTCTGAGGGACGTCACATGATCCGCCGGGGCCCAACGGGGGCCACCGAGCTCCAATGGAGCCCAACGGGCTCCAACGGGGCCCATCGGGCTCCAATGGGGCCCAACAGGGGCCACCGGGCTCCAACGGGGCCCGACAGGGGCCGCTGGGTCCATCGAGCTCCAATGGGGCCCAACAGGGGCCAACGGGCTCCAACGGGGCCCAACGGGTCCATCGGGCTCCAACGGGGCCCAACAGGGCCAACGGGCTCCAATGGGGCCCAACGGGTCCATTGGGCTCCAACGGGGCCACGAGCTCCAATGGGGCCCAGCAGGGGCCAACAGGCTCCAACGGGGGCCGCTGGGCCCATTGGGCTCCAACGGGGCCACCGAGCTCCAATGGGGCCCAGCAGGGGCCAACAGGCTCCAACGGGGGCCAACGGGGGCCGCTGGGTCTATTGGGCTCCAACGGGGCCACCGAGCTCCAATGGGGTCCAACAGGGGCCATCGGGCTCCAACGGGCTCCAACGGGCTCCAATGGGCCCAACAGAGTCCATCGGCTCCAATGGGGTCCAACAGGGTCCATCGGGCTCCAACGGGCCAACGGGGGCCGCTGGGTCCATTGGGCTCCAACGGGGCCATCGGGCTCCAACGGGCTCCAACGGGCCCAACGGGGGCCGCTGGGTCCATTGGGCTCCAACGGGGCCATCGGGCTCCAACGGGCTCCAACGGGGCCCAACGGGGGCCGCTGGGTCCATTGGGCTCCACGGGCCATCGGGCTCCAACGGGCTCCAACGGGGCCCAACGGGGGCCGCTGGGTCTCACCAGCAGCTGCAGGCTGGACTCGGCTTCTGGAGAACAAACAGGATAAACCAGGAGATGAAAGGTCACCTCAGGTCACCGGCTGCAGCTGAAACCACCAGAACCAGAACCAGAACCAGAACCAGAACCAGAACGTTTCTCCTCAGATCATCCGGGTCAGAGACAGGAGAAGGTTCTGCTGGATCAGGGACAAAATGGCCGCTTCACTTTCGTTCCTGAAGGTGACAGATTTGACCTGGAAGAGGAAAAGATGCTGGTTAAATAACCATAGAAGAAGAAATCAGTTCGTTTTCAGTCATTTGATCAATTCAGTTATTAATAACATCAGATAAATATCAGCTAGAAGCTACTTGGTTAATATTTAACTGACTAATTAATATTTCTGCTCATTTAATTCAAAGTAAATGTTCAGTCAGGAGTTGAAATCTGAGCTGAATATTTAAACTAAATCTGGTGAGAAATGGAGCGAAATGCTGATGAGGCGCCACATGTTGACGCGCTGTGATTGGCTGAGCTGCCCGTCGCTTCAGCCAACCAGAGCAGAGGGCGGGGCCAGCGGAGCGCTGCTCCTCCTCCTCCTCCTCCTCCTCTTCCTCCTCTTCTTCTCCTCTCTGCTGCTCCGCTCTTCAACTTCCGGCGGGATGAGCTGCGCGCCGCGCGAGCAGGACGAGCCATGAGGCGGGAAGCGGCGGGGGACGCGCTGATTGGCTGGAGGCTGCTGCTGCTGGTCAGGTGAGGGGCAGCCGGGGGTCCGCGGCCCGCGGAGGTCCGGGGGGTCCGGACGGGTCCTGCTCCAGGTGTTGTCCAGACAGGTTCCGGTTCCGGTCTCAACATCTACTCATGTGTTGTCATCAGAAGGTTCTGTGTTTACTCTTCATCATGAGGAGATTCATGATGATGATGATGATGATGATGTTAAGATGATGATGAAGGTGATGATGATGATGAAGGTGATGATGGAGGTGATGATGATGAAGGTGGTGATGATGATGATGGTGATGAAGATGATGATGATGGTGATGAAGATGATGAAGGTGATGATGATGATGATGAAGATGATGAAGGTGGTGATGATGGTGATGATGATGATGATGATGAAGGTGATGGTGATGATGGAGGTTGTGATGATGATGATGATGATGAAGATGATGAAGGTGGTGATGATGGTGATGATGATGGTGATGATGATGAAGGTGATGATGATGATGAAGGTGATGATGATGATGAAGGTGGTGATGATGGTGATGATGATGATGAAGGTGATGATGATGATGATGATGATGATGAAGGTGATGAAGGTGATGAAGGTGAAGGTGGTGATGATGATGATGGTGATGAAGGTGGTGATGATGATGATGATGAAGGTGTCAACTGTACTTTATTTCCAGATCTATATAACAGGATCAACACAGAAGTTTAAGTCCCAATGGAATATAAACACATAAATAAGACAGTAACCACACACACACACACACACTCACACACCTACACACCACACACACCACAACACTCACACCTACACACACACACACTCACCACCACCTACACACACACACACACTACACACTCACACTCACACACACAACACACTCACACAGTGCAATGAGCAGATCATATCGATGGACAATAGAAACAGCAGAACCATCAGTGACATGCAGGTCATGTGACTGAAGAGTGAAGGAAACGTCTCTGAAATGTTCCTTTAGTTCTCAGTGTGTCCATGAGTCTGGTGGCTGGAAGGTTCGGTTCTGATGGGACCCGTTTGGTTCTGACCCGTTTGGTTCTGAATGGTCCGTTTGTTCTGATGGAGACCGTTTGGTTCTGACCGTTTGGTTCTGATGGGACCCGTTTGGTTCTGACCCGTTTGGTTCTGATGGGACCCGTTAGTTCTGATGGGACCCGTTCGGTTCTGACCCGTTTGGTTCTGATGGGACCCATTTGGTTCTGATGGGACCCGTTTCGGTTCTGACCCGTTTGTTCTGATGGGACCCGTTTGGTTCTGAGACCCGTTAGTTTCTGATGGGACCCGTTCGGTTCTGACCCGTTTGGTTCTGATGGGACCCGTTTGGTTCTGATGGGACCCGTTTGGTTCTGATGGGACCCGTTCGGTTCTGATGGGACCCGTTTGGTTCTGACCGTCTCACTTCCTGTTTTTGATCCTGAATCGTCTTCAGGATCAAAGTTCCTAAATGTGGATTTAAAATAATTTCCAACTTTATTAAACCTGAAAACGTCTGAGAGAGAAAAGGAGATTTAATTCAGGAGGAAGAATAAAAACTGATTGATAACCAATAATCATCTGTAAATCACACATTGATCATAAACATCTCTGAAAATTTGGTAAAAAAAGACCAAACTCTGGAAATGGTGGATATTTTAAAGATCCAAAATAAGACAATAACAAAAAAACAATAAATAAAATGTAAATAAACATTTTCTACTCAAACCATAAAATTAATTATATTCCACAAAGAAAATTATCACCTCATTTTAATTAGCATTTAATTAAACTAGCTAAACATTTAGTAACTGATATATTTGGCTAATAATTTGCTAATTAATTTGCAGAAATGGACTATCAAAATAAAAGCTGTGCATTGAGAACTTCTATAAGAACTGCTGATGAGGCCGTATTCAATGCTAAGCTAAGCTAAGCTAAGCTAAGCTAAGTGTTTATGTGGAGCCTCAGGTTTCTCTCCTCCATTTGGCTCAGACACTGAGGAGCAAGAAAACCGTCCAGCCCTTCAGTCAGCAGAAGCTTCGTGTGTTCATCCTCCGATGGCCAGACGCTTGTCCGGGCGTCCAGGAGCCGCTCTGATCCCTGATCCGGCGCCGCTCTGATCCGGGCGCGCTCTGATCCGGAGCCGCTCCTGATCCGGGCGCCGCTCTGATCCGGGCGCCACCGCTCCTGATCCGGGCGCCGCTCTGATCCGGGTGACGCCGCTCTGATCCGGGCGCCGCTCTGATCCGGGCGCCGCTCTGATCCGGGCGCCGCTCTGATCCGGGCGCCGCTCTGATGATCCGGGCGCCGCTCTGATCCGGGCGCCGCTCTGATGATCTGGGCGCCGCTCTGATCCGCTCCTGATCCGGGCGCCGCTCTGATGATCCGGGCGCCGCTCTGATCCGGGCGCCGCTCTGATGATCGGGCGCCGCTCTGATCCGCCTCCTGATCCAGGCGCCGCTCTGATGTCCGGCGCCGCTCTGATCCGGGCGCCGCTCTGATGATCCGGGCGCCGCTCTGATCCGGGCGCCAGCTCTGATCGGGCGCCGCTCTGATCCGGGCCGCCGCTCTGATCCGGGCGCCCGGGAGCCGCTCTGATCCGGGCGCCGCTCTGATCCGGGCGCCAGGAGCCGCTCCTGATCCGGGCGCCGCTCTGATCCGGGCGCCGCTCTGATCCGGGCGCGCCAGGGCCGCTCCTGATCCGGGCGCCGCTCTGATCCGGGCGCCGCTCTGATCCGGGCGCCGCTCTGATCCGGGCGCCGCTCTGATCCGGGCGCCGCTCTGATCCGGGCGCCGCTCTGATCCGGGCGCCGCTCTGATCTCGGGCGCCGCTCTGATGATCCGGGCGCCGCTCTGATCCGGGCGCCGCTCTGATGATCTGGGCGCCGCTCTGATCCGCTCCTGATCCAGGCGCCGCTCTGATGATCCGGGCGCCGCTCTGATCCGGGCGCCGCTCTGATGATCCGGGCGCCTGGAGGTTCCCAGAATCACAATGGAAACCAGCAACATCAGCTGCTCCAGCCACTCAGAGCTATCAGAGCTGGGAACTATAATCTGGTTTCAACAGTTTGTATTTTTCAGCTTTTGTTGGAATAAAAGGAAAGCTGAGATTTGGACTGTCAGGAAACGGTGTGGATCTGGATCCAGACTGTAATCCTGTTAGATCTGATCTCTGAATCCATCCATGACCCGTAAGCAGATTAACCCGAGCGCTGAAAAACTTTTCCTGCTTCAGGATAAAAATAGAGCAGAGACTCTCAGAAGGTTGAACAGACTGAAGGAGCTGCGTTCAGGGTCAGGAGGAAATGACATCATCAGCAACAGGAAGTGGAATCACCACAATCATCGGCTGCGTTTCTACACCCGACGCGTTCGCAGATTAAATCTCATCATCGTTTCTAACTGTGGCTACAGGAAGGCAGAGCAGAAACGAACCAGTGGGAGCAGCAGCAGCTTCCTGGGAACGTTGGGATGGACTGGGAGGAAGGATCTGCTCTAAAGCTGCTTTCTGCACGCTGGATGCAGCAGCTTCTAGCGCTAATTAGATATTCAACTTCTCACTGAATATTTAGATTCAAACTAAAACCAGCTTGGTGGCAAAGTAGTTAGCTTCCAGCTAAACAGTAAGCTTACTCACTTTAGCTTCAAATTAGCTTGCCAATTAAATAGTTAGCTTTGAACTGAACACTTACATTAATCATAGTTAGCATTTGATATGCTAACAAAGTGTTTAGCTACAAAATAAATATGTAGTTTGAACCTGTGATAGAATCAATACAGTTTCTCTTATGTAATTAAATAACATTAATGCTGTTAGCTTAGCTAGCGGCCAGTAGCTAACACTTCCGGTGCTAACATCCGGTTAGCAAGCCGCGTCTCTGACGAGCCGGTCAGCGTTTAGCTTCTATCCTGTTTATGTTCTGACGGCAGGTCCAGAACCTCAGAACCGAGCCGTCCTCCAGCTGCACCTTATTAAAAGCTTGTTCTGATAAATATTAAGCTGTTCCGAGCTGCCGGAGCGGGTCCAAATCATCCGGTACCAGTTGAACATCCGACCTGCGGTTCGCTGAAACAGAATCTGGGTTAATCTGGATTACATGCAGGAATATTCCTGATAATAAACCTGATGAAGCTCCAGGAACATTTAGCCGTTTATCTGGAGGAAAACTGATCTCTCACTCTATGGAAGACAAATCCTGACAAAATTAGCAGTAATTTGGTCAGGAATAATAAAACCAAATATTTCATCCAAAAGATGCTGAATAAGAACCAAGTCCAGTTTATCCTGTAGTAGCATAAATTCATGTTTATTTCTGAATAACATTAATTTAACGTTATCACTATTATTTAATGTCGAATTATATTTGCAATCTTGTTTAATAGTAACAAAATTATTAAAAATATTTTAAATGTGACCGTAAGTCAGAAACGTCATATGACAAAATGAAACAAAGAAGGAACAGTCAAAGTTTCATGGCTCCAGAGTGAATACAGGGAAATTCATAGTGGAAGGAAAAAGTTGAGGGACAACCGCAGCCTTAGTATGAAGCAGAATCCATTCAAGCTTCTCCAGGACTGGACTGAGGCTGGATCCAGAACCTGGGCTGCCGTTTGGGTCGAGCAGAACCAGAACCGGTCCAAAGTTCTGTTTCCAGATGTTTTCATTTCTCTGAGATCAGAGCCCGGAGAGAACCAGAACCTGGATGGAGGTCCAGTCAGAGATGAGCTGGGTTGTATCCGGTCATGGTTCTGGTTCTGGTTCTGCTGAATTCAGCCCAGACCAGGCCGAGCGGTTCCGCTCTCTGTGTGGTGGATCCATCCTGACCCGTTACCTCAGAGCGGCGTGAGGAAGAGGAGGATGAAGCTCGGCGTCCCGCAGTAAGTGGACATTTGGCTGCAGGCGCCAGTCGACCCGCTCTGGATGCTACGAATCCTCCAGGTTTATTTCAGGATGTTTGTGTCTCTCCTGCTGCTGATTAACCGGAACCAGAACCGGAACCGCAAATGGGCCGGACAGAAAACCAGATATAGGAATAAAGAATGAAATGGAGCATTTGTCACTGGAAACCAGCAGAAATTTAGTCTGCAGGCTGATTTAATCCAACTCCGGTGTGTCTAGTCAAAGTCCGGTCGGTGCTAATTTCGCGCTGCCCTCATGTTTCCTCTCGGTTCTGGTTCAGTTCGACAGACTTTGTTCAGATCTGACGGACATTTTGATGAATGTGTCTCAACGGTGATGAAGGGAAGCAGCTGTTTATGGGCCGCAGCGCTTCCAGAAGCGTCTCTGCTTCCTGCCCCCGCCCCCCACCTCTTGCTCCCCCCCCCCCCCCCCCTGCGCTGCTGCACCCAGTCATGCATTATGCATGTCTGGGTGCAGCGGCTCGGCCGTGTCGCAGGCAGCGGCGGCCCGGAGGCGCCTGACCTCATCCCGGAGCGGCAGCAGCTGATGAGGCGCCGCGTAACGAGCAGATGCTTTTCTGGAGCAGAAAACGGCGGCATGAATATTTCAGGCTGAACACGACGGCGAGGCGCTGCGTGTTTGACCCGAGCCTCCATCCCTCCGCTGCCTCCATCCAGGGAGCAGAGCAGATGTAGGAACGGCTTAGAGGCCGGAGCCAAATGGGCTTTTGGTGTTCGGATGAATCACTCAGAGGTTCTGGAGCATGAAGCCATGAAACACGACGGTTACTAAAGTGTTCAGATGAATCGGTTAACAGAGACTTCAGAGAGGATGAAAACTGGAGCAGAACCCGGAAGAACCGATGAACGTTTTCATAACGACAAAAACTGGCAGCGGGTCCATGAGGGGAACGAGCAGGAAACAGTCAAAACAACAAAACAGTCAAAGCAAAGAAACAGTCAAAACAAAGAAACAGTCAAAACAAAGAAACAGTCAAAGCAACAAAACAGTCAAAACAAAGAAACAGTCAAAGCAGCGGAACAGTCAAGACCACAAGGTCCAGCACTGGGTTCTTCTCCTTATGGCACCAGGAGACGGACAGAGACAGATAGAGACAGATAGAGACAGATAGAGACAGATAGAGACGGCTCGTTCGTCCAGCTGCTCCAGGAAACCTGTCAGGACTTCTCTGGCTGTTGTCCGGCTTCGGGCAGCTTGTTGAAATCCCTCGGCTTGATCCTCGGACCCCTGATGTCGAGCTTCGCAGCGTTTGAACACGTTGTGCAGGTCAAAGTTCAGTTCCTGCAAGGACGAGGATGAGCCTTCATGACCGGGTCGGCCTGCGCCAGACCGACCCGACAGCGGAGGAGACGTTCATGATCCTCATCGTTGTCCCAGAAACGTAGCTCCAACCCACTATCGGAAAACTCGCAGTCTACCGGTAAATCCAGGACCGGAGGCCGAGCTCAGGGCCTCAGACGGATCCAGGATTCTCCTCGGCTCGGCTCCCGTATCTCAGGTCTGCTGAAGTGTTTGGTCGGCCGGTTCCTGCACAGATGCTGCAGATGCCATAAGCGGGTCGCTGCCGGACCATGGACCTCACCAAGCTCCGCCCAGAAACGCCCCTGAAGTCCCACATGGCTACATGTCTCACAAACAAAACCTTGCGGTGCTTAGCTTCTATGCAAACATGGCGTTTTTCATCTCCACTGACTCTGCAGAGTATTTCTGAGTCGATTAGTTCAGCATTTCTGCTGGATTTTCACTAAATATCAGCCACGACATGGAACCAACAAGTTCATGTCGTCTCTTCTGGACGACATCAAGGTATTTGAGCCACGATGCCTCCAGCATTGTGGTGTCACAGCTAAATGCTAAAATCAAGACTTTCCGTTTCAGATTCTGGAAATCTGTGAATTTTAGTTCCACAAACCCGATCAGGATGAGGAACAGTTTCCCCACTGACGGTGGAGGACCATTGTCTTAGAGTCCTGATGCTAAAACCTTCTGCCATCTGTCCACAATGTAGCACGAGTTCCTACTGTAGCTTGTGTTTGTGAGACGGTCACCATGGTAGCTGCGCTGTGACGTGAAATGGGCATCAGCCAATGAAACGCAGCCGCTGTGGTGAGGTCCATGGCGAGGAAAAGGTCTTGGATAAAATGTCTGCTCAGCGTCAGACCTATTTATAGGGAGGGTGAGGATAGAGGGTGAGGGTGGAGGGTGATAGTGAGGATGGGGGTGAGAGATGGAGGGGGTGGGGAGGGGGGGTTGGTGAGTGAGGGTGAGGATGGAGGTGGTGAGGAGGATGAGGGTGAGTGGATGGAGGTGAGGATGGAGGGTGAGGATGGAGGGTGGAGGAGGGTGAGGAGAGGGTGGAGGATAGTGAGGATGAGGGTGAGGGTAGGTGTGAGGATGGAGGTGGATGAGGGTGAGGAGTAGGGGGATGGAGTGGTGAGATGAGTAAGGGAATGAGTAGAGGAGGTGAGGATGAGGAGGAGGTGAGGAGAGGATGAGGTCAGGAGAGGGGAAAGGTGAATGGGTGAGGATGGAGGGTGAGGATGGAGGGTAGATGAGTGAGGTGAGAGGGTGAAGGATGGAGGTGAGGATGAGGTGAGGATGGAGGGTGAGGATGAGGTGAGATGGGGAGGATGGAGGGTGAGGATGAGGTGAGGATGATAGGAGGGTGGAGGATGGATAGGGTGAGGATGGAGGGTGAGGATGGAGGGTGAGGAGTGAGAGAGGATGGATGAGGTGAGGATGAGGGTGAGGATGGAGGGTGAGGTGAGGATGGAGGGTAGGATGAGAGAGAGGGTGAGGATGAGGGTGAGGGAGATGAGGAGGGTGAGGTGAGATGGAGGGATGAGGTAGATGAGGTAGGTGAAGGTAGTAGGAGGATGGAGGGGTGAGGATGAAGGGTGGAGGATGGAGGGTGAGGATGAGGTGAGGATGGAGGGTGAGGATGGAGGGTGAGGATGAAGGGTGAGATTTGGAGGGTGAGGATGGAGGGTGAGGATGGAGGGTGAGGATGGAGGGTGAGGTGAAAGGAGGATGAGAGAGGGAGTGATGAGGGTGGATGAGGGGATGAGGGTGAGGGGAGGTGGGAGGAGGGAGGGTAGATGGAGGTGTGAGGATGTGAGAGGAGGGATGAGGTGAGATGGAGGAGGGTGAGGATGGAGGGTGAGGATGAAGGGTGAGGATGGATGGGTGAGGATGAGGGTGGAGGATGGAGGGTGAGGATGGAGGGTGGGGGGGAATGGAGGGTGAGGATGGAGGGTGAGGATGGAGGGTGAGGATGGAGGGTGAGGATGGAAGGGTGAGGAGTGGAGGGAGGTGATGAGGATGAGGGGTGAGGGATGAGGGTGAGGATGGAGGGTGAGATGGAGTGGATAGGGTGAGGATGAAGGGTGAGGATGGAGGGTGAGGATGGAGGGTGAGGATGGAGGGTGAGGATGAAGGGTGAGGATGGAGGGTGAGGATGAAGGGTGAGGATGGAGGTGAGGATGAGGATGGAGGGTGAGGATGAGGGTGAGGATGGAGGGTGAGGATGGAGGGTGAGGATGGAGGTGAGATGAAGGTGAGGAGGAGGTGAGGATGGAGGGTGAGGATGAGGGATGGAGGAGGGTGAGGATGGAGGGTGGATGGAGGAGGAGTGAGGTGAGGGTGAGGATGGAGGGTGAGGATGGAGGGTGAGGATGGAGGGTGAGGATGGAGGGTGAGGATGGAGGGTGAGATGGAGGTGAGGAGAGGTGAGGATGAGGGTGAGGATGGAGTGAGATGAGGGTGAGTGAGGTGAGGATGGGGTGAGGATGGAGGTGAGTGAGGTGAGGATGGAGGGTGAGGATGGAGGGTGAGGATGGTGAGGGTGAGGATGAGGGTGAGGATAGGTAGGGTGAGGATGGAGGGGTGAGGAGAGGTGAGATGAGGTGAGGATGGGTGGAGGGTGAGGATGGAGGTGAGATGGAGGGTGAGGATGGAGAGTCAGGTGAAGCAGCGCCGCTGCCGCTGGGCTGGCAGGTTAATCTGGAGGTTCTGGTTCTGGTTCTGCTCGTCCCGGATGACAAATGAAGCGACGGAGTTTCAGGATCATCGAGCTTCACTGTGGCATTTAGAGACACACCACACACACACACACACACACCGACACACACACAGACACACACACACACACACACTCACACACACACACACACAGACACACACACACTCACACACACACACACACAGACACACACACACACTCACACACACACCCACACACTCACACACACACACACACACACACACACACAGACACACACACACACACACACACACGTCAGCGGCGGTCGGTGGTCTGGGATGAACCTGAGGTGACCTGATCCTGAACTCAATGGTTCTGATTGGTCGACACGCACTGTGATGTCACCATGGCAACCTGGTTGTCCTGATGGAGCCTCCAGAACCAACTGGACCGGCAGCCTGGTACCGGAGGGTTCTGCTGGGACAGCTGGACCAATCAGAGCTCTGATTATTAAGGGCTGCATAAGACAGAAGGAGGAGCTCAGATCCAGGATCCAATGAACTGAAAGATTAGAGCTAACTCATCACTCCTTCCTGATTGGCTGCTGCTCGCAGCTGTTAGCTTTGTTCCTATTTGTTAGCTCAGCTCTTAGCCTTTATCTCTGCTCCTAGCCGTTAGTTTAGCTCTTAGCCATTAGCTTAGCCCTTAGCTCAGCTCCTAGCCGTTAGCTCAGCTTCTAGCCCTTAGCTCAGCCCTTAACTCAGCCCTTAGCTCAGCTCCTAGCCGTTAGCTCAGCTTCTAGCCCTTAGCTCAGCTCCTAGCCGTTAGCTCAGCTCTTAGCCCTTAGCTCAGCTTCTAGCCGTTAGCTCAGCTCCTAGCCGTTAGCTTAGCTCTCTGACAATGATTCCTCTTATTTCCCCAACCCAAGTGTTTCTGAATGAACTTCCACCTGTGTAAAGCTCACCTGTGCAGCCGGGGGGCGCTGTGCCGCTGTGAAAGCCGTTCTTCCTCTGTGTCTCTGCAGCGTGAGCCGCTGTAAGGAGCTGGACGGCGCCTCCAGGGGGCGCCACCCTCCCATGTCTCCCTCCGACTTCCTGGACAAACTGATGGGACGAACGTCGGGATACGACGCTCGGATCCGACCGAACTTTAAAGGTATCAGAACCGGTTCTGTTCTCATCCTCAAACCTTTCCAGATGTTTCATTGATTCAGTCAATCAGCGGCGTTCCTGCACTCGTTTCTATATTTATTTCTTTATAAGACTTATGAAATCATCTCACCCAATTAAAAACATTTTAATTAAATATTATTTCGGTTTTGGCCTAAGCTGTCAATATGTTGTAATTTATTGATAGGTTTGTTTTTATGGCTGATATTTACCAGTATCGAACACAGACAACGTTCTCATTGTCTGAAGATTAAATCGGACTACCAAACGTTCTTCATTTGGTTGATTGGTCAAGCTCAGCATGAGTCGTCCTCCATGGAAACCTTGAACTTTGATAATCCTTATTTCTGGAATCGTTCCTGAAGCTGAAACGTTCCGTCCTGGAAACGTTCAGCCTCATGTCGGACCATGAAGCTGAAAACGTTCAAGCCTCATGTCGGCCTTGAAGCTCAAACGTTCAGCCTATGTCGACCTTGAAGCTCCAATGCTGATGTCCGTTTCCCCTCAGTCCCGGTCAACGTCTCCTGCAACATCTCTTTAAACAGCTTCGGCTCCTTTCGCTGAGACCACATGTGAGTGCGACGCCGAGGCGTTCTCCTCTAGCAGCTTGTTGACAGCAGGACATGATAAGTCTGGTTTTTAAGGTGCACGGTTCCGCTCGGTTCCCCGACAGACAGCGGCTCGTGTTCTGCTAATTAATGTGACTCTTTCCTTATTCATGTCCCAGAGCTGTTAGCCAGAGTTCCTGATGCTGCAGAAACCGAAGTTAAAGAAACTTCAGCTTCCTGCCTTTTCTGCACGGACACAGAAACCAGAATCCATTTCCTTCTCCTCCTCTTCTGGATGCAGGTCTGATCGGCTGACCTGGAGGTTCTGGACGGATGAGGAAGATTGTTGTTGTTATGTAATCAGGTTCACGGGTTTTACAGACGCTCTTCTCCGTCGTTCTCAGTCTGTGGAGCTTAAAAGATGGAAAGTAGAAAAATCCAGACAGACGCAGAGAAGGAGAAGAGGAAACATCTGGAAACTGATGGCAGCAAAATATATGAAACGTTTTCAGCCTTTAAAGGAAACGAGCGGCTGGTCAGCAACGTAGACGGTGAACCAGAGTTCAGTCGGACCGCGAGGCTGACGGAGCGTCAGCAGCTCCTGCTGCCGAATCCCACATATGATAGAGAGTCTGTCCATCAGGGAAGAATCCAGAAGGTCAAAGGTCATTTCATCACAGCTTCATATGTTGCTGTGCAGCCTGAACGCCCGGATCACCCAGAGCGCCCGGAACGCCCGGAACGCTCGGAGTGCCCGGAACGCTCGGAGTGCCCGGAACGCTCGGAACGCCCGGAACGCTCGGAACGCCCGGAACGCCCGGAACGCTCGGAGTGCCCGGAACGCTCGGAACGCCCGGAACGCTCGGAACGCCCGGAACGCCCGGAACGCTCGGAGTGCCCGGAACGCTCGGAACGCCCGGAACGCTCGGAACGCCCGGAATGCCCGGAACGCTCGGAGTGCCCGGAACGCTCGGAACACCCGGATCACCGAGAGCGCCCGGAACGCTCGGAACGCCCGGAACGCTCGGAACGCCCGGAACGCTCGGAGTGCCCGGAACGCCCGGAACGCTCGGAACGCCCGGAACGCTCGGAACGCGCGGAACGCCCGGAACGCTCGGAACGCTCGGAGTGCCCGGAACGCTCGGAACGCCCGGAACGCTCGGAGTGCCCGGAACGCCCGGAACGCCCGGAACGCTCGGAGTGCCCGGAACGCCCAGAACGCCCGGAACGCTCGGAACGCTCGGAACGCCTGGAACGCTCGGAATGCCCGGAACGCTCGGAACGCCCGGAACGCTCGGAGTGCCTGGAACGCTCGGAGTGCCCGGAACGCTCGGAACGCCCGGAACGCTCGGAACGCCCGGAACGCTCGGAACGCTCGGAACGCCCGGAATGCTCGGAACGCCCGGAACGCTCGGAGTGCCCGGAACGCCCAGAACGCTCGGAACGCCCGGAACGCTCGGAACGCCTGGAACGCTCGGAACGCCCGGAACGCTCGGAGTGCCCGGAACGCCCAGAACGCCCGGAACGCTCGGAACGCCCGGAACGCTCGGAACGCCCGGAACGCTCGGAATGCCCGGAACGCTCGGAACGCCCGGAACGCTCGGAGTGCCTGGAACGCTCGGAACGCTCGGAGTGCCTGGAACGCTCGGAGTGCCCGGAACGTTCGGAACGCCCGGAACGCTCGGAACGCCCGGAACGCTCGGAACGCCCGGAATGCCCGGAACGCTCGGAACGCCCGGAATGCCCGGAACGCTCGGAACGCTCGGAGCGCCCGGAACGCCCGGAACGCTCGGAGTGCCCGGAACGCTCGGAACGCTCGGAGCGCCCGGAACGCCCGGAACGCTCGGAACGCCCGGAACGCTCGGAACGCCCGGAACGCTCGGAACGCTCGGAGTGCCCGGAACGCTCGGAACGCCCGGAACGCTCGGAACGCTCGGAGTGCCCGGAACGCCCGGAACGCTCGGAACGCCCGGAACGCTCGGAGTGCCCGGAACGCCCGGAACGCTCGGAACGCCCGGAACGCTCGGAACGCTCGGAGTGCCCGGAACGCCCGGAACGCTCGGAACGCTCGGAACGCCCGGAACGCTCGGAGTGCCCGGAACGCCCGGAACGCTCGGAACGCCCGGAACGCTCGGAACGCCCGGAACGCTCGGAACGCCTGGAACGCTCGGAATGCCCGGAACGCTCGGAACGCTCAGAACGCCCGGAACGCTCGGAGTGCCTGGAACGCCCGGAATGCTCGGAACGCCCGGAACGCTCGGAGTGCCCGGAACGCCCGGAATGCTCGGAATGCCCGGAACGCTCGGAACGCCCGGAACGCTCGGAGTGCCCGGAACGCTCGGAACGCCCGGAACGCCCGGAACGCTCGGAACGCTCGGAATGCCCGGAACGCTCGGAACGCCCGGAACGCTCGGAGTGCCCGGAACGCCCGGAATGCTCGGAACGCCCGGAACGCCTGGAACGCTCGGAGTGCCCGGAACGCTCGGAACGCCCGGAACCCCCGGAACGCTCGGAACGCCCGGAACGCTCGGAATGCCCGGAACGCTCGGAACGCCCGGAACGCTCGGAGTGCCCGGAACGCCCGGAATGCTCGGAACGCCCGGAACGCTCGGAACGCCCGGAACGCTCGGAGCGCCGAGGCAGGAAATCGATGCAGTTTCAGATTTACGTGACCTGAACGGCGTCTGGTCTTTCATGAACCGACGGGACTGACACCCTGAGAGTAACAACAGCGGCTGCAGCCACAGGTCCAGGCGGACCGGCTCGGTACCAGGTGGTACCAGGCGGTACCAGGCGGACCCGGCTCGGTACCAGGTGGTACCAGGCGGTACCAGGCGGACCCGGCTCGGTACCAGGTGGTACCAGGCGGTACCAGGCAGACCCGGCTCGGTACCAGGTGGTACCAGCCGGTACCAGGCGGACCCGGCTCGGTACCAGGCGGTACCAAGTGGTACCAGGCAGACCCGGCTCGGTACCAGGTGGACCCGGTTTGGACCCGGTCGCTGGGCTCGGTCAGATTCTCCACATCTGCTCGACTCCATCAGGAACTGGACTCTGATCGTTCCTGAGCCGCTAACCGAACCCGCAGTCAGAGTCCGTTCAGCTCCAGCAGCCAATCAGAACCTCACTGGTACCAGGAGTGTTTTATGTTGAAAACTGACCTCAGCCGCTTCCTGTGTCTGACCTTTGGCCCTCCAAGCAGAACCGTGATCCGTTCGCTGCAGTCGGGAGGTTTTCGGCGCCGAACCCACAGATCCGTCTGAGTCGTGTGATGAACTGGGTCACCTGCTGGTCGGTTCTGGTGTTTCAGCTGAATTAGTAGCCGCAGAACGATGAGCCAGACGAGGTAAAGATGGCGGCCGGAGACGGAGATACGAGGAGACAGACGAGCGACAGGAATAGCAGATGAGCTGCAGAGACGCTGAGCGACTCTGACAGCAAATAGGCTGAAGTGACATGAAGTCAAAGCTGCTGCTGCGTTTCTTACTCACATCCTCACCGTCCCACAACCTCCATTAATGACTGGTGTCCTTCCGGAGCCGGGCGGCAGGTCGGTGGTCCAGCCCCTCCTGAAGGACACCAGGTGACGGCTGAGGCTCAGTAACAGGCTCTGAATTAGACCAGATCAAAATAAATTCACACCAACTGAAACCTGCACAAAACTTTAAATCACACCGGAAACATCAACACAAAACGGCATCATGGCCGAGAAATGAGGGAACAACGTCACTGACTGTCAGTCGTGTTTTCATCGTGTTAGTCATTCATTTATAATGTCAGCTTCAAACTAAATGTTTAGTTTGAAGCTGAATATAACATCTAGCAAGGTAGCAATATAATTTACTAATATTTAGTTAAATATTTAGCTTCAATCTCAATATATAGTGAGGTAGCTTAATACTTAACTTGCTAATTAAATATTAAGTGTGCTAGTAGAATATCATTTTTGAAGTTTAATAAAATTTTTAGCTTTTTATTAAGCTTATTTACTTTTTTGTTTCTTAGCTTGTTAATGAAATGTGCTAAATGTCTAGCTTAACTAAATACAAGCTAAATATTTAGCTTATAAGATAAATAATTGTTATTTAGCTCAACAATAATAATTTATAAATATTTAAATCAATAAACATTTAATGTTAGCAAAATATTTAGCTGGTAATCTAAATATTTTAACACACTAAATATTTAGTTAGCAATATTTAGTTAGCAAGAGAAATGTTTTATCAAGCTAAATCTCTAGTTTTAATCTAAATATTTTACTAACAGGTTAAATATTTAGTTAGCTAGTTAAATGTTTAACTTGCTAACTAAATATTTAGCCAGCCAAAAATACCCATTAAATTTCGAGCTAAATATAAAATCTAGCTTCCAAAAAACTAAATATTTGGCTTCATATATTAGACGAATGGAAGAAAGGATGATTGCATGTCAACGTCTAAGAGGTTCTGCTCTGCTGGGACGTCTGACCACAGTTTGGTGTGTGTGTGTGTGTGTGTGTGTGTGTGTGTGTGTGTGTGTGTGTGTGTGTGTGTGTGTGTGTGTGTGTGTGTGTGTGTGTGTGTTTCTGGCTAACAACCTGTCAGACGTTTCAGAAGGAACAGATTGCTTTCAGTTGACTTTTATTATTTATCGGACAGGCTGAATTTTTGATGCAGTCGTGTCGCTGTGTCTCCGGCTTCCTGTGGGTCTGATGGGCCTCGGCGCCTGGCTGCAGGCTATGTTAGCTAATGTTAGCTAATTTTAGCTGCATGCCATGTTAGCTAATGTTAGCTAATGTTAGCTGCAGGCCATGTTAGCTAATGTTAGCTAATGATAGCTGCAGGCCATGTTAGCTAATGTTAGCTAATGATAGCTGCAGGCCATGTTAGCTAATGTTAGCTAATGTTAGCTGCAGGCCATGTTAGCTAATGTTAGCTAATGTTAGCTGCATGCCATGTTAGCTAATGTTAGCTAATGTTAGCTGCAGGCCATGTTAGCTAATGTTAGCTGCAGGCCATGTTAGCTAATGTTAGCGAATGTTAGCTAATGTTAGCTGCAGGCCATGTTAGCTAATGTTAGCTAGAACAGCCCATGTTGCTCCTGGACTCCAGATTCATTCCTGGCCTTTCAACATCCACAAATCCTGGATTTCACTTCATATTTCAGTGTTTTGTTCTCTGGTTTTTGGTTTACAAAAACGTTTCTGTCAAATAAGCAGGTTCTGATGTTAGACCCGGTTCAACCGCCACGTTCCCTCAAACGACACCAGAAACATTCATATGTGAGACAGAACCAGCAGGTTTAACCGAAATGGACCAGAACCGAGATGAAGGAACATTTTACACTCAGGAGAGATTAAACCTGAGCAGCGCCTTGAGGAAACGTTGGTCCGGCTGCTGGTTCTGGATGTTTCTGTGCTCGTAATGTTTGGACCTTCAGGTACCGAGTCCAAGCAACAGAATGTTTCATCCTGGTTTTACAGCTGATCTGGGATCGACTCGCCATGTCTGCTGCAAGGTTCTACGCCCAAAATGTTCCTCTGACGTCAGAGTGGAGGTTCTGGTGGTTCTGTTGACCCGGTTGTCTCCCTTCAGGACTACCGGGTGAACATCTTCCTGCGGCAGCAGTGGAACGACCCGCGGCTGGCGTACGCCGAGTATCCTGACGACTCTCTGGACCTGGACCCGTCCATGCTGGACTCCATCTGGAAACCGGACCTGTTCTTCGCCAACGAGAAGGGAGCGCATTTCCACGAGGTCACCACCGACAACAAGCTGCTGCGCATCTTCAAGAACGGCAACGTGCTCTACTCCATCCGGTGGGTCCAAATCCCCAGATTACAGTAGAGCAGAGCCAAGACGCATGTCTGGGGGCCTCCACACCACCAGGGGGCCCCAAAGAGCACCCAGCTAGCAAGCTAGCTATATACATGTAGTTAAAATAACACTGAAAAAACAAGGTAAATGCTGTTACCATGGAAAAACACTTTCCAAAAAGTATGTAAAATACTTTTTATTGTTTATTAGCTGTTGTTACGTTCAAATAGTTTAGATAATATTTAAACTATTTGATCTGCATTTCAAAATCCAAATAATTTTCTTTAGTTTGTTTGTCCTGTAAAGTTAAATATGGCGGCCATCATGACACTGGGATGATATGAGCTAATCATAAATTATGCTAATGCTAACAGCAGGAATTATAAAGTGTCTGTTGCTGATGTGTTGGGGGCCCAAATGAGAATCTGCTTAGGACCCCGGCAGGGGACATGGTGGGGGACACTGGGGGACACGGTGGGGGACACTGGGGGACACGGTGGGGGACACTGGGGGACACGGTGGGGGACACTGGGGGGGACACTGGGGGACATGGTGGGGGACATGGTGGGGGACACTGGGGGGGACACTGGGGGACATGGTGGGGGACACGGTGGGGGACATGGTGGGGGACACTGGGGGACACGGTGGGGGACACTGGGGGACACGGTGGGGGACACGGTGGGGGACACTGGGGGACACGGTGGGGGACACTGGGGGGGACACTGGGGGACATGGTGGGGGACACGGTGGGGGACATGGTGGGGGACACTGGGGGACACGGTGGGGGACACTGGGGGACACGGTGGGGGACACGGTGGGGGACACTGGGGGACACGGTGGGGGACACTGGGGGGACACTGGGGGACATGGTGGGGACACGGTGGGGGACACTGGGGGGACACTGGGGGACATGGTGGGGGACACTGGGGGACACGGTGGGGGACACTGGGGGGGACACTGGGGGACATGGTGGGGGACACTGGGGGACACGGTGGGGGACACTGGGGGACACGGTGGGGGACACTGGGGGACATGGTGGGGACATGGTGGGGGACACGGTGGGGGACACTGGGGGACACGGTGGGGGACACTGGGGGACACGGTGGGGGACACTGGGGGGACACTGTGCGGGACACTGGGGGACATGGTGGGGGACATGGTGGGGGACACGGTGGGGGACACTGGGGGACACGGTGGGGGACACTGGTGGGACACGGTGGGGGACACTGGGGGGGACATGGTGGGGGACACGGTGGGGGACACTGGGGGGACACTGTGCGGGACACTGGGGGACACGGTGGGGGACACTGGGGGACATGGTGGGGGACACGGTGGGGGACACTGGGGGACACTGTGCGGGACACTGGGGGACATGGTGGGGGACACTGGGGGACACGGTGGGGGACACTGGGGGGACACGGTGGGGGACATGGTGGGGGACACTGGGGGACACGGTGGGGGACACTGGGGGACACTGGGGGACACGGTGGGGGACACTGGGGGACACGGTGGGGGACACTGGGGGACACGGTGGGGACATGGTGGGGGACATGGTGGGGGACACGGTGGGGGACACTGGAGAACATGGTGGGGGACACTGGGGGACATGGTGGGGGACACGGTGGGGGACATGGTGGGGACATGGTGGGGGACACTGTGGGACACGGTGGGGGACATGGTGGGGGACACGGTGGGGGACACGGCACATACATGAGATTAAACATTTAAATACTCTGGGGGAAAAAATATGGGAATTTCTGATCTAAAGCTCTTTTGTTTTTCTACATACAATAAAAACATATTTTATTGTACTTCTGACAATAACATCTATTTTATTTTATTGAATTTTATTGAACTAATGTCATAAAAAATATTTTATTCCTGAGAAATTTTACACGTTAGGTTTTTTTCTCATGAGCAAAAGGTTTTTCTTCCAGGTGAGAAAAAGCTTTTCTAAAACTTGCTCCTGACTTTATGCTGCTCCGTTTCCACCGGTTCTGTTCAACCCACTTCAATCCGACTCCAGTCCGTCTGTCTAGTCAAAGTCCAGTTCAGCTGAGTTCGACCTCTGACCTCTGGTCCTACAGACCTCGGTCTGGGTTCGGTTTGAATGTGAACGCCAAGCGGACCAGAGACGCTCCAAAAGCAGGAAGTGGACTACAGCGCAGGGCATTCTGGGTAAATCCAACCAAAGCTAACATGTTAGCCTAGTGCTAGCAGCAGAAATGTCTCCTGGTCTAGAGAGAAAATCCTCCAACCGCTAAGATCCTCCATCTTGTTTCCATGGTGAAGCAGGAAGTTGCTCTCAGCGTCTACAGAGGTTTTAGTGTCGTTTCCTTCAGTGGTTGTTGGTGCAGCGCCGCCACAGGCCAGGAGGGGAACAGCTGGTTGGACTCAGCAGAGAGAAAATGTAATCAGATTTAGAAAATGATTCTTCCAAAAGTTGATCTCCAGTCCAGATAAATCGGTTTCATGTCTTCTGTTCTCCAACATGCAGCCTAATAATTGAACCCGTTTTGTCCTTCTTGTCCTGCAGACTGACGTTGACGCTGTCGTGTCCCATGGACCTGAAGAACTTTCCCATGGACGTCCAGACCTGCATCATGCAGCTGGAGAGCTGTGAGTCCCGAGACGCCGCCTCTGTGGTCAGGAGCGCAGTGCGCCGCCGCTGCGTTTCGTCATTCGCTGCATTGGGTTCTGGTTCTGAACGTGGAAATGCTACAGACCTCCTGAGGTGGAGGAGGCGAGTCTGAGCGGCGGCTGGAGCAAGTCTGGACAAACCTGGAAGAGTCTGGAAAAAAATAATGAAACCTTGAAATTTCTGAAAAAAATTTGAAAAACTTGGAAGAGTTTGAAAAAACATGAAAAAATGTGAATAGTTTTGGTTTTTCTGGGTTGGGAAACTTTTCTTCCTTTTGCTTTGTAACCTGAAGCAGAAAAGAACTGAAGGATGAACTTTATAGAGACTTTATAGAAACTTTATAGAAACTTTATAGAGACTTTATAGTCTTTAGAGTCTTTATAGAGACTTTATAGAGACTTTATAGACTTTATAGAGACTTTATAGAAACTTTATAGAAACTTTATAGAGACTTTATAGTCTTTAGAGTCTTTATAGAGACTTTATAGAGACTTTATAGAGACTTTATAGAGACTTTATAGAAACTTTATAGAAACTTTATAGACTTTATAGAGACTTTATAGAGACTTTATAGAGTCTTTATAGAGACTTTATAGACTTTATAGAAACTTTATAGAAACTTTATAGAGACTTTATAGAGTCTTTATAGTCTTTAGAGTCTTTATAGAGTCTTTATAAGACTTTATAGAGACTTTATAGAAACTTTATAGTAAACTTTATAGACTTTATAGAGACTTTATAGAGACTTTATAGAGTCTTTATAGAGACTTTATAAGACTTTATAGATAACTTTATAGAACTTTATAGAGTAAGTCTTTATAGAGACTTTATAGAGACTTTATAGAGCTTCTTATAGAGTCTTTAGAGTCTTTATAGTTTTAGAGTCTTTATAGAGACTTTATAGAGACTTATAGTTTAGAGTCTTTATAGAGACTTTATAGTCTTTATAGAGACTTTATAGCTTAGAGTCTTTATAGACTTTATAGAGTCTTTATAGAGACTTTTAGAGACTTATAGTCTTTAGAGTCTTTATAGAGACTTTATAGTCTTAGAGTCTTTATAGAGACTTTATAGAGACTTTATAGAGACTTTATGAGTCTTTTAATAGAGTCTTTATAGTCTTTATAGAGTCTTTATAGGACTTTTGAACTTAAGACTTTAATTAGAGACTTTATAGAGACTTATAATTAACTATAGAGTCTTTATAGAGACTTTATAGCTTTAGTCTTTAGAGTCTTATAGTTTAAGTCTTTATAGTTAGAGACTTTATAGAGACTTTATAGAGTCTTTATAGAGACTTTATAGTCTTTAGAGCTTTTATAGAGTCTTTTATAGAGACTTTATAGAGACTTTATAGAGTCTTTATAGAGACTTTATAGAGTCTTTATAGAGCTTTTAGTCTTTAGAGACTTTATAGAGACTTTATAAGCTTTATAGAGTCTTTAGACTTATAGAGTCTTTATAGAGACTTTTAAGTCTTTAGCTTAGAGTCTTTATAGAGACTTATTATAGAGTCTTTATAGAGACTTTATAGTCTTTATAGAGACTTTATAGAGTCTTTTATAGAGACTTTATAAAGACTTTATAGAGACTTTATAGAGTCTTTATAGAGACTTTATAGTCTTTATGAGTCTTTAGAGCTTTATAGTAAGAGTCTTTATAGAGACTTATAGTCTTTAGAGTCTTTATAGAGACTTTATAGAGTTTATAGAACTTTATAGAGTCTTTATAGTTTAGACTTATATAAGACTTTATAGAGACTTTATAGAGTCTTTATAGAGACTTTATAGTCTTTATAGAGTCTTTATAGAGACTTTATAGATGACTTTATAGAGTCTTTATAGAGTCTTTAGTAGAGACTTTTAGAGTCTTTAGAGTCTTTATAGAGACTTTATAGAGTCTTTATAGAACTTTATAGTCTTTATAGAGTCTTTATAGAGTCTTTATAGAGACTTTATAGTCTTTATAGAGTCTTTATAGAGACTTTATAGAGACTTTATAGAGACTTTATAGAGTCTTTATAGAGATCTTTATAGAGACTTTATAGTCTTTATAGAGTCTTTATAGAGTCTTTGATAGAGACTTTATAGTCTTTATAGAGACTTTATAGAGTCTTTATAGAGACTTTATAGACTTTATAGAGACTTTATAGAGACGTTATAGAGACTTTATAGAGTCTTTATAGAGTCTTTGTAGAGTCTTTGTAGAGACTTTATAGTCTTTGTAGAGACTTTATAGAGTCTTTGTAGAGTCTTTAAAGAGTCTTTATAGAGTCTTTGTAGAGACTTTATAGAGTCTTTGTAGTAGTCTTTGTAGAGACTTTATAGAGTCTTTATAGAGTCTTTGTAGAGTCTTTGTAGAGACTTTATAGAGTCTTTGTAGAGACTTTGTAGAGTCTTTATAGAGTCTTTATAGAGACTTTATAGAGTCTTTATAGAGTCCTTAGAGTCTTTATAGAGACTTTATAGAGTCTTTATAGAGACTTTATAGAGTCTTTATAGAGACTTTATAGAGACTTTATAGAGTCTTTATAGAGACTTTATAGAGTCTTTGTAGAGACTTTATAGAGTCTTTGTAGAGACTTTGTAGAGACTTTATAGAGTCTTTATAGTCTTTGTAGAGTCTTTGTAGAGACTTTATAGAGTCTTTGTAGAGACTTTGTAGAGTCTTTATAGAGTCTTTATAGACTTTATAGAGTCTTTATAGAGTCCTTAGAGTCTTTATAGAGACTTTATAGAGTCTTTATAGAGACTTTATAGAGACTTTATAGAGTCTTTATAGAGACTTTATAGAGTCTTTATAGAGACTTTATAGAGTCTTTATAGAGACTTTATAGTCTTTATAGAGTCTTTATAGAGACTTTATAGAGTCTTTATAGAGACTTTATAGTCTTTATAGAGTCTTTATAGAGACTTTATAGAGTCTTTATAGAGACTTTATAGTCTTTATAGAGTCTTTGTAGAGACTTTATAGAGTCTTTATAGAGACTTTATAGAGTCTTTATAGAGACTTTATAGAGTCTTTATAGAGACTTTATAGAGACTTTATAGATCTTTATAGAGACTTTATAGTCTTTATAGAGTCTTTGTAGAGACTTTATAGAGTCTTTATAGAGACTTTATAGAGTCTTTATAGAGACTTTATAGTCTTTATAGAGTCTTTGTAGAGACTTTATAGAGTCTTTGTAGAGACTTTAGAGTCTTTATAGAGACTTTATAGAGTCTTTATAGAGACTTTATAGTCTTTATAGAGTCTTTGTAGAGACTTTATAGAGTCTTTGTAGAGACTTTATAGAGTCTTTATAGAGACTTTATAGAGTCTTATAGAGACTTTATAGTCTTTATAGAGTCTTTGTAGAGACTTTATAGAGTCTTTATAGAGACTTTATAGAGTCTTTATAGAGACTTTATAGTCTTTATAGAGTCTTTGTAGAGACTTTATAGAGTCTTTATAGAGACTTTATAGTCTTTATAGAGTCTTTGTAGAGACTTTATAGAGTCTTTATAGAGACTTTATAGTCTTTATAGAGTCTTTATAGAGTCTTTATAGAGACTTTATAGTCTTTATAGAGACTTTATAGAGTCTTTGTAGAGACTTTATAGCGTCTTCTCAAGCCCAGAGGAATCCAAAGCCTCGCTGGTCAGCAGCAGACGGCGGGTTCAGAGCAACGTCTGGAACCGGTGTGGAAGCAGAACCGGGCCGTGTTGGATGAATGGATGTTGGATGGATGCAGGTTGGATGCAGGTTGGATGTTGGATGCAGGTTGGATGCCTCGTTAAGCTCTGCTGTTAATTAGAAATGTTTGTTTTGATTAAATCAATCCGTTTTAATCCCAGTCGGACTCGACTCTCTGCTCTGGTTCCGTCTGGAAACGCGTCACTTTGCTGGGTCGGACCAGAACCAGAACCAGAACCAGCAGGATCTCA
>CM065353.1:732500-777500 GCA_033032245.1 Poecilia picta
GGACGGGTCACAGGTCACCTGGACGGGTCACCTGGACGGGTCACCTGGACGGGTCACAGGTCACCTGGATGGGTCACAGGTTACCTGGACGGGTCACCTGGACGGGTCACAGGTCACCTGGACGGGTCACAGGTCACCTAGACGGGTCACAGGTCACCTGGACGGGTCACAGGTCACCTGGACGGGTCACCAGTCTGTCACAGGGCAACACAGAGACACACAACCACACACAGACTCACACCTAGGGACAATTTAGAGAGACCAATTAACCTGACATGTTTCTGGACTGTGGGAGGAAACCGGAGTACCTGGAGAAAACCCACCATGCACAGGGAGAACATGGAGACTCCATGCAGAAAGACGGGAATCGAACCCAGAACCTTCTTGCTGCAAGGCAGCAGCTCTACCCACTGCACCACTGTGCAGCCAGAAACTAATATAATTACAATAATTATTAATAATAATAATAATTAATTATTAATTATTGTATATTATTATTGTGTCTCTGTGTGTTGCTGTGTCTCTGTGTGTTGCTGTGTCTCTAACTGTGTGTTGCTGTGTCTCTGTGTGTTACTGTGTCTCTGACTGTGTGTTGCTGTGTCTCTGTGTGTTGCTGTGTCTCTGTGTGTTGCTGTGTCTCTAACTGTGTGTTGCTGTGTCTCTAACTGTGTGTTGCCTTGTTTCTGTGTCTCTGTGTGTTGCTGTGTCTCTGACTGTGTGTTGCTGTGTCTCTGTGTGTTGCTGTGTCTCTGTGTGTTGCTGTGTCTCTAACTGTGTGTTGCCTTGTTTCTGTGTCTCTGTGTGTTTCTGTGTCTCTGTGTGTTTCTGTGTCTCTAACTGTGTGTTGCTGTGTCTCTAACTGTGTGTTGCTGTGTCTCTAACTGTGTGTTGCTGTGTCTCTGTGTGTTGCTGTGTCTCTAACTGTGTGTTGCTGTGTCTCTAACTGTGTGTTGCTGTGTCTCTAACTGTGTGTTGCCTTGTTTCTGTGTCTCGGTGTGTTTCTGTGTCTCTAACTGTGTGTTGCTGTGTCTCTGTGTGTTGCTGTGTCTCTAACTGTGTGTTGCTGTGTCTCTGTGTGTTGCTGTGTCTCTAACTGTGTGTTGCTGTGTCTCTAACTGTGTGTTGCCTTGTTTCTGTGTCTCTGTGTGTTTCTGTGTCTCTAACTGTGTGTTTCTGTGTCTCTGTGTGTTGCTGTGTCTCTAACTGTGTGTTGCTGTGTCTCTGTGTGTTGCTGTGTCTCTGTGTGTTGCTGTGTCTCTAACTGTTGTTGCCTTGTTTCTGTGTCTCTGTGTGTTGCTGTGTCTCTGTGTTGTTGCTGTGTCTCTAACTGTGTGTTGCTGTGTCTCTAACTGTGTGTTGCCTTGTTTCTGTGTCTCTGTTTGTTGCTGTGTCTCTGACTGTGTGTTGCTGTGTCTCTAACTGTGTGTTGCTGTGTCTCTGTGTGTTGCTGTGTCTCTGTGTGTTGCTGTGTCTCTAACTGTGTGTTGCCTTGTTTCTGTGTCTCTGTGTGTTGCTGTGTCTCTGTGTGTTGCTGTGTCTCTAACTGTGTGTTGCTGTGTCTCTAACTGTGTGTTGCCTTGTTTCTGTGTCTCTGTGTGTTGCTGTGTCTCTGTGTGTTGCTGTGTCTCTAACTGTGTGTTGCCTTGTTTCTGTGTCTCTGTGTGTTGCTGTGTCTCTGTGTGTTGCTGTGTCTCTAACTGTGTGTTGCTGTGTCTCTAACTGTGTGTTGCCTTGTTTCTGTGTCTCTTGTGTTGCTGTGTCTCTGACTGTGTGTTTCTGTGTCTCTGTGTGTTGCTGTGTCTCTGACTGTGTGTTGCTGTGTCTCTGTGTGTTGCTGTGTCTCTGACTGTGTGTTGCTGTGTCTCTGTGTGTTGCCTTGTTTCTGTGTCTCTGTGTGTTGCTGTGTCTCTGACTGTGTGTTGCTGTGTCTCCAGGTGTCCTACGTAAAGGCCATTGACATCTGGATGGCCGTGTGTCTCCTCTTCGTCTTCTCTGCGCTGCTGGAATACGCCGCCGTGAACTTCGTGTCGAGGCAACACAAGGAGCTGCTTCGCTTTCGGCGTCAACACAAGAGCAGGACCAAGGTACAAAGCGAGCGCTGAGGGGAAACGCCGCCCCCTCCTGGCCAAACGCTGCCCCCTCCTGCCAAACGCTGCCCCCTGCTGGCCCAGTCGACTCTCCTCTGCAGAACCAGAGGAATAAAAATCAGAGGAATAAAAACTAGAGGAATAAAAACCAGAGGAATAAAAACCAGAGGAATAAAACTAGAGGAATAAAAACCAGAGGAATAAAAACCAGAGGAATAAAAACCAGAGGAATAAAAACCAGACACATTTTTCTTCTCTGGTTCCTCTGTTTGATTCCTGATGGAAACAACATGGAACCAGAACCATGGAGGAAACGGACCGGCGGTCGCCTCATAACGGCATTAGGACCAAAGATATTATCGTTATATTAGTCTGAATATTGGAAAAATCCTGTAAAATTTAAAGAAGAGTCTTTTACAGAGTTACTGTGTGAGCAGCTGAGTGCGGCTGATTCGTTCCTCTGAATCACATCAGGCGTTTGCAGAATCGTTTCAAAGTTCTGCTGATCCGATGAGATCAAATGTTCTGATTTCCTTCAGTTCAGGTTATTTCTGCTGGTCCTACCCGCCAGCAGGGGGCGACAGTGGAGAGGAAAACCTCCCTTTAACAGGAAGAGCCCTGAAAAGAACAAAATGTCCAACAAGTCGTGGACACTGGAGAGCAGTAGAAGAAGAAAGTGAGGACAACAGGTCCGTTTGACGTCCATCAGATGCTAACCGGATTTTATTAGCATGTCTGTTTAAGCCACTTCCTGAGGAGCTTCGAACAGAGTGTTTGTCTCCTGAACGCTGTGACCTTTGACCTTGTCGTCTCGGTATTTCCCACAGGAAGTGGAGGTCCAGGAGAGCCGGCCGGCGTCGGCGGCCGCAGTGACCTCCACTCCCAGCAGCACCAAGGACACCAAGGTCAACGCCAACAACGCCGTGGGAGCGGCCGGCGTCTCCCAGAATGCACCTGGAGCAGGAAGGAGCCCGGAGGACATGAGGAAGCTGTTCATCGACCGCGCCAAGAAGATCGACACGCTGTCCAGAGCCGGGTTCCCCCTGGCCTTCCTGTGCTTCAACGTCTTCTACTGGGTCCTCTACAAGATCCTGAGACACGAAGACGTCCACAAGCCCTGAGGAGGAGCAGGAGGAGGAGGACGGCGAGGAGGACGCGAGGAGGACGGCGAGGAGGACGGCGTGTCCTCAGAGGACGGCGAGGAGGACGGCGTGTCCTCAGTGGACGGCGTGTCCTCAGTGGACGGCGTGTCCTCAGAGGACGCGAGGAGGACGCGAGGAGGACGCGTGTCCTCAGAGGACGGCGAGGAGGACGGCGAGGAGGACGGCGAGGAGGACGGCGAGAGGACGCGTGTCCTCAGTGACGGCGTGTCCTCAGTGGACGGCGTGTCCTCAGTGGACGGCGTGTCCTCAGTGGACGGCGAGGAGGACGGCGAGGAGGACGGCGTGTCCTCAGAGGACGGCGAGGAGGACGGCGTGTCCTCAGTGGACGGCGTGTCCTCAGTGGACGGCGTGTCCTCAGTGGACGGCGAGGAGGACGGCGAGGAGGACGGCGTGTCCTCAGAGGACGGCGAGGAGGACGGCGAGGAGGACGGCGTGTCCTCAGAGGACGGCGAGGAGGACGGCGAGGAGGACGGCGTGTCCTCAGAGGACGGCGTGTCCTCAGAGGACGGCGAGGAGGACGGCGAGGAGGACGGCGTGTCCTCAGAGGACGGCGTGTCCTCAGAGGACGGCGTGTCCTTCTGTTTATTATTTTAAACGTTTTTAATCGTCCAAACTCAGGAAGTGACGCTGAAGATCCACAGGAAGTTTTGAAGACAAGCCAAGATGGAGTCGGGACGGAGGCAGCGTCTCTCGGTCCTGTCCAAATCTGTGACGGACCTCCAGAACCTCCAGAACCTCCAAACCTCCAGAACCTCCAGAACCGCTTTACGGGTTCTGGTCCGGATTCGTCCTCCTCTGTCGTCACCCGTTCAGTTCTGGCCCAAAACTTTGCACGTTTCTGTCCTTTGTGTAAAGCTGAGCCTGAAGAACCAGAACCAGAACCAGGACCAGAACTGAAACCAGGACCAGAACCAGAACCAGGACGACCAGGACAAACGAAACCAGGAACCAGAAACCAGGACCAGGACCAGAACTGAAACCAGGACCAGAACCAGAACCAGGACCAGAACTGAAACCAGGACCAGAACCAGGACCAGGACCAGGACCAGAACTGAAACCAGGACCAGAACCAGGACCAGGACCAGAACTGAAACCAGGACCAGAACCAGGACCAGAACCAGGACCAGACCAACTGAAACCAGGACCAGAACCAGGACCAGGACCAGAACTGAAACCAGGACCAGACAGACCAGGACCAGAACCAGAACTGAACACCAGGACCAGAACTAACAGACCAGAACCAGGACCAGGACCAGAACCAGAACCGGACAGAACCAGGACCAGGACCAGAACCAGGACCAGGACCAGAACCAGAACCAGAACCAGGACCAGACCAGACCAATGAAACCAGGACCAGAACCAGACCAGCCAGAACCAGAACCAGGACCAGGACCAGAACTGAAACCAGGACCAGAACCAGAACCAAACCAGGACCAGACCAGGACCAGGAACCAGGACCAGAACCAAGAACCAGGACCAGAACCAGAACCAGGACCAGGACCAGGACCAGGACCAGAACGGAACCAGGACCAGGAACCAGAACAGACCAGGACCAGGACCAGAACCGGGAACCAGGACCAGACCAGGACCAGGACCAGACCAGAACCAGAACCAGGACCAGGACCAGGACCAGACCAGAACCAGGACCAGACCAGAACAGAAACCAGGACCAGAACCAGGACCAGGACCAGGACCAGAACCAGGACCAGGAACCAGGACCAGAGACAAACCAGGACCAGACCAGACCAGAACAGCCAGGACCAGGACCAGAACCAGGACCAGGACCAGAACCAGGACCAGGACCAGAACCAGGACCAGGACCAGGACCAGGACCAGACCAGGACCAGAACCAGACAGGACCAGGACCAGGACCGACCAGGACCAGGACCAGACCAGAACCTGGACCGCACGGGACCAGCAAACCCAGGACCATGGCAGAACAGACTGGAACCAAAATTCGGGTTTTCACTGCCGTCTTAAACCTTCGTTTGTTTTATTGTTTTGCAAATGATGGAAAAAATTCTGTTGTTAAAGTTTAAACTATTTATGACTTTTTAACTTAAAATAACTGAAAACACAAAAACATTTTAATGTCTTTTTATTAATTCAGTTGAATTCAGTTTGTTTATGGAAAAAATTCACAAGCGTTTCAATGCATTTTATTTATTTCATGGTGATTTTTGTCTGTTTGAAATAAGAGAAAAAGATTCAGGCATTAAAAGAAAAATAAAGGAAAAATGATCCAAACTTCTCTTTATTCTGACTTTGTAAAATAAAATAAAATGAAATAAAATAAAATATTTCCTGTTTGTGATTTTTTTCCAGTGAGTTAAAGTTGGATTATTTTTTACAGTGATCAGATTTTCCTGCAGTTGAATTTATTTTAATGTTTATTTTCCGTCTGAGCTGCAGAGGAGCAGGAAAATCTCCGGTTCTGGTTGCAGAACCAGCGGGTTTTCATTCCGGGTCTCTGGTTCTGGTACTGCTGGTTCTGATCCAAATCGATCCAAACAAGCTGCTGATGTAAAACTTTTCACCCCTTGAGACTTTTTTTGCTTCGTTCTTGTTTAAACCCACAAATTGTGTTTTTACCGGGTCGGACCAGAACCAGGCCAGAACCGGACCGCTACACACCAACCTGTGTTTTTAGAAATAAAACATCTGAAAAGTGTGGCGTGTTTTTCATCTACTCTGATTCCCCTGAGCGGAAACCAAAAGCCACCAGCAGTAGATGGAGCTGCTCTCTTCTTTAATGTTGGCCAACATTGGACTCCATACAGTGTCTGTCCTTCTGGTTCCGATGCAGCGGTCCGGGGCCCGGATGGTTCCGGTGCAGCGGTCCGGGCCCGGATGGTTCCGGTCAGCGGTCCGGGCCGATGGTTCCGGTGCGCGGTCCGGGCCGGATGGTTCCGGTGCAGCGGTCCGGGCCCGGATGGTTCCGGTGCAGCGGTCCGGGCCCGGATGGTTCCGGTGCAGCGGTTCCGGGGCCCGGATGGTTCCGGTGCAGCGGTCCGGGGGCCCGGCTGGTTCCGGGGCCGGCTGGTTCCGGTGCAGCGGTCCGGGCCCGGATGGTTCCGGTGGATCGTCGCTGCGTTAGGTGTAATCCGAGAACCAGTTCCTGGTGACGAAGCGCCTCTGTTCCCGACTGAGTACTCACCAGCAGAGTCCTGCAGCTGAGGAGGAATGTGAGAAAGACGGGAGATGGGGGAGAGGAAGAGAGAGAGGAGAGGAGGGAGAGGAAGAGGAGGGAGAGGAGGAAGAGGAGAGAGGGAGAGGAGGGAGGGAGAGGGAGAGGAGGAGAGGAGGAGAGGAGAGGAGAGGAGAGGAGGGAGAGGAAGAGGAGGGAGAGGAAGAGGAGCTGCTGGATTATCATCCTGCACGGTTTACTTAACCTTCCTCTGACTGGGACACATGGCGGCCTGTAGGTGGCGCCGCTCGGCCTGATCAATGACCGACAGACATGTTTTAAACTCTCGGCCTGTTTGCACCTAAATGTTTTCTGAATTATTTAGTCCCGTTTCTCATACATGATTATTGAGATTTTCCACCATTTTCCCCTCTTTTGATTAAATGTTTTATCACATTAGATGTTATTTAATGGTTTTTATTCGTTGGTAACAGTCCAGTCCCTCTGGTTTTTATCTAAGTTGAATCGTTTTCTGCACAGTGGTGCAGCGGGTAGCACAGCCAGAAGGTTCTGGGTTCGATTCCCAGCCCGGGTCGCTCTGCATGCTGGGGTCTCTGGGTTCCTCCCAGTCCAGGAACCCTTAACCTCCTTCATTATAATGTAGGTTCAATATTTTAATAAAAAGAGTAAAATAGTCCATTTTCTTTGGATAGGGAAGTTAAATGATCGTAGATCCTCGTTAAGAGACGAGGCTCCACTTTGAAAATAATTTAAAGATTTAATTTTGAGCAATAAAACATAGATTTAGATAGATAGATAGATAGATAGATAGATAGATAGATAGATAGATAGATAGATAGATAGATAGATAGATAGATAGATAGATAGATAGATAGATAGATAGATAGATAGATAGATAGATGTTGCTCTCATCTCTGTTGTAACACTTTAATTGGTCTGTAACAATTTTTCTGTTTAAAAATAAAAAGTCTGAAAATCTGCTGGATGCAATGTGTCTTATTTTGAAATGTGTGCCACACAAAAATCAATCCAAGGTCCACAAATGGCCCCCGGGCCGGACTTTGGACACCGCATGGTTGGTGTTTGAGTCTGATTCAGAGATACCTGCTGACATTTAGTCTTTTACTTTATGCTGTATGAAGAGTGTGATATTATGGTGAAAATGTCATTTTTCTACCATTAATTTGACAAGGAGGAGGAAGAAGGAGGAGAGAGAGAGGAGGAGAGGAGGAGGAGGAGGAGGAGGAGGAGGAGGAGGAGGAGGAGAGGAGGAGGAGGAGGAGGAGGAGGAGGAGGAGGAGGAGGAGGAGGAGGGAAGCAGCGCAGCGCAGCGCAGCGCAGCGCCTCAGACCCGCAGCGCCTCGCCGGTGTGGATCATGTCTCTGGCCGGGAAAGTGGCTCTGGTGACCGGAGGAGCTCAGGGCATCGGGAGGGCAGCGGTCCAGTCTCTGCTGAGGAGCTCGGCCAAGGTTCGGTTCTGCTCCACGGTTCGGTTCCGACCCTGGAGCCTCTCACGTTCTGCTCCCTCTGCAGCTGCTTTCTGATCACATCTAACTTTTTCCTGCTTTTCAAAGTGCTGGTCCAACTTTCTGGCTCTGGTTCTGGTTCTGTTCTGCTTGACGCAGTTCTGCTTTTAGAGACGTTTTCTGAGAAGTTTCCTTCACACATGCAGAGAATCGGTACCAGAACCGCCTCAGCAGCAGAACGTGTGAAACCGCAGGTTGATGAAACCGAACCGGCTTCCGGCTCTGCTGATGCTCCGATCCGCTCCGTCTGGGACCGGTTCGGTGGGTCCGCTGACCGGTTCGGTGGGTCCGCTGACCGGTTCGGTGGGTCCGCTGACCGGTTCCGTGGGTCCGCTGACCGGTTCCGTGGGTCCGCTGACCGGTTCGGTGGGTCCGCTGACCGTTCCGTGGGTCCGCTGCTCCGTGTCATTAATTGCGTTTCCATTAACCATAAAATTGCACAAATTGAAAATAATTGGCTTAATGGAAACATCAATTTAAAAAAATAACGTTTTTATCTTTTTTATTTAAAAATGTGTTTTGATGAAGTGAAATCAAACCGGATATATTTGACCAAAAACTTTTCCGGCATCATTTAAATCACTGATCTACAACCGGATGCTACTGGTGGAAACCACGAAGAGACAACAGGAAGTAGTTGGAGGTTGGCGGGTTTTGTTGTTTTTCTCTGAACTCTGATAGCATGTAGTTCATAAACTGACGTCATTCAACACGTTGAATACGTAACGTCTGTGAAATGGCCGTAGGCGGGGCTTGTCGCCCCAATGTCTCCTCTGATTGGCTGAATTATGAACACGGCTCATCTTGGAGCCTACATCCGTAGCTGCCATGATTTTTAATTTCATTTCAAAGATTTGAGCTCATTTGTAATGGAAACCCAGAAACTGATTCGGGTCCAGAGTTTTTAAACCTGATTTATTTATGGATTTATAAAATAAAATACTTTCATGTCATGTCTGTCTGTAAGCAGAGGTGCATGAATTCACCAAATGTTCTCAGGAAGCAGCACAGCAGCATATTTTCACTCAAATAATGAATCAATACTGAAAAGTATTTGGTGAAAATAACAGCAATACTATTTCTTCACTTCCTCTCCGATCAAAGCGAGACGTTTAGGAGCTTTATGCAGATAAAAAGATATTATTATTATTATAAAGCATTTAAAGATGTGGGAGAGAGAGAATATTCCCTGTTATGGGAAAACCCTAAATCAGATATTCTGACATATTTTAAATATATAAATATTTATGAAGCTGCTGTCATCAGCTGATTGTCTCTAATCTGGAATTAGCATCGTTAGCAAATCGCTACATTTTCCTCTTTGGCCTGTTGGTCCAGTTTCTCTTCAGAAACTGCCAACTGGGTCAAGGTTCTTCTCTGCCAAGTCATCTGGTTGAAAAACTATCATTTCTTATTTCCTAACTTTAAACAAACTGTCGATGAACGTCTGATGTTTTGAAACGCAGCAGCAGGATTCAGCCTAACAAACTTCTGAATCCTGTCCGTCTTTTTCTTCGAGTTAAAATATTAGGAGAAATGTGAAACATTTACATTTTAAAAGCTCTGATCATCATCACAGCAGCACTGCAGTGATGAGTGAAGACGCTTTTCTTCATTTTTATTGCTGTAATTTATGACATTAAGCAGCGATCCGTCATTTCACCTGAACATCGACAGGCGTCCTCCAGAACTCGCCTGTTTGAAAAACCTTTTCCATCCCTACATCTTCATCCTCCGTCTCCTGGTTGCTATGCTGAGCTCTCCACCTGCCTCCATCTTTACCTGCCGTCATCAGGCGACGTCAGGAATCAGGGAAACAAACTGCGCTGCAGCAAAGACCCGAAGTCTGTGTCAGAATAAACCCTAGAGCCGCAGTTCTTGGCCTTTTTTGAGGTACCGAAACCCCCAGTTTCTTCTGTAGTGATAAATAAAATATGATTTTTTTGCCCAAATTCAAGACATAGAATTTGGACATGATCACCAGATCTTCTTAAAGGTCGAGTCTCTGAGGACAGATCTTCAAAATACAGTCAGTGTTTTCAGTAAAGTTGATCTGAATGTCCAGGAACGACCCAAAGTGTTTAAAATGTTTCACCAGGTTGGACCGGAACCACTTTAAGGTTTAGATCATTTAATTATCTCTACATTCTGAAGAGACTGAAAACTAATAATGAATAATAAAGACTTTGCGATATTCTGATTTAGTAATGTAATTATATTAGCTGTGTTACCACCCATCGCCACTAGAGGCAGCACCAACCCTGAAAAGATGGAGCAGATTTACACTGAAAGCTACAGTTTGGTAAAAACTGTGAGCTTTGCTGAAGTAATTAAAGACACAAGTTCAAATCCCTGCTGAGAGTGAAGCTCCTCCAATCAGGGCTCCTCTGAGCTCTGATTGGCTGAGCAATGTAACGTGATCGTCATCACGACTTTACACAGGTGAGTCATTACCTACGCAGCAGAGACTCCGCCGAACCCCTGGGGTTCGATCGAACCCAGGTTAAGAACCGGTGGCTTGGCCCGTTTAAAAACTGAAAAGCCAACTAGAAATACCGTTTGCTCCATCTCTCTGGCGCCCCCTGCAGCTCAGCACCGCCCCCTGCAGCTCAGCACCGCCCCCTGCAGCTCAGCACCGCCCCCTGCAGCTCAGCACCGCCCCCTGCAGCTCAGCACCGCCCCCTGCAGCTCTCTGGCGCCCCCTGCAGCTCAGCATCGCCCCCTGCAGCTCAGCATCGCCCCCTGCAGCTCTCTGGCGCCCCCTGCAGCTCAGCATCGCCCCCTGCAGCTCAGCATCGCCCCCTGCAGCTCTCTGGCGCCCCCTGCAGCTCTCTGGCGCCCCCTGCAGCTCAGCATCGCCCCCTACAGCTCAGCATCGCCCCCTGCGCTCAGCATCGCCCTGCAGCTCAGCATCGCCCCATGCAGACTCAGCATCGCCCCCTGCAGCTCTCTGCGCCCCCCTGAGCTCTCTGGCGCCCCTGCAGCTCTCTGGCGCCCCCTGCAGCCTCAGCATCCGGCCCCCTGCAGCTCTCTGGCGCCCCCTGCAGCTCAGCATCGCCCCCTACAGCTCAGCATCGCCCCCTGCAGCTCAGCACCGCCCCCTACAGCTCAGCATCGCCCCCTGCAGCTCTCTGCGCCCCCTGCAGCTCATCATCGCCCCCTGCAGCCCCAGCATCGCCCCCTGCAGCTCAGCATCGCCCCCTGCAGCTCTCTGGCGCCCCCTGCAGCTCAGCATCGCCCCCTGCAGCTCAGCATCGCCCCCTGCAGCTCAGCATCGCCCCCTGCAGCTCTCTGGCGCCCCCTGCAGCTCAGCATCGCCCCCTGCAGCTCACATCGCCCCCTGCAGCTCAGCATCGCCCCCTGCAGCTCTCTGCGCCCCCTGCAGCTCAGCATCGCCCCCTACAGCTCAGCATCGCCCCCTGCAGCTCAGCACCGCCCCCTACAGCTCAGCATCGCCCCCTGCAGCTCCCTGGCGCCCCCTGCAGCTCAGCATCGCCCCCTGCAGCTCAGCATCGCCCCCTGCAGCTCAGCATCGCCCCCTGCAGCTCTCTGGCGCCCCCTGCAGCTCAGCATCGCCCCCTGCAGCTCAGCATCGCCCCCTGCAGCTCAGCACCGCCCCCTGCAGCTCAGCACCGCCCCCTGCAGCTCAGCACCGCCCCCTGCAGTGGCGTGAACCCGGTCTTTGCATCCCGGTGCTGCAGGTGGCCGTGGTGGACCTGAACCAGGCGGTGGGGCAGCAGTGCCAGGCCCAGCTGGACGCCGAGTTCGGCGAAGGACGGAGCGTCTTCATCCAGTGTGACGTCACCCACGGCGACGCTCTGAGAGGTGAGGAGGAGGAGCCTGACGATGAAGCTGCACTTCCCGTTCACGGAACAGGAAGTGATGCGGTAACTTCACTGAGTCATTTCTGGTTCTCAGGACTAAATTTGGCTGAACTGAAACGTCTCAGTGGTGCAGCGGTGTTGGCGTCGCTATGGCAACGCTACTCAGCCAAACACTGACAAAGTCAAAATGGAGGTTGATCTTCAAGTCACATTTTCACCATGTTACTCAGACATTAAACAGTTCAGTTAAACTAAATAAACCAGCTGAATGTTGGACTCAGAGGGATTAGCTTAGCGCTAAGCTATCATTACAGTATCATTACTGCTACTACAGTAGCGGCTGCAACACGGCGAAGCCTGAGGCTCAGTCCCAGTGACTGTGCAGCTCAATCGCTCTGCAGAGGCTCCTGCAGGCGGATCGGACCCGTCCTGGTCCCGTGTGGGAACCGGCTGCTGTCTTACGGTGGGATGCTGCAGATGTTGCTACTTGCCGGTTGTCCCACCTCAGGTTCCCCCCGGCGCTGTTGACACAGCAGCGCCCAGACTTCCTGCCGCTCTCCGTCCCGCTCCAGCGCCGTGGACCGGGGGGGCGGCCCGGTCGGTCCAGGAGGCAGAACCGCCTTGCAGACGACCCAGAGTTCCTCTGAACAGTTTATGAGACATTTATAACCGTTTATTATGCATTAATTAAGGCTGAGAAGGAGACAACATCCACTGGCTTCTGGACAAATAGTGAGACAAATCTGGAAGTTTCAGGTCTGACCTTTGACCTCAGGAAATCAGATTTTACAACGAAAACAAATCATAATCAGCTCTTCAGATTTAATTCACCCAGTTTAGATCCAGCTGGTGGAGCCTAAAGACAAAATGTACAAAAACAAAAAGTTACTCCAGTCAGTGTAACCAGAACCTGGATCACATCAGTAGCTGTTCAGCTTAACAAGCTAAATGTTACGTTAGCATTAGCATCTTTAGCTCCTCCAGCAGCATCAAATCTGTAGCGGCAGTGTGATTGTAACTCACACTGCCGCTAACAGCAACACAAACAAAGTGGCCCTTATGCCCCCCAGCCTCCCCTGTCCCCCCTTCCCTGCCCTCCTGCCCCCCCTGAGTGACGTCTGTATCTCCGTCTCTGTCTCCCTGGACAGACGCCTTCCAGAGGACGGTGGACCAGTTTGGACGCCTGGACATCGTCATCAACAACGCCGGCATCAACAACGAGAAGAACTGGGAGAAAACGATCCAGGTCAACCTGGTAAGAACCGAACCGACCAGAACCGACCAGAACCGACCAGAACTCATGGCTACATATGAGACCAGATTGAATCGGACCCAGTTTAATTGTTTAAACCAGAACAAACATCACATCATCTGCATAACATGGGATGTTTGGGAAACAACTGGTCCAGTTGCAGCTCCAGGATCAGAACCGGGACGATCAGAACCGGGACCGGCCCGCTCCACGGTTCTCTGTAGAGGAACTGCTTCTGGTTCTGGGCTTCGGTGAAGAAACGATAAATGAACCACATTTAGAAATGAGCCGTTTCATCACTTCCTGTTTCAATAAAGCGTTTCCTCTTCCGAGCCGATCAGAACCTCATCTGCCAGGATTTCACTAGAAACCTCAGAGCTTCTGGTTCCACTGGTCCCGGTTCTGGTCCTGGTTCCAGCTCTGTTGGCCTTCCTAAGGCCACAGCATTGACTTTGACTAGGCCACTGCAAAGCCTCCAGGCTGTTTTTCAGAGGTGGGTTCTGTTTTGGGTCATTTCCGGGTTCTGGTTCTGGAGGTCCGACGTTGTCCTTCAGCAGAATGACTGCAGGAAGCCAGACATCCCCAGGCACCATGCTGCCACCGCCATGCTGCCCTGTTGGTTCTGCTGTAACGGGTCGCTCTCTTTCCAACACGTTCAGCTTTTCCAGAACGAACTGTGGTGCTTTGGATCCTGATTCCAGAACCTGCTGACCCCCAGGTCAGAGGTCATCTGAGCAGTCGGACCTGTTTCAGTTGAATGTTTTCTATAGATTCCCAGCTGCTGTTCTAGTCGCAGATCGTATCAGCAGCTCGATGTTGTTTCTGTCGCTGCTGACGGCTTCCTGAGGAAACCGCAGCCTCTGGTATCGCCTCTTATCAGAAATGTCTCCTTTCATGACTTCCTGTCCCAGCGCCGCGTCGCGCCGACTTTAACCGCTTCTTCTTCTTCTTCTCTGCTTTATCTGCAGACCTCAGTGATAAAGGGAACCTACTTGGCCCTGGAGCACATGAGCAAAGAGTTCGGCAAGGAAGGAGGAACCATCATCAACGTGTCGTCCATGGCAGGTAACCGCTGGGGACGGCGGGGAGTCAGGTACCGGCAGGGCCCCTGAGGAGGCCCCGGGGTCATTCAGAGGCCCCTGAGGAGGCCCCGGGGTCATTCAGAGGCCCCGGGGCTCATTCACGAGAGGCCCCGGGGTCATTCAGCCGGTCAGGTCCTGGGATTGTGGGCCCCTTCCCCTCCGAATGACCCCGGGGCCTCTGAATGACCCCGGGGTCTCTCTGAATGACCCCGGGGTCATTCGGAGGCCCCTGGCCCCTTCGGAGGCCCCGGGGTCATTCAGAGGCCCCGGGGTCATTCGGAGGCCCCGGGGTCATTCGGAGGCCCCGGGGTCATTCGGAGGCCCCTTCGGAGGCCCCGGGGTCATTCAGAGGCCCCTGAGGAGGCCCCGGGGTCATTCGAGGCCCCTTCGGAGGCCCCGGGGTCATTCAGAGGCCCCTGAGGAGGCCCCGGGGTCATTCAGAGGCCCCTGAGGAGGCCCCGGGGTCATTCGGAGTAGCCCCTGAGGAGGCCCCGGGGTCATTCGGAGGCCCCTGAGGAGGCCCCGGGGTCATTCGGAGGCCCCGGGGTCATTCGGGAGGCCCCGGGGTCATTCGGAGGCCCCGGGGTCATTCGGAGGCCCCGGGGTCATTCGGAGGCCCCGGGGTCATTCGGAGGCCCCGGGGTCATTCGGAGGCCCCGGGGTCATTCAGAGGCCCCGGGTCATTCAGAGGCCCCGTCATGGAGGCCCCGGGGTCATTCGGAGGCCCCGGGGTCATTCGGAGGCCCCGGGATTGTGGCCCCTTCCCCTCCGAATGACCCCGGATTGTTTTGCTCTTTGCGCCGTTGTAATTGTCTCTGCTGTTAAATAAAGTTTCACTGGTTTGAATGGGGATGTCTGTGGCGGACGCAGCCTGAGGGCTGACCCCAGTGCATTGTGGGAAGGGAAATGGGCCTGAAACTAACTGCATGATCTTTAAATGAAACGTTCTGGGATCCACCTGATCAGTCTGTAAAAAAAGGGTCAAAGGTCAGCAGGTCGCCTGCTGCTGCTCATGCATGAAGCTGAACTTCGTCGCTGCTGGGCCTAAGGACAGGAAACGCCCTGATCTGTGTCGTCTGATGACTTCCTGTGTGGGGCTGCGGTTCTGATCGCTGTGACCTCTGACCCCGCTGGCCTGCGCTCCTCTGCAGGGCGGCAGGAAGGACGGGTCCGACCCGTCAGAGCTGCTCCTAAAACTCACCCGTCTAGAGGAAAACAACCAGGTCAGGACAAAATCAGGATCAAAACCAATCCAGTTGGTTTGACTGACGTCCTCCAACATTAAACCTGATTCATTTCAACTCCAAACCTCCTGAGGAGACGAAGAAAACGTCTGAACTGAGAGCCGTTGGGTCAGAACCGGGTCGGGCTCAGGGTTCCCACCGGCTAAAGTTTCCCACTAAGGACAGTTTTGGCTCCTGAGGCGATGAAACCAGAGACGTTTCCTGCAGCAGCTCCATCTAAACTCAAACGTCAGGTTCCTCCAGTGTATCGTAAGCCTGGCGGGCTGCCAGGCTCCACAGCCCCCCGCCAGGCTGAGCGCCGTTTATCAGTTAAACTGCCACGGCGCCAGCAGCTCTGACCCAAACCGGTTCCTCTGGAAGGTCCCAGCGGAGCAGCTTTACTGGCAGGAAAGGTCCAATCCAGAAGAGTCACTCAGAGCAGGGAGGCGGATCTGAGCGCATGGATCTTTGTGGAGGCGGATCTGATCCCCACAGCATTAAAACCAGGAAGGTCCTCTAGTTATTCACTCACACACAGATTTGACCGCCAGGCTTCTGGGTGAAACTCTGGACTCGACCAGAACCGGCTTTTACTTCAGAGGGACAGTTTGTCTGTGCAGATGATATTCAGACCTCTAACCTGCTTGGAGACAACAACTAAAATGGACGCCGCTTGGGTTCGATACCAACCCTGGTTCCCCCACTGACCCAGTTTATGACAAATAGGACCCAGAAAAACATCAGAATTTTAGGGAAAATGATTCAGCCCAACTTTACTAAACTAAAGTGACAGGAAATCAAACGGCCTCCATGTTGGATGGAGGCCGTTGACGTCACATCTGCTGGAACCAATGTGGCTCACTTGTTTCCTCTGAGTTACCATGACTAAGTCGTATTTCAGATGCAAAAAAGCAATAATACTATGAACATTGTTGTCTTCCTGATAAAATGGGTTTTTTAGTTCTCATTAATTTCCAAGTTGCGATCCTGAATTAAGACGATGGTGGCTTGTAAATATTCGTCGCTACCAGTTAAAGTTAACGCCGCACAGCAAAGTGTTGCAACCTTCACTTCCCTCCGGATCGACTTCTTCAGCCTAAAACTACCGGGGAGACGGACGGTGACTAAAAGAGCCTCCTGACTTATTTCCATGGACTCACTTCTGTCTTCATCCTGAAACAGAGTTTATGGGAACCAGAGCAGCTGATCCGCCTGAACACGCTGCTGTAAACATCGTCCTATCTGAGCTCTGAACAGGAAACATGGCAATAAAGGTAAATAACATGGAGACATTAAGAAACACGGCCATATTTCTCTAAAAGCAGCAACTTTGAACCTGAACAGAACCAGATCTGTGACTCCAGAGCTGCTACTGCTAAGCTATGAGGCTTTTAGCTATGAAGCTAAAAGACTAACCAGAACCGAACCGTTAGTCTCTGACACTAATGACAATAAACATGAAAATAATGTAAAAACATTGTCCGTTACAACTTTTAGATACTTGAATATCACATTTTTACAAGAACAACGTCTGAGAATATTGCCTGCTAGCATAAGCTAAAGGTAATGTTAGCCACACCGTTTAAGTAAAACTCACCTTCAGTGAACGAGGCTCCATCTTAAAACCTCTCCGGCTTGTTGGGGCTTCAGATCAATGTTCAAACCTCGGCCAAACCGTAAAATGATGTTTTTATTGGACCGGAAACAACCGAGCCGTATTACCCCGAACGCGGAAGCTGAGGCGCAAAGAGTCCAGCAGACCACGTGGGGCTGAAGCGGCTAGCTCACTTAGCTTAGCTCAAAGCTCCTCCCACATCCACCGAGATCCTCCAACTTCTCCCGAACTTCGTCCTCTCTGCTCTGTCCGGTTTTCTATCCGTTTTATTTCTTCACTTCTTGTCTCCGGTCTCACCTTCCGGTCTCCTCTCCTTCTTTGTCCCGCCTCCTCTCGTCTCAACCAATCACGCACCGGACGGACTGTCTCACTGACCAATCAAATGGCAAAGTCAAATAAAATACGCAGCGCATCTTACGTCACATTGACGCTTCTTTCAATTTCAATATTTACATAAAATACTGCAAACAGTACCGTTTTAATTATTAAATAAGCTAATTACTTATTACCTTTTTATATTATTGAGATATTAAAGTCAAGGAAAATACTGTATTTCCTTCAGAAACAAAAATATGAAATCTTAGCCGTCACCAATGTTATGCTTTAGTAAATAAACGTTTAGTTTAATATATTTGTGTCCTTCTTGAACTATGTCAGATTTCTATTAACCAATTACCGTAACCTCAGTTTCCCACAGGGCGACCAGATCATGTCTGTGTCCCACTGATTCCCCTGATGCTGCGGTTTCAGCAGGTTTTCCAGGTCCGAGTTCAAACCATCAGATGAAAACCATCCAGGATGAACCTGAACTCTTCAGGTTCTTTCCAGCCTGGTTCAGATCCGTATCCTGACCCTCAGGAACATTCTTGTGACGAACGCGGACGAGTCCAAACCTGGACAAATACCTGGAACATCAGAGTTTCAGGGAAGGAATGTGTGTTTACAGAGATGTCCATCTTTGGACCCTGGTGGATGAGGCTCCTGGGATTTTTCCAGTCTTCCACCAATTCACCTGAACTCTGATCTGCAGGTTCATAGTCGGCGGTTGGACATTGTAATTAGAGGAAAGCGGCGCCGGTTCTGAGGTTTTAGTGTCCGTCTGGTCTGAGAGGTGAGCAGCGACATTTTCCTGAAGGACAGAAGGATTCAACACATTCCTGAAGCTTAAAGGCCAGATTAGCTGCCGTCTTGCTGCAACCCGCCTGCTGACTTTCAGGAGCTCTTGATCCCACCATGATAATCAGAAACAGCAGAGGATCTTATCTAGGAACACAAACAGCTGCTGGAGGCTGGATGGACGTGTCCGGGTGGAAAAAGTCACAGAGATGTTTAACTGAAAACAGATTTCTGTGCTGATCTACAGCCGTCAGCTGCAGATGATCCCATGGAAGCCGAGGCACCATTTATAAAATGTGTTCAGCTGATGCTAAAGCGCTATCCCCACGTGACATGTAGCGTAGCATAATGCTAAAGCGCTATCCTCACGTGACATGTACGTAGCATAATGCTAAAGCGCTATCCCACGTGACATGTAGCGTAGCATAATGCTAAAGCGCTATCCCCACGTGACATGTAGCGTAGCATAATGCTAAAGCGCTATCCTCACGTGACATGTAGCGTAGCATAATGCTAAAGCGCTATCCCCACGTGACATGTAGCGTAGCATAATGCTAAAGCGCTATCCTCACGTGACATGTAGCGTAGCATAATGCTAAAGCGCTATCCTCACGTGACATGTAGCGTAGCATAATGCTAAAGCGCTATCCCCACGTGACATGTAGCGTAGCATAATGCTAAAGCGCTATCCCCACGTGACATGTAGCGTAGCATAATGCTAAAGCGCTATCCTCACGTGACATGTAGCATAGCATATGCTAAAGCGCTATCCTCACGTGACATGTAGCTAGCATAATGCTAAAGCGCTATCCCCACGTGACATGTAGCATAGCATAATGCTAAAGCGCTATCCCCACGTGACATGTAGCATAGCATAATGCTAAAGCGCTATCCCCACGTGACATGTAGCATAGCATAATGCTAAAGCGCTATCCCCACGTGACATGTAGCTTAGCATAATGCTAAAGCGCTATCCCCACGTGACATGTAGCATAGCATAATGCTAAAGCGCTATCCCCACGTGACATGTAGCTTAGCATAATGCTAAAGCGCTATCCCCACGGGACATTGTAGCCTAGCATAACGCTGTAGGAAGAACTGATCTGCTTTTTCACTTCTGATATGACACCGACATTAACATGACTCAGCATGAAGCATAGAGCTACTCTGAATAGATCCGCCCTTATGGATCATTGTCTGATCTAGAAGTTTTTTCAACATCGGTACTGATCCAGATATTGATATCTGCTCTAGTCGACGCCCAGCTTGTCTCAATGAAGCCAAGAGAAGCTTTAGCTGGCTCGGTGCGTCGCCGCTGCAGGAGGAAGTGATGCGTCCTGAAGGCTCCGGCTTCCTGCTGCAGCAGCAGCTGAATCTGTGGTTTCTCTCCTCCAGCCTTCCTCCACTCCCCCCATCAGCCCGTCTACACGGCCACCAAGCACGGAGTGATGGGCTTCACCCGGGCCATGGCGGTGAGCGCGGCAGGTTCGGGTCGGGTCGGGTCGGGTCAGCGGCTGAGTGTCTGTCTCTGCAGGACGCCGCCGCCCAGGACGACTACGGCGTCCGCATCAACGTCCTGTGTCCCGCCTTCGTGGACACGCCGCTGCTGCACACCGTGGAGGACGAGGACAACATGGGGAAGTTCGTCAAGTTCAAGGACGACTTCAAGCAGAGCATGGACAAGTTTGGGGTTCTACAGTAAGTCCAGCAGAACCGGGTTCTGAGCTCGGAACACGACCCAGAATCAGATAAATGTCAATGAATCCAGATTTATGTGACGGAGGATTTAGAGCTCATCATCATTCATTATATATGCCAAAGACTTGGACCCACTGGTACCGTCCTGACCTACTGGTACCATCCTGACCTACTGGTACCATCCTGACCCACTGGTACCGTCCTGACCCACTGGTACTGTCCTGACCCATTGGTACCATCCTGACCCTACTGGTACCATCCTGACCTACTGGTACCATCCTGACCCATTGGTACCATCCTGACCCATTGGTACCATCCTGACCTACTGGTACCATCCTGACCCATTGGTACCATCCTGACCTACTGGTACCATCCTGACCCACTGGTACCATCCTGACCTACTGGTACCATCCTAACCCATTGGTACCAGTCCTGACCCATTGGTACCATCCTGACCCATCGGTCCCGTCCTGACCCATCGGTCCCGTCCTGACCCACTGGTACCATCCTGACCTACTGGTACCATCCTGACCCATTGGTACCATCCTGACCTACTGGTACCATCCTGACCCATTGGTACCATCCTGACCTACTGGTACCATCCTGACCCACTGGCACCTTCCTGACCTACTGGTACCATCCTGACCCATTGGTACCATCCTGACCCATCGGTCCCGTCCTGACCCATCGGTCCCGTCCTGACCCATCGGTCCCGTCCTGACCCATTGGTACCATCCTGACCCATCGGTCCCGTCCTGACCCACTGGTACTGTCCTGACCCATTGGTACCATCCTGACCTACTGGTACCATCCTGACCTACTGGTACCATCCTGACCCATTGGTACCATCCTGACCCATTGGTACCATCCTGACCTACTGGTACCATCCTGACCCATTGGTACCATCCTGACCTACTGGTACCATCCTGACCCACTGGTACCATCCTGACCTACTGGTACCATCCTAACCCATTGGTACCGTCCTGACCCATTGGTACCATCCTGACCCATCGGTCCCGTCCTGACCCATCGGTCCCGTCCTGACCCACTGGTACCATCCTGACCTACTGGTACCATCCTGACCCATTGGTACCATCCTGACCTACTGGTACCATCCTGACCCATTGGTACCATCCTGACCTACTGGTACCATCCTGACCCACTGGACCCTCCTGACCTACTGGTACCATCCTGACCCATTGGTACCATCCTGACCCACTGGTACCATCCTGACCCATCGGTCCCGTCCCGACCCACTGGTCCCTGACTCATGGGTCCAATGGGACGTTGGTCCCGACCCACCGGGTCCAATTAGACGTTGGTCCCTCTGCAGCTGGATCGGCTTCAGCTCTCCAGGCGCCACCAGAACTAGCAGAGAGTTTATGGGGATTTCTGGCCGTTCTTCCAGAAGCACATTGGTGAGGTCACACACCGATGTGGGACGAGAAGGCCTGGCTCTCAGTCTCTGCTCCGATTCATCCCGAGGAGTTCTGATCGGGTCGAGGTCAGGACTCTGAGCCAGACTCCCCATCATGTCCACAAAGGTTCCAGGTCCAAACTGTCCCCACTCAGATGGGATCCTGGACGTGTCCAAGACGTCTTGGTCTGCTGAAGTTTGTAGAAACGGCCTGCAGGCCCAGGGCTTCATTCACCCACGATGCCCCTAAATAAAGTCTGTTGGGTTCTGGTGACCCGGTTCTGCTGACGTCGTGTCTCTGTTTCCAGGCCGCCGCTCATCGCTGAAGGGATGATGAGGCTCATTTTGGACCCGAGTCTGAACGGCGCCGTGATGAAGATCACCTGCGCCAAGGGAATCCACTTCCACACGTACGAGCCCACGTCGGCCTGACCGCCGGCCCGGTCCGAGGTTCTGGGAGCTCAACCGGAACCGGCTCCTCGTAGAACCTCAGCTCTTTGGTTTCAGACGATTGTTTTAGAGAAATGTTGGAGATGATTCTGTTCTGCTTCCTGTTTGGACTCAGCAAAGCAGAACCACTTCCTGTGGAAACTAAAAGTCCAGAATCAGCTGATTTGACCAGAACCAGAACCGCCTGCCGATGACAAGGAAACGGTTCTGACCTGGTCCAGGCATGGAAAACCAAACTTCTCCTGACGTCTTCATAAATGATCCGATTGGTACCAGGTTCTGTTGGTACCAGGTTCTAACCTCAGAACCGGGTTTCTCCCAGTTTGTGTTCACTGATTGCGTTCTGGTCCAAATCTTTGCTTCGGTCCATCGCGGTTCTGCTCAGCTCTCTGAAGGTCCAACCACAAGGTTTTCATCAGGTGGCAGCCTGGACTTTGACTAGGCCACTTTGATTCTCTTCTTCTTCAGCTGTAGATCTGTTTGGATCGCGGTTCTGTTCTGATCCAGTTTAGACAGAGCTTCAGAATAGGTTTGGTTCTGTTGGACTTCATCCATTTCTGTCTCTGTGCTGCACCAGGTCCGATACCCAGATCCAGAACCCGACCAGAACCACTCAGTGTAAATCACCCTGAGAAATAATGAGATTTGGTTAAATATGAAAACAGACTGAGAAATGATCAAACGTTAGAAGCCAAACATGTCATAGAAATGGATCAGAACCAGAGTTACATTTGGTCCACTGGGCTCCTGATGGACGGAACCAGGAGAGAGAAGAACCGGAGAGTTGGGCTTTACTTCTCTGCAGCCTGCCTCTGCATCAGGTTCAATTAATCAGGTTCAGTTAATACCAGGTTCAGTTAATCCGGTTCAATCAGTTTCAGTTAATCAGGTTCAGTTAATCCGGTTCAATCAGGTTCAGTTAATCAGGTTCAGTTAATCCTGTTCAGTTAATTCGGTTCAGTCAGGTCCAGTTAATCCGGTTCAGTTAATCAGGTTCAGTTAATCCTGTTCAGTTAATCCGGTTCAATCAGGTTCAGTTAATCAGGTTCAGTTAATCCTGTTCAGTTAATCCGGTTCAATCAGGTCCAGTTAATCAGATTCAGTTAATACCAGGTTCAGTTAATCCGGTTCAATCAGTTCCAGTTAATACCAGGTTCAGTTAATCCGGTTCAGTTAATCCGGTTCAATCAGGTTCAGTTAATCCGGTTCAGTTAATCAGGTTCAATCCGGTTCAGTTAATCCAGTTCATCCTGTTTACATGTGACTGTCCGCAGACACACATGAACATGGTTATGTGAGCTGCAGCATGTCAGTGATTAAACAGACAGAACCTACAGCGGTTCGTAAATAACTTCTCAACTGGCCTGAGAGGAGAAACAAAACCAAAAGGAACTGAAGGTCGACAGAAAACGCAGAAATTCAAATTCAAAATACTTTAACGATCCCAAAGGGAAATTAAATCAAAGCAAACGGCTCATTGACCTCCACACCTGCAGGGGGCGCCAAGTGTCCACTGAAGGAAAGGAGCAGCTGTGTTAGCAGGCCAACGGACTCTTTGCACCTCAGCTTCCGTGTTCGGGGAAAAGCGGCTCGGTTGTTTCCGATCCAATAAAAATATCATTTTAGGGTTTGGCCGAGGTTTGAACATCGATCCAAAAAGATGGAAACTAAAGTTACAGGTGAATTTCAGAAAGTTGATCAGCTGATTTGACCGTGAAACGTAAAGATCCATCGTTAACATAAAAATCCATCGTTAATATAAAAATCTGTTAACGTAAAAATCCGTCGTTAACGTAAAAATCCATCGTTAACTTAAAGATCCATCGTTAACGTAAAGATCCATCGTTAATATAAAAATCTGTTAACATAAAAATCCGTCGTTAACGTAAAAATCCATCGTTAACGTAAAAATCCATCGTTAACGTAAAGATCTTTACGTTAACGACAGACGCTAGAAGATGGAACCTTCAGAGAGAGCAGAAGGTTCGTCCGGATCAGAGTTTAACTGGATCTGTTCTGGTTCTGGTTCTGGTTCTGGGTCAGACTGGCTGCTCTGGAACCTCAAAAATCTTTAAGTCAGAGTTTTTAAAAGAGGAACCAAAGAATTTCTGCTTTTTGTGTGAACTTGTTGGTTCTGTTGCTTTAAGGGCTCCGTGGCTCCAGGGCGCCTCCTTGTGGCCGGTGATTATCGGGTTAATTTGTGTTTTCAGGTAAAATCATCTGTTTTATGCCAGATCGTGTTCATAATGTTACGTTTCTTGATTTGTAAATTAAATGTACCCTGCTGGAGGACGGAGCCAGGAAAACAAATGTTAATATAAATAAATGCAGCTTTGCTTTTGCTTCCTGTGTTCAACGACTCTGAGGTCCCGGCGGTGAAACGGCGTCGCCCGTTTGGCCTTTCAAGCTGCTGCGGCTCCTTCTGACCGGAGCCACATGTGGGGTTTGTTTTCATTCTACGAGCTGAATAAAAACGCCTCGGCTCCCTGCTGGGGCCCGACCAGCTGTGCCAGATAAAGGAAGTTCTGCCGTTAAAATATTCCACAAACGTTGTCAGAGCTCATGTGACGTGACAGCGAAGCCGAACCATGGAAACGGCAGCATCCCCTCTGCCTCTGGTCCCACAGGCTGGAGATCCTCCAGCCTCTGAAATCTGAGGCTCCAACACGAATCTACCAGCTTCCTGAGGGAGAAAGGTTTACAAACATCAATCTGAACAGAACCAGGTCCAGAATCGGCGCTGCGCCAAACAATAATCCAGAGAAAACAATTTAAAAACATCAATCTGAACAGAACCAGGTCCAGAATCGACGCTGCGCCAAACAATAATCCAGAGAAAACAATTTAAAAACATCAATCTGAACAGAACCAGGTCCAGAATCGGCGCTGCGCCAAACAATAATCCAGAGAAAACAATTTAAAAACATCAATCTGAACAGAACCAGGTCCAGAATCGCGCTGCACCAAACATAATCCAGAGAAAACATTTAAAAACATCAATCTGAACAGAACCAGGTCCAGAATCGACGCTGCGCCGATCCCTAATCCAGAGAAAACGTCAACAACCGGAACCTGGAACTTGGATCCGATCCGATCAGCGACAGGCTGATGTCAAACCTCTGATCTATCAGGTTGCTGTGGCGACGCACAGGTTAAGATCTGGAGGCCTCGGTGTGGCGGTCGCAGGTTCGATTCCCGGCCTGCTGACTGTTGCCTCATGTCTTCCCCCTTCTCTCAATTCAGTGTCAAATAAAGGCCAATTACCAACAATCCTTTGCCAGCCTGCAGCGTCAGATCGATCCACAGCCGTTTCGGCAGCTGAACGGCTCCAGAGAATCAGAACCGAGTGGAAACTGAAAGCTGCTTCTTGGATCAAGCCTGGAGAAACCTGCCGAACCTGATTCCTGGTGTGATGAGGTCAGATTGTCCTCCATCCAGAGGGAAGCAGCCGTGTTGCCTTCATGGTCCTCTGCTCCGCCGGACCTTCTCCCAGACGGAGGTTTTCTAACGCCACGGTGCACAAACGTCCAGTTCACCCAGTTCAGATGGTCCAGTGGAAACCAGAGGAGGCGGCTGGATCGATCCGACTCGGTTCTACTGGGACCTGGTTCCAGCTGCACCGAGGAAACGACACAAACCAAGCGCTGCTGTTCCCCTCCTGGCCTGTGGGGGCGCCGCACCAACAACCGCTGAAGGAAACGGTTACCATAGTAACACTGCTGTTATGCTGAATTTACCAATATTTATTCATCAGTATTTTTAATTGATCACTAAAATAATTGCTTACAGCAGACGGACAATCTAACATATAAATCTGACTTTAAGACTCAGATTATCTCAGATTATGCTAGTTTATGTTGGTTATCCTGGATTACCATGGATTATCTCAGATTATGCTAGTTTGTCTTGGTTTTTACCATGGATTATCTCAGATTATGCTAGTTTGTCTTGGTTATTACCATGGATTATCTCAGATTATGCTAGTTTGTCTTGGTTATTACCATGGATTATCTCAGATTATGCTAGTTTGTCTTGTTATTACCATGGATTATCTCAGATTATGCTAGTTTGTCTTGGTTATCCTGGATTACCATGGACTATCTCAGATTATGCTAGTTTGTCTTGGTTATTACCATGGATTATCTCAGATTATGCTAGTTTGTCTTGGTTATTACCATGGATTATCTCAGATTATGCTAGTTTGTCTTGTTATTACCATGGATTATCTCAGATTATGCTAGTTTGTCTTGGTTATCACCATGGATTATCTCAGGATGCTGCTGGTCTGTAATAATCCAGCCTAATCCCGGCCCGTCGGGAACCTGAAGCTGTTAATCTCTGCTGAACCTCGTTAACCTTGGCGACGCCCCTTCGCCGCTCCAGCCCGATGGCCGCCTGCCCAGCCTGTGAGGTCGGCCGGAGGTCACCGGCTCTCGCTCCGAGGAGGAAGAGGAAGAGGCTGCTTACAGACGGACTGCTGTTCCTGACGCTCCGCCGCAGAACAATGACTCTAATGAAGTGTTTCCACCTCGTTTCGCCCTCTGACAGGATGTTGAACTTCACACCCTGTCCAAGTGCATGCTCAGGTCAAAGGTCATGCTGCTGGACGGGCTGACAGCAGCTCCAGGATGAACGGGTCAGGGTCCGTGTTTGGACGGCTGTTAATCATAGAACCAGAGAGGAGCTGCAGAGTTTTAACGAGGCTTCAGGCTGCAGAGGTCAAAGGTCAGAAACTCAGAGGCTTCAGCTTCATCCTGAAGCTGCTGATCGCGATCGATCAGTTTCTGCTTTTGGTCCACATGCAGCTGGAACCAGAAAATATTCACAGCATTTCTTCCACATTTTGACTAAAGATTTTGAGCCTCAGTAAATAGAAAGTATTAAAGTTTGTTAAAATCCTGCGTGTCACTAAGATCGTCTCCACTTCCTGTCAGATCGTCTCCACTTCCTGTGCTTCAGTTTTGGTTCCTCTATTTTACTGCTGATGTTTTTCAAACTGCCAAATGAAACTTTGAACCAGGAAACAGGAATTTGTTTGTTTTGCATTGGCTCAAGGCTCAGCGGGTTAAACATCGACAGACTGAGAACATGAGTTATTTGTGGATCAGCTGGCGCCCCCTGCAGGAAGGGAGGCGCCACAACGAGAACAGATCTGATCCTGCTGAACCAAACTGGACTGGAGCAACAGTTCAACATTTAACATGTCTGATTTCCATCCCTGTTTTCTGCTACGAAGCCACTAATATTAGAGACTCTTGTGTAACTGAAGCTCAGCTACACAGGAGTTTGACTGTATCTTTTCAATTATTAATTATTCTAAATAGTTTATTTGATATAAAACATAATTCAAATCTTTGACCGAGGGCCTCAGCAGGCATTTTGCATTAACTTTTTAAACATGTTTAGTCGATTAACCAGGTAAGCTGATTGTCACCAGAAACCAGTTCAGAAACGTTAAACATCAGAAATCATAAAACACAGAGGGAAAATCCCAACCATATGTGGAGTTAATGAGAAGATGCTTCATGTGCTCCGTCTGTCCTGGGATTTCATTTCATCCGTTTTTAAACCTTTATGACCAAATCCTTGTTTTCGTCTTGTGATGTCACCTCACAACATTTATTATTATTATTTCTCCAACAAATTCAAATCAAATGTTATTGTAACACGAAGCCTGTGGTGGAAAATGGCTATAATCTGCTGGTCATGTTATATGAAAGGCTTGTGAACGTTCACTGTCTGGACACGCACATGTCTGAATGGCTATCTTTGTGGGGACTTTCCATTGATTTCCATTCATTTCTGCAGCCTAAACCTGACCTTTACCCTTTTCCTAACCAACCTAAACTCAATTCACACCTTAGTCCCAGACGGCCTGTCCTCGTTTTGGATCCTTGGTATGAAACTCGTCGTCTGTCTGGCAGAACTTCTGCATCACTGATTGTCCCTCAAACTCTCTGAATGGAGCTCAGTACATGAATAAACCTGAGTGACTGTCTTCACCTGACTCACTGCCTGGTGATGCTGTTTATTCTCAGACTTTCGGCCTCCAGGTCACAAACTGGCTCTTTAAACACCAGAAGTCTCTGTCCTAAAGCTGCATTAATCAATGATAATACTGAAGTTTTATTTCTGACAGAAACATGGCTGAATGACAATAACGAACCAATCGCACCTCCTAACTGAAGATAAAAAAGGAGGCGTGGCTTCAATATTTAATATAAGAAGATTAAACATTTTTCAGATTAGCTCAATGTTGTGCAGACGAAGCCTTTCAGCGCCATCTAGTGTTTGTACATCCAAATTGCAGCTGCCAACAAATACGTGACTGCAGTTCTGTTCAAAACACAACGTCCGTTTCTGGTCATAAACACCCTTAATAAGTTCATGTAAGTTTGCAATAACCGCGATATTTCCATGTAACAGTAGTGGGGAGAAGCTATGTGAAGCTGACACCCCACCCACGTCAAAAAATTCAGCAAATAGTCTGAATGGTTAGTGCTCCGTTTGTGCAGGTTTGTGCCGTTAAAATTTTCGTTTGTGCAGTTTTGGTTTCTGAGATATTAAAAATTATTTTTTAGGTCATCCAGAGGTCACCATCACCCCATATCGCTCCAAAACAAACCAAAGTGGTCTAGTTCGTTAGTGCTCCGTTTGTGCAGGTTTGTGCCGTTGAAACTGTCGTTTGTGCAGCTTTCATATCTGAGATATTAAAGGTTATAATTTTGGCCGATGACGTCACCGTCACCCCATCAAGCTCCAAAACAAACCAAAGTGGTCTAGTTCGTTAGTGCTCCGTTTGTGCTGGTTTGTGCCGTTGAAACTGTCGTTTGTGCAGCTTTCGTTTCTGAGATATTAAAGTTATAATTTTGGCCATGACAGTTTACTTAGGGACTGTCAACAAATTACCGAACCAAACATTCCTGTCAAATAAATTTTAATATTGACTCAAAAGTATTGAAGTATTGACTCGAAATCACTTTGAAATAATTATAGCCTACTAGTCTGTACAGATGAGGCACAGTCATTTGTTTTCCATTTTAATCCTTTTGTATTTTCTTTTAGCAATTTTCTTTGTCAATATTTAGTATTTTTCTTCAATAGCTTCCAAGACATGTATCCTATTGATTCAAAACCACTTTGAAATTGTTTTACAAATCATTAGAGATGAGGCACACTCTTTTATATTCAATCCAATTTTATCTGTTCAGCACATTTCAGCAGCAAGGCATTTCAAAGTGCTTTACATAATAAAAACACGAAAACAGAGTCATGCAACTTGGAATAAACAAAACATTACATAAAGTTAAAAGCTATCATTAAATTTGTATATGATTATGTTTCAAATACAACTCTAAACAGGCGGGGTTTTAATCGAGATTTAAAGGATGTCAAGTGTTTCAGCTGTTTTACAGTTTTCTGGAAGTTTGTTCCAAATTTGTGATGCATGGAAGCTGAATGCTGCTTCTCCTTGTTTGGTTCTGGTTCTGGATGCAGAGCCAGAACCCGAGGGGTCTGGAAAGTTGATACAACAGCAGATCTTTAATGTATTGTGGTGCTAGACCGTTCAGTGATTTATAAAACAACAACAGTATTTTTTCTATTCTATCCTCTGAGTTACAAGGAGGCAGTGTGGGGACTTTAAAACGTATGTGCTCTATCTTCCTGGTTTTAGTGAGAACACGACCAAGGGGTCACCAGGGCACCACCCTGGAGCCAGGCCTGGAGTTGGTGCTCCTTGGCAAGCATCTGGTGCCAAAACACATGGATTCTGGCCAGGCTCAGCCTAAAGTGGGTTCACCTTCCCATGGGGTCACCACCTGTGGACTGAGCCAACAGGGCAATGTGAGATGTTACAAGGTCGAGGGAGGAAGGGAGGGGACCTTGGCCATCTGACCCTGGGTGATGGACGTTTTATCAGTGGGCATTGAAAGTCACTTCTCTGGTGGGAGCCTGAGCTGGTGTGTGAGGTCGAGAGGTTCTAACTAGAAATAGTCTCATCTCACCATATGACTCGAGATGAGAGCCATGCGTTAATTAATGAAACATTAACAATCTGATAGGTAGTGAGAAAATGTCATGTTTCAGTTGTTGCCTGTGGTTCTATGACTTTGTATTTATGTGTTTTTAAGGTGTAAAGCTCTTTGAAATGCCTTGTTGTTGAAATGTGATATATTAATAAAATTTGATTAGATTTTTTGATTTGGGGGTTTTCTGTCCAAGGTCACATTTTGCGCAACTGGGGTTTTGAAGGGATCCATTTTGGTGACCTTGGTATCAGGCCTCTCCTTTTGGTAGATGATGTGGCCCTTCTGGCTTCATCAGGTCGTGATCTACAGCTTTACTGGAGCAGTATGCAGACGAGTGTGAAGTGGCCAGGAGGAGGATCAGTTCCTCCAGATCCAAGGCCATGGTCTTGAGCTCAAAAAAGGGTAGAGGGCCTTATTTGGGTCAGGGAAGATTGTCCTGAACCAAGTGGTCAGGACAAAAGTTTAAGCATTTTAGGATCTTGTTCATTGTAGGAGTTCATTCATTTCTGTCTCTGTTCACCACCCATGTCCGCTAACCAGTTTCAGGACCCGACCAGAACCACTCATTGTAAATAATGAGATTTGGTTATATATAAAAATAAGCTTTAATGCTAAAACTTAACTCAAAATCACTTTGAAATAATTATACTAGTCTGTACAGATGAGGCACAGTCATTTGTTTTCCATTTTAATCCTTTTGGATTTCACAATCCATGCATATCATTCAAATGAAACATCGTGCTTCTTATGTTACATTCACTGTCCAGCGTTGGGCCAAGTGACAAGAAGCCAAGTGAGACAAAGATTGTATCAAGTTCAGCTTTTTATTAATCTCTGCAATTAGTGCCCTCCCTAAACAAAGTTTCAGTCTGTTTACATATGACTGCCAGCAGTCACATATAAACATGGTTACGTATGTTGCAGTGTGTTAAGCAGATGAAAGAGGCTAAAAGTGATGGAGGAAAATACAGAATCCATAACATTAAGAATGAGGGCAAAATAAACAGGAGATCAATAGACGGATTGGTGCAGAGTCTGAAGTAAAGTGGGCACTGGATCAGTCTGTCGTGGTGAAGAGACATCTGGATCAAAAAGCAAAGGTCTCTATTTGCCAGTCGATCTACGTCCCTGCCTTCATCTATTGCATAAGTTTAAGGGTCTTGATTGAATGAACAAAATCACAAACACAAGCGACCAAAATTATTTTTTTTCATAAGGTGTCTGGGCTCTCCCTTAGTGATAGGATGATAAGCTCAGTAATCCAGGAGGGAGAGTAGAGCCGCTGATTTTTCACTTCAAGAGGAGCCAGCTGAGGTGAGTCAGGCATCAGATTCGGATGCCTCCTTGACTCCTCCCTAGTGAAGTCTTTTGGGCGTGTCCTACCAGGAGGAGATCCACAGGAAGACCCAGGACTCGCTGGAGGGACTATGTCTCTCAGCTGGCCTGGGAACGCCATGGGATTCCCCAGGAGAAGCAGGAACAAGTGGCTGGGGAGAGGAAAGTCTGGGGCTTTGCTGACCCCCCAACACGACTGCGGAAAAGGGGAAGATGATTGTCTAATTAACTCAAAATCAATGTGAAATTATATTACCACCTGAATAGGTGGTGCTCACTCATTTTTATTCCATTTAACCCTTTTTATTTCTTGTCAGTGCATCACATGAAATTTAAGCTATTAAACACCAATCATATTTTTAATTTGTAGATTTAAATTACGTAAAAAAATGATAAAACATCTAAATCTAAAATGGGAAAAATGAGTGTGCCTCATCTCTAATGATTTGTAAAACAATTTCAAAGTGGTTTTGAATCAATAGGATACATGTCTTGGAAGCTATTGAAGAAAAATACTAAATATTGACAAAGAAAATTGCTAAAAGAAAATACAAAAGGATTAAAATGGAAAACAAATGACTGTGCCTCATCTGTACAGACTAGTAGGCTATAATTATTCAAAGTGATTTCGAGTCAATACTTCAATACTTTTGAGTCAATATTAAAATTTATTTAACAGGAATGTTTGGTTCGGTAATTTGTTGACAGTCCCTAAGTAAACTGTCATGGCCAAAATTATAACTTTAATATCTCAGAAACGAAAGCTGCACAAACGACAGTTTCAACGGCACAAACCAGCACAAACGGAGCACTAACGAACTAGACCACTTTGGTTTGTTTTGGAGCGATATGGGGTGATGGTGACCTCTGGATGACCTAAAAAATAATTTTTAATATCTCAGAAACCAAAACTGCACAAACGAAAATTTTAACGGCACAAACCTGCACAAACGGAGCACTAACCATTCAGACTATTTGCTGAATTTTTTGACGTGGGTGGGGTGTCAGCTTCACATGGCTGTGGGGAGAGGGGGGGGGGGGCAAATGGGGGGGGCAATGGGGGGGCGGGGGGGCACCGGTCCTGGAGATACTGCAATACCAGGTCGATGCGCGGAGTGGACGGAGCGAGACCCGGTTCCACCTCCCTGCTCCAAAAACCAATTTAATATATGGTCCCCGATTGGGACGTATCAGATATTAAACTGATAAGAACAGATTTTTTTCTTTCGAAAAGGTTTATTGACACTTTGATTTTAGAGCTGCAACGGGACATTTTTTATTTCATCTGGGACTCCAAGTGGGAGAGACTAAAACGAGAAATTATGACAAGACCCAAAGAGAAAGGAGGGAAATGAGTCCCAGACCTGCACCTGTTTTTAGGCAGCCTTTACACCAGCACTCATTTTAAACAGGCCATGGACATTTTTAACAACCCAAAAACAAACAGATTCTGGTTCGGGTTTTACCTCAGGAAACGGAAACTTTTAGAGATTTTAGGAAACCTGTAGCTTTTAACCTCCCACTGTTTACACTTTATACAGACATTTTTACAACATTTTAGGCTGGAGGGAGAGGAGGTCGGGATTTTAACCAACCACCGTTTGATCATCTCTGCTGTCCAGCACCGGGATCCAGTGACTCCAGTGCGCGGCCTCCTGTCTGGAGGCGCCGCCGCGGTTTGGCGCAACGTGGCCCATCCCGTCCTTCCGAACAGACTCCAGGTCCTGTCCTGGATGGCGGCCCATCAGATCCTCCCGGTCAGAGCCGTCATGTTCTCTCCCGCGGCATGTCGGCTACCTCCATCTGCCCCCGACCCGGTTGTGGCGCCGGAGTCGGTGAGGCACCTGCTGTGGGCGCAGCGCAGCCAGGGACCTGTGGGCAGAGGCTCCTTGCAGTTCCCGTACTGACCAGCAGGGGGGGTCCTCAACCTGCAGCTAGGGCTGTACGGGGTGAGACACCAGGAGATGGAGAAGAAGGACTTTGCAGAGACGTGGCTCACCTCGCCACCATGGACCTCCAGAAACCTGCTGGCTGTGATCCGGATGGCGGCAGCGAGAAGCGGAACCATCAGAGCTGCAGGTGGCGCTAAGGACACAGCCGCAAAGAAGAACCGCCTCCAGGGACGGAGGTCCCGGCAGCGGCGGCCCGGTTCTCCGGTGAGGCGGGAGGGAAGGAGCCGCAGGGAGGGACGGGATGGACCGGAACCTCGTAGGGAGTCACTCCGGTCCTGGTCAACTTCTAACACGGAGTTTTGGTTTTTTTACATCCCTGTTCTTGTCTTCTTTTACTTTGAAAATCATTTTATCTTTGTGAAAGGAAGATTTCTGTAGAAAATGTGTAATGCAGATGTGAAATAATTGTCCAAAGTGCCGAGCGCTGGGAAACGGAACCCAGGTCGATCTCCGACATCCCGGTTTCACTCACGGTTCCAAACATTTTATATTTTATCGCTCAAAAAACAAGCAGAGCAAATGGAAAATATTGCTCTAAAGTCACTGACGCCATTTTTACAGCGGAAAAAAGACAAACGAGCCGAATTCAACTAAAATCTCGAGTGGAAAAAGGCCGACTGGTTCATTTCCGGTCACGTGACCCGCGTGTCTCCAATAGGAAGCCTGGAGATTAAAACGCATTTGAAAAGCTTTTCTCCTTACTTGGACGTTTAAACTGTTACGTTACGTGTAAAATTCATCTAGTTTTCATTTGATTGCGCTGAATTAAGCTGAACGTTGAATCTAATGACGCCGTTCACAGTTTTTGTTTCACACGCTTTGCCTACAGCGCCCCCTCGAGGACAGGAAGGGCTTGTTCAGCACAAACTGAGCATCGAGTTTGGCTAAAGCTTCACTAAAATAATCCAAGGACGTATTCCTGCCGTTTGATTTTATCGTTGAGGACAACAGGCAGGTCTTCAGATGCACACAAACAAATTAAACGTAAAGTAAAATGTCGGAAGTTACGAAACTGACATACCGCATTTGGCCACCAGAGGGCGACCCACTCCGCCAAACCATTAAATACTGGTTATAGTTCCGGTTTGACATTTTCTCTCCTCCGTAATGTGGGAATCATGATGAAGGTCTGGATAGAACATCAGCAGAAAAGGTTCAAATGAAACACCAGAAATGACACAAAGTATAACTCTTAAAATATAAGAAATGACAGTTTAGTAGAATAACCAAAACAGATTTTGGTTATTTTGAGAAGAGAAACTTGGATCCTTATATAAATATTGAAGGTTTTTAAAAAATATTAAATAAATATCCTGAGCTGATGAAAGGCTAAAAATACTATATATAACAATAAAAAAAAAAACACTTTATATCTGGAGTCAGGAGCTGTTTCTAACTCCAGCATAGTAACAGCATTTCTCTCACATTTTATATCAAGGATTTATTATTAGAACACAATCAGACCTGCTACATAATTTTGTGTCCATTTAGGGTGACACCTGATTAATAATGGCTATTGATCACTGATGATGTCATGTTTGACAGATTATAAGATCAAGACCATGGCCTCGGATTTGGAGGCACTGAGCCTCATCCGGGCCGCGAACCGCTTCAGCGAGAGCCGCAGATCACGATCTGATGAAGCCATCAGGACCACATGATCCGCAAAAAGCAGAGATGAATCCTGAGGCCACCAAAACGGATCAACACCTCGGCTGGTCTAGAGATTCTGTCCATGAAAGTAATGAACAGAATCGGTGACAAACGGCAGCCTTGGAGTCCAACTCTCACCGGAAACGAGCCCGACTTACTGCCGGCAATGCGGACCAGACTCTGACACCGGTCATACAGGGACCTGACAGCCCGTATCAAAGGGCCCGGTACCCCAGACTCCCGGAGAACCACCACAAGGCCCCCGAGGGACACGGTCGAACGCCTTCTCCAAGTCCACAAAACACATGTAGACTGGTTGGCGAACTCCCAGAACCCTCCAGGACCTGCTGAGGGTGTAGAGCTGGTCCAGTGTTCCAGAACCAGAACCACACTGATCCTCCTGAATCCGAGGTTCGACTATCCGACCGACCCTCCTCTCCAGGACCCCTGAATAGACCTTTCCAGGGAGGCTTAAGAGTGTGACCCCTCTGTAATTGGAGCTCACCCTCCGGTCCCCCTTTTTAAACAGGGGACCACAAACAGGGGACCACAAACAGGGGGACCACCACCCCGGTCTGCCAATCCAGAGGAACTGCCCCCGATGTCCATGCGATATTGCAGAGTCGTGTGAGCCAACACAACCCTACAACACCCAGAGCCTTAAGGAACTCCGGGCGGATCTCATGCCCCCCCGGGGCCCTGAGGCCACAGAGGAGCTTCTTGACCCCTCGGTGACCTCGTCCCCAGAGATTGGAGAGCCCGAACCCAGAGTCCACAGGCTCAGCTTCTTCAACAGAAGGCATGTTGGTGGGATTGAGGAGGTCTTCAAGTTTTCCGCCCACCGACCCACAACATCCCGAGTCGAGGTCAGCAGCCACCATCCCCACTGTAAACAGTGTTGGTGCTGCACTGCTTCCCCCTCCTGAGACGCCGGATGGTGGACCAGAATCGCCTCCAAGCCGTACGGAAGTCTTTCTCCATGGCCTCTCCAAACTCCTCCCACGCCCGAGTTTTGGCCTCAGCGACCCGAGAGTCGCTTCGCTCGCCGGTACCATCAGCTGCTTCTGGAGTCCCACAGGCCAAAAAGGCCCCATAGGACCTTCAGCTGGACAGCGTCCCTCACCGAAGGTGTCCACCAACAGGTTTGAGGGCCTGTGGCCATAACGACCTTATGGCACAGCTTTCAACAAAGGAGGCGCAGAACATGGTTCACTCAGACTCAATGTCCTCAGACGGAGTCCTCACAGGGACTCCGTCTCTCAGGGACTCCAGGGACTCCGTCTCTCAGGACTCCGTCTCTCAGGGACTCCGTCTCTCAGGGTCTCCGTCTCTCAGGGACTCCGTCTCTCAGGGACTCCAGGGACTCCGTCTCTCAGGGACTTCCGTCTCTCAGGGACTCCGTCTCTCAGGGACTCCGTCTCTCAGGGACTCCAGGGACTCCGTCTCTCAGGGACTCCGTCTCTCAGGACTCCGTCTCTCAGGGACTCCGTCTCACAGGGACTCCGTCTCTCAGGGACTCCGTCTCTCTGGGACTCCGTCTCACAGGACTCCGTCTCTCTGGGACTCCGTCTCACAGGGACTTCCGTCTCTCTGGGACTTCCGTCTCTCTAGGGACTCCGTCTCACAGGGACTCCCCCAGACGTTCCCAGCAGACCCTCACTACACGTTTGGGTTGCCAGGTCTGACCGGTTCCTCCCCCACCACTGGAGCCAACTCACCACCAGGTAGTGGACAGTGGACACTGGACAGCTCCACCTCTCTTCACCAGAGTGTCCAAGACATACAGATCCGATGAAACGGCGACAAAATCAATCATCGAACTGCAGACGGGGTGTCCTGGTGCCAAGTGGACATTTGGACACCCTTATGCCTGAACATGGTGTTAGTGATGGACAAACCGTGACATTTTAGAGATTTTTTGGTATTATAATTTTCTTATTACTTTAGTTCATATTCAGTCTAATGTTAATCAACAATAGTTAATATAGATTATTGTGATTTTGAAAGTGTCTCTTCCTTCTGTGTATAACTGACCTGAAGGCCACGTCTTGCCTGTTTGTCTTCATGTGAAACAGTAACTGTGTGTTTCCCAGACCTTAAATTAAGTTTCCACAGGTTCCTTCTTATCAACCGGATTCTCCCAACCTTAGAAACTGTAGTAATAATTTGTCTCTGCTGTCTTTCTTAGCTGTCCTCCTGTTTGTGCTTGATAATAAAAGACGAGCTGAAACCAAAGGTCTTTAGAGGTTCACTGAGCGGCTTGGAGGAACCGTTTGCTGAGTCGTCTCCTTTTGCCAAAGCTTTGCCATAAAATTCAAATACGTCGTCTGTGGTTCTTTTAATGAAGGTTTGAGAAAATACCCATCAGAGCACAGAGGTCCATCAACAGGACACGACTGGAGTTCAGATGGGGGGGCCGACCCTCCCCAACCCCCCCCCTCCAGTCTCACTGGCGTTGAAGTCCCCCAGCAGAACAAGGGAGTCCCAGGGGGGCATCTCCAGTCCCCCCCTAAGGACTCCAAGAAGGGGGGGTAACCTGCACTGCTGTTCGGCCCGTAAGCACAACAGTCAGAAACCCGTCCCCCCCCCCAGACAACAGTCAGAGCCCGTCCCCCCCCCCCCAGACAACAGTCAGAGCCCGTCCCCCCCCCAGACAACAGTCAGAGCCCATCCCCCCCCCAGACAACAGTCAGAGCCCGTCCCCCCCCCCAAACAACAGTCAGAGCCCGTCCCCCCCCCCAGACAACAGTCAGAGCCCGTCCCCCCCCCAAACAACAGTCAGAGCCCGTCCCCCCCCAAACAACAGTCAGAGCCCGTCCCCCCCCCAAACAACAGTCAGAACCCGTCCCCCCCCCAGACAACAGTCAAGCCCGTCCCCCCCCCCCAAACAACAGTCAGAGCCCGTCCCCCCCCCAAACAACAGTCAGAGCCCGTCCCCCCCCCAAACAACAGTCAGAGCCCGTCCCCCCCCCCAAACAACAGTCAGAACCCGTCCCCCCCCCCAGACAACAGTCAGAGCCCGTCCCCCCCCCAAACAACAGTCAGAGCCCATCCCCCCCCCCCCAAACAACAGTCAGAGCCCAGTCCCCCCCCCCAAACAACAGTCAGAGCCCGTCCCCCCCCCAGACAACAGTCAGAGCCCGTCCCCCCCCCAAACAACAGTCAGAGCCCGTCCCCCCCCCAAACACAGTCAACGTCCCCCCCCCCCCAGACAACAGTCAGACCCGTCCCCCCCCCCAGACAACAGTCAGAGCCCGTCCCCCCCCCCAAACAACAGTCAGAGCCCTCCCCCCCCCCAGACAACAGTCAGAAGCCCGTCCCCCCCCAGACAACAGTCAGAGCCCGTCCCCCCCCCCAGACAACAGTCAGAGCCCGTCCCCCCCCCCAACAACAGTCAGAGCCCATCCCCTCCCCCCCAACAACAGTCAGAGCCCATCCCCCCCCCCAGACAACAGTCAGAGCCCATCCCCCCCAACAACATCAGAGCCCTCCCCCCCAGACAACAGTCAGAGCCCTCCCCCCCCCAAACAACAGTCAGAGCCCTCCCCCCAACAACAGTCAAGCCCCCCCCCCCAGAACAACAGTCAGAGCCCATCCCCCCCCCCAAACAACAGTCAGAGCCCTCCCCCCCCCAACAACAGTCAGAGCCCATCCCCCCCCCCCAACAACAGTCAGAGCCCATCCCCCCCCCCCAACAACAGTCAGAGCCCTCCCCCCCCCCCAGACAACAGTCAGAGCCCATCCCCCCCCCAAAACAACGTCCCCCCCAGTCCCCCCCCCCCCCAAACAACAGTCAGAGCCACCCACACAGTCCCCTCCCCCCCCCAGACAACAGTCAGAGCCCGTCCCCCCCCCCAGACAACAGTCAAGCCCGTCCCCCCAGACAACGTCAGAGCCCGTCCCCCCCCCAGACAACAGTCAGAGCCCTCCCCCCCCCCAGACAACAGTCAGACCCGTCCCCCCCCCAGACAACAGTCAGAGCCCGTCCCCCCCCCAGACAACAGTCAGAGCCCGTCCCCCCCCCAGACAACAGTCAGAGCCCGTCCCCCCCCCCAAACAACAGTCAGAGCCCATCCCCCCCCAACAACAGTCAGAGCCCTCCCCCCCCCCAACACGTCAAGCCCCCCCCCCCCAGACAACAGTCAGAGCCCTCCCCCCCCCCAGACAACAGTCAGAGCCCGCCCCCCCCCCCCCAGACAACAGTCAAGCCGTCCCCCCCCCCCCGCAGGCGGAGGGAGGCGACCCTCTGTCCACCAGGGTGAACCCAACGTACAGGCGCCAAGATGGGGGCAACACGTATGTCCACTCCTGCCTGACGCCTCTCGCCCAGGGGGGCAACTCCAGAGTGGGGCCCCCCAGTGACCCGGTCTGGGAGGGGGGGACGCCCCAGTGACCCGGTCCGGGAAAGGGGGGGGACACCCAGTGTCCTGGTCTGGGAGGGGGGGGGCGGCTTCCAAAGGCCTTCTGCATCACAAGGGGACTTGGGGCTGCCTGGTTCCCAGAACCCCAGAAGCCCCAGACAGAGCAGCTCCGACTGTCACCCACCATCAGAAGGACTTTCACATTAGTTAAAATATACCTGATTTGTGTTTTCCGCCACACAATAACTCATATTTTGATGCAGGTTTTCAGCAGATCTGGGCAAATGAGGGGAAAAACGGAGTTGAACAAAACGTAACATCTGTATTTCCAGCCCAGCGTATCATTCTTTTATTCAGGTTTTAAAAAATAGATTCGGCTTTATTTGATCGATGTTTCTTCTTTTATTCAGATTCAGCTGTTTTCACTTTCCTCTGATTAAGTAACTTTAACTGATCGTTTTTACATAAAGGTGTAAAAAATCTGAAAAACAGAGTCTGCCATCGTTTCCCCTTTATTCCAGTTGTCTTGTTTTTCCAGTCTAATAACCAGATTTACATCCTCTATGTACACGACCAGCTGGGAAACAAAAACTGAGAGGTCAGAGGTCAACTTCTCATGTCACAGCTACAGCAGGTCTAAAACAGCCACAACCTGCAGCTGACCTCTTACAGTCGCAGTACAGAGGAAACAAACTCCCAGTTTCAGCATCATTTCAGGAAATCTTCAACATGATTCAGTCATTTCACATGAACAGAACCAGGAGCAGCAAAAAGCTGGAAAATTAAAATGGCCGCCTTTCCCGTTTCCATGAGCCTCAGATCCGTATTTATAATTAAACAGTTAAACATGACTGGTCTGGACTCTGGCCTAGTCCAAACACAGCCGGGAAAATAAAACATCGTTGATGAGTTTCATCCACTAGACAATTCAGTTTAAATTATTAAAACTCTAACCAGGTGTTTTTTATGAACCAATAATCGAAATATTCTAATTCTAAATACTATAATTTATTAAATAAACCAATAAATAAAAAACTAACTTGTATTTATTAATGTTCTGGGTTTTATATTAATGTTTGTATAAAGTCAACATAATTCTTTAGGGCGACCAGCTGCCCCCCGGGGGCCCCGGGCCCCCAGTCTGCCCCCGTTACAGACGCCCCTGGCCTAATCGAAACAGGGAACAGGAAACGGAAAACAGGAACCAGGAAACGGAAAACAGGAAACGGGAAATGGGAAACAGGAAACGGAAAACAGGACACGAGGAAACAGGAAACGGAAAACAGGAAACAGAAAACAGGAAACAGGAAACGGAAAACAGGAAACGGGGAAACAGGAAATGGGAATAAGGAAACGGGAATAAGGAAACAGGAAATGGGAATAAGGAAACAGGAAACAAGAAACGGGGAAACAGGAAACAAGAAGGGAAACAGGAAACGCTCTGCTGCTTCCTGGTTTGTTTCCACACAACCTCAACCTGCAGAGACGTCAGCAATGACCTCAGAGAAACAACAAACTGACCCTTGACCCTTCAACCTGGGAAGGGTCAGAGGTCATCTGAAACAACCAGAAACACCAGAGCTTCACCTCTGACCCTACAGCAGCTAGCAGGTCAAAGGTCAAGACTCTGGAAGCCTCTCCAGAAACAAGATGGCAGCCGGACTTCAGCAGGATGGAGGACGAGACTTCTGGGACAGAACCGGACCCAGCAGAACCGGACCCAGCAGAACCGGACCCAGCAGGACCGGACCCGGCAGGACCGGACCCAGCAGGACCGGACCAGACCCAGCAGGACCGGACCCGGCAGGACCGGACCCGGCAGGACCGGACCCAGCAGGACCGGACCCGGCAGGAGGAGGTTCTGCGGGTTCTGGTCCCGTCATGGTTGCAGCGGCTGTAACTTTCTTTGCGCTGTGACGTGATCAGGAGCAGTAGGAGTTCTGTTCAGCCCGGTACCGGTTCTGCCCGCTCTGCGTCCGGTCCGGTCAGAACGGGTTGATCCGCAGCCCGGTTCCGAGCGGGGAGAACGGGTTGACCTTGGCCCACATCAGAGCGTCGTTCAGAGAAATGGCCGACTTGTTGTCCTCCAGCAGGAACACCGGACCCTGAAGCAAACAGAACCAGAACCGGAGCGTCACGCCGGCCCGGAACCCGGGCAACAGAACCGCACGGGCAACAGAACCGCACAGGCAACAGAACCGCACAGGCAACAGAACCGCACAGGCAACAGAACCGCACAGGCAACAGAACCACACAGGGAACAGAACCGCACAGGCAACAGAACCACACAGGCAACAGAACCACACAGGGAACAGAACCGCACAGGCAACAGAACCACACAGGCAACAGAACCACACAGGCAACAGAACCGCACGGGCAACAGAACCGCACAGGCAACAGAACCACACAGGCAACAGAACCGCACAGGCAACAGAACCGCACAGGCAACAGAACCACACAGGGAACAGAACCGCACAGGCAACAGAACCACACAGGCAACAGAACCACACAGGCAACAGAACCACACAGGCAACAGAACCGCACAGGCAACAGAACCACACAGGCAACAGAACCGCACAGGCAACAGAACCGCACAGGCAACAGAACCGCACAGGCAACAGAACCACACAGGGAACAGAACCGCACAGGCAACAGAACCACACAGGCAACAGAACCACACAGGCAACAGAACCGCAACCACACAGGCAACAGAACCACACAGGCACGACACACAGGAACAAACCCAGCAACAGACACAGGGCAACAGAACCGCACACAGGCAACAGAGACACCACAACGAAGGAACAGAACCGCAACCACACAGGCAACAGAACCACACAGGCAACAGAACGCAAACAGAACCGCACAGGCAACAGAACCGCAAAACGACACACAGGCAACAGAACCGCACAGGCAACAGAACCGCACAGGCAACAGAACCACACAGCACAGAACGCACACAGAACAGAACCACACAGGAACGAACACAACCAGACACAGGCAACAGAACCGCACAGGCAACAGAACCAGCACAGGACGACACACAGAACAGACCGCACAGGCAACAGAACCGCACAGGCAACAGAACCGCACAGGCAACAGAAACCGACACAGGGAACAGAACCGCACAGGCAACAGAACCGCACAGGCAACAGAACCGCACAGGCAACAGAACCGCACAGGCAACAGAACCACACAGGCAACAGAACCACACAGGCAACAGAACCGCACGGGCAACAGAACGCACAGGCAACAGACCGCCAGGCAACGAACGCACAGCTCACCGATCGGGTCGTGAAGCAGACAGGTGGAGTCCGAATGGCTCGGCAGTTGGAGCCCGTCACGTAGTCGGGTCCGACCAGAACCAGCGCGCCTGGAGGAGAACAGAACCAGGACCGGTCAGAACCGGTCAGGACTGGACCGATCAGAACCAGAACCGGTCAGGACTGGACCGATCAGAACCAGGACCGGTCAGGACTGGACCGGTCAGAACCGGTCAAGACTGGACCGACCAGAACCGGTCAGGACTGGACCAATCCGGTCCAGAACCAGAACTGGACCCGATCAGAACCCTGGTATGTAATAATCTGGATAATCTATTCATGTCTCTTCACATTTAAAAATAAATGCAGGATGAAATAATTTTACACATTTTTAAATGAATTTATTTTTTTTAACGCCAATTATTAAATTTCATCATTTAAAATGTTTAACATTATTTGATGAGAAATTTATTTGCTTACTTTTTATTTAATTTTGTCCCTTTCGGCCTTCCATAGCATGAAACCATCATGAAATAATTCACTAATTTATCATGTGAATGAAACTTTTCCAAACCGACTGGTTAATTATTTAAACATTTAATTAGTGAATAAATTAAAACGTTTCATTCATTCATGAAAAATGTTTTTATATTTTTAAATGAAATGTTCTCAATTTTATCCAACTAAGGAGATTTAAATCATTATTTCCTGAGTTATTTATTGTAATGTGGGACTGTTGGCTCTCCGTATCGCCGGCGACTCTGTACCGGGTTCAGGTCCGGTTCTGGTCCGGTTCTGGTCCGGTTCTGGTCGGGTTCTGACCGGGTTCTGACCGGGTTCTGGTCCGTTCTGGCCGGGTTCTGGTCGGGTTCCGGTCGGGTTCCGGTCGGGTTCTGGTCGGGTTTTGGTCGGGTTCTGGCCGGGTTCTGGTCAGGTTCTGACCGGGTTCTGGTCGGGTTTTGGTCGGGTTCTGGTCCGGTTTCTGGTCGGGTTCTGGTCCGGTTCTGGTCCGGTTCTGGTCGGGTTCTGGTCGGGTTCTGACCGGGTTCTGACCGGGTTCTGGTCGGGTTCTGGTCGGGTTCTGGCCGGGTTCTGGTCGGGTTCTGGTCGGGTTCTGGCCGGGTTCTGGTCGGGTTCTGGTCGGGTTCTGGCCGGGTTCTGGTCGGGTTCTGGTCCGGTTCTGGCCGGGTTCTGGTCGGGTTTCGGTCGGGTTCTGGTCCGGTTCTGGTCGGGTTCTGGTCCGGTTCTGGTCGGGTTCTGCCGGGTTCTTGGTCGGGTTCTGGTCCGGTTCTGGTCGGGTTCTGACCGGGTTCTGGTCGGGTTCGGTCGGGTTCTGGTCGGGTTCTGTGCCGGGTTCTGGTCGGGGTTCTGGTCGGGTTCTGGTCCGGTTCTGGTCCGGTTCTGGTCGGGTTCTGGTCGGGTTCTGACCGGGTTCTGACCGGGTTCTGGTGGGTGCTCGGGTTCTGTGGTCGGGTTCTGACGGGTTCTGGTTCGGTTCTGGTCGGGTTCTGGTCCGGTCTGGTTCTGGTTTGTCGGGTTCTGGGTCGCGGTTCTGGTCGGGTTTCTGGTCGGGTTCTGGACCGGGTTCTGGTCCGGGTTCTGGGTTCGGGGTTCTGGTCGGGTCTTCTTCTGGTCCGGTTCTGGTCGGTTCTGGTCGGGTTCTGGTCGGGTTCTGGTCGGGTTCTGGTCGGGTTCTGGTCGGGTTCTGGTCGGGTTCTGGTCGGTTCTGTCGGGTTCTGGTCGGGTTCTGGTCGGTTCTGTCGTGACCGGGTTTCGGTTGTCGGGTTCTGGCCGGGTTCTGGTCGGGTTCTGGTCGGGTTCTGGTCGGTTCTGGTCGGGTTCTGGTCCGGTTCTGGTCCGGGTTCTGGTCGGGTTCTGGTCGGGTTCTGCGGGTTCTGGTCGGGTTCTGGTCGGGTTCTGGTCGTCTGGGGTTCTGGTCGGGTTCTGGTCGGTTCTGGTCGGGTTCTGGTCGGGTTCTGGTCGGGTTCTGGTCGGTCTGGGGTTCTGGTCGGGTTCTGGTCGGGTTCTGTCGGTTCTGGTCGGTTCTGGTCGGGTTCTGGTCGGGTTCTGGTCGGTTCTGGTCGGGTTCTGGTCCGGGTTCTGGTCGCGGTTCTGGTCGGGTTCTGGCCGGGTTCTGGTCGGGTTCTGGTCGGTTCTGGTCGGTTCTGGTCGGGTTCTGACGGGTTCTGGTCGGGTTCTGGTCGGTTCTGGTCGGGTTCTGGTCGGGTTCTGGTCGGGTTCTGGTCCGGTTCTGGTCGGGTTCTGGTCGGGTTCTGTCGGTCGGTTCTGGTCGGGTTCTGGTCGGTTCTGGTCGGGTTCTGGTCGGGTTCTGGTCCGGTGTTCTGGTCGGGTTCTGGTCGGGTTCTGGTCGGGTTCTGGTCCGGGTTCTGGTCCGGTTTGCGGTTCTGGTCGGGTTCTGGTCGGGTTCTGGTCGGGTTCTGGTCGGGTTCTGGCGGGTTCGGTGGTTTCTGGTCGGTTGCGGTGTCGGTTCTGGTCGGTTCTGGCGGTTCTGGTCGGTTCTGGTCGGGTTCTGGTCCGTGGTTCTGGTCTCGGGTTCTGGTCGGTTTCGGTTCTGGGTTCTGGTCGGGTTCTGGTCGGGTTCTGGTCGGTTCTGGTCGGGTTCTGGTCGGGTTCTGTGGTCTGGGTCGTCTGGTCGGGTTCTGGTCGGGTTCTGGTCGGGTTCTGGTCCGGGTTCTGGTCGGGTTCTGGTCGGGTTCTGGTCCGGTTCTGGTCGGTTCTGGTCGGGTTCTGGTCCGGGTTCTGGTCGGTTCTGGTGGGTTCTGGTCGGGTTCTGGTCGGGTTCTG
>CM065353.1:782500-957500 GCA_033032245.1 Poecilia picta
CTCACTGACTTAAATAAAGATTTACTTATTAAACAACACAGAGAAACTGGTTAAAAACGTAAAACTATATTCTAAAGTATTTCACTTAGAGGTTGCTTTTGTCCTAAAATCTTTTAAGCTAAATATGCTAATTAGTCTAATCCAAACTAATTTAAAATGTGCTGAGAAGGGATTAAATTATTTGTAATTTTAAATCTTACCTTATAAAGGAAGATAAACAGAACAAAATAAGCTAACTTAGCTTTAGCCCAGTTAGTTAACTCCTGAACTAAACCAAAAGATGACAGCATAAGCTAAAATAAGCTAAATGACTAACTTGGGATAAAGCAAGCTATGCTAAGCTATAGCTAAAGCTAATATAATACAAGTTAAACTAATGTGGGTTAAAAGAAGAAATGCTAAGATAACCCAAATCTAGCTAAGATGGGCTAGGCTAATCTAGTGTAGGCTAAAGAAGCTAACTTAAGCTAAGCTAACGTTGTGGATCTTTATCAATGCTGCTAACTTAAGATAAGCTAACATTGTGGATCTTTATCAGTGCTGCTAACTTACGCTAAGCTAACATTGTGGATCTTTATGAGTGCTGCTAGCTTAAGCTAAGCTAATGTTGTGGATGCTGCTAACTTAAGCTAAGCTACCGTTGTGGATCTCTATCAGTGCTGCTATCTCAAGCTAAGCTAATGTTGTGGATCTTTATCAATGCTGCTAACTTAAGCTAACGTTGTGGATTTTTATCAGTGCTCCTAACTTACGCTAAGCTAACGTTGTGGATCTTTATGAGTGCTGCTAACTTAAGCTAAGCTACCGTTGTGGATCTCCATCAGTGCTGCTGATGAACCGGGTTCCTGCGTACCTCTGGTACTGCTGCCTGCTGTCCACGTCGCCGGTCGTGTGGTTGATGGACGAACTCTGCGGGGAACGGATGTTCCCTTCACACGCTCCCTGCAAACAGCGGCTGCTCAGACCGGGCCTGCGGACGCACCTGGCCTGGACGCCCCTCTGTTACCTGTACGATCAGCAGCGCCTCCGGCAGCTGCCCCCTGCTGGTGAAGAACGATACGAGCTTCTTAATGTCGCCGGTGGCGATGCAGTACGGGATGGCGTCGTCGTTATCGTCGGCCATCAGCTGATCGGCTCGTCTGCAGAAACACAACCCAGTTACTGACAGACCGGAACCGGAACCGGACCAGAACCGGAACCGGCTCTGGCTCTGACTGCCTTACCTCTGCATGAGTTTCTTCCAGTACTTCATGGAGACTCCCGGCGCCACGGCCAAGGCTTTCTCCCACTGAAACACACGGCGGGTTCAGGGAGCTGACCAGAACCTGTGTTTGGGCCGGTGACCCGGTTCTCACCTGCCCCAGCTCCACCATGAGCTCGCAGTACCTCTGGATCTGACCCAGCCTCAGGTGGATCTCTGCTGCTTCCCTCAGACGCTCCTCTTTGCTCGGCGCGCCGATTCCGCCGCCGAATTTGGACATCTTAACGATGGTGAGCTCCTGAGCTTCAGACTGAAACATTCAAACAATAAAACATTAAAACAATAAAACAATAAAACATCTTAACGATGGTGAGCTCCTGAGCTTCAGACTGAAACATTCAAACAATAAAACATTAAAACAATAAAACAATAAAACATCTTAACGATGGTGAGCTCCTGAGCTTCAGACTGAAACAATAAAACATTAAAACATTAAAACATTAAAAACAATAAAACAATAAAACATCTTAACGATGGTGAGCTCCTGAGCTTCAGACTGAAACATTCAAACAATAAAACATTAAAACAATAAAACATCTTAACGATGGTGAGCTCCTGAGCTTCAGACTGAAACAATAAAACAATAAAACATTCAAACAATAAAACATTAAAACAATAAAACAATAAAACATCTTAACGATGGTGAGCTCCTGAGCTTCAGACTGAAACAATAAAACAATAAAACATTAAAACATTAAAAACAATAAAACATCTTAACGACGGTGAGCTCCTGAGCTTCAGACTGAAACAATAAAACAATAAAACATTCAAACAATAAAACAATAAAACATCTTAACGATGGTGAGCTCCTGAGCTTCAGACTGAAACAATAAAACAATAAAACATTAAAAACAATAAAACAATAAAACATCTTAACGATGGTGAGCTCCTGAGCTTCAGACTGAAACATTCAAACAATAAAACATTAAAACAATAAAACATCTTAACGATGGTGAGCTCCTGAGCTTCAGACTGAAACAATAAAACAATAAAACATTAAAACATTAAAAACAATAAAACATCTTAATGATGGTGAGCTCCTGAGCTTCAGACTGAAACAATAAAACAATAAACATTAAAAACAATAAAACAATAAAACATCTTAACGATGGTGAGCTCCTGAGCTTCAGACTGAAACATTCAAACAATAAAACATTAAAACATAAAACAATAAAACATCTTAACGATGGTGAGCTCCTGAGCTTCAGACTGAAACATTCAAACAATAAAACATTAAAACAATAAAACAATAAAACATCTTAACGATGGTGAGCTCCTGAGCTTCAGACTGAAACATTCAAACAATAAAACATTAAAACATTAAAACAATAAAACAATAAACAATAAAACATCTTAACGATGGTGAGCTCCTGAGCTTCAGACTGAAACAATAAAACAATAAAACATTAAAAACAATAAAACAATAAAACATCTTAACGATGGTGAGCTCCTGAGCTTCAGACTGAAACATTCAAACAATAAAACATTAAAACAATAAAACAATAAAACATCTTAACGATGGTGAGCTCCTGAGCTTCAGACTGAAACAATAAAACAATAAAACATTAAAACAATAAAACAATAAAACATCTTAACGATGGTGAGCTCCTGAGCTTCAGACTGAAACATTCAAACAATAAAACATTAAAACAATAAAACAATAAAACATCTTAACGATGGTGAGCTCCTGAGCTTCAGACTGAAACAATAAAACATTAAAACATTAAACATTAAAAACAATAAAACAATAAAACATCTTAACGATGGTGAGCTCCTGAGCTTCAGACTGAAACATTCAAACAATAAAACATTAAAACAATAAAACAATAAAACATCTTAACGATGGTGAGCTCCTGAGCTTCAGACTGAACAATAAAACAATAAAACATTCAAACAATAAAACATTAAAACAATAAAACAATAAAACATCTTAACGATGGTGAGCTCCTGAGCTTCAGACTGAAACAATAAAACAATAAAACATTAAAACATTAAAAACAATAAAACATCTTAACGACGGTGAGCTCCTGAGCTTCAGACTGAAACAATAAAACATAAAACAATAAAACATTAAAAACAATAAAACAATAAAACATCTTAACGATGGTGAGCTCCTGAGCTTCAGACTGAAACAATAAAACAATAAAACATTCAAACAATAAAACAATAAAACAATAAAACATCTTAACGATGGTGAGCTCCTGAGCTTCAGACTGAAACATTCAAACAATAAAACATTAAAACAATAAAACATCTTAACGATGGTGAGCTCCTGAGCTTCAGACTGAAACATTCAAACAATAAAACATTAAAACAATAAAACAATAAAACATCTTAACGATGGTGAGCTCCTGAGGTTCAGACTGAAACATTCAAACAATAAAACATTAAAACAATAAAACATCTTAACGATGGTGAGCTCCTGAGCTTCAGACTGAAACAATAAAACAATAAAACATTAAAAACAATAAAACAATAAAACATCTTAACGATGGTGAGCTCCTGAGCTTCAGACTGAAACATTCAAACAATAAAACATTAAAACAATAAAACAATAAAACATCTTAACGATGGTGAGCTCCTGAGCTTCAGACTGAAACAATAAAACATTAAAACATTAAAAACAATTAAACATCTTAATGATGGTGAGCTCCTGAGCTTCAGACTGAAACATTCAAACAATAAAACATTAAAACATTAAAAAAAATAAAACAATAAAACATCTTAACGATGGTGAGCTCCTGAGCTTCAGACTGAAACATTCAAACAATAAAACATTAAAACATTAAAAACAATAAAACAATAAAACAATAAAACATCTTAACGATGGTGAGCTCCTGAGCTTCAGACTGAAACAATAAAACATTCAAACAATAAAACAATAAAACAATAAAACATCTTAACGATGGTGAGCTCCTGAGCTTCAGACTGAAACATTCAAACAATAAAACATTAAAACAATAAAACAATAAAACATCTTAACGATGGTGAGCTCCTGAGCTTCAGACTGAAACATTCAAACAATAAAACATTAAAACAATAAAACAATAAAACATCTTAACGATGGTGAGCTCCTGAGGTTCAGACTGAAACATTCAAACAATAAAACATTAAAACATTAAAAACAATAAAACAATAAAACATCTTAACGACGGTGAGCTCCTGAGCTTCAGACTGAAACAATAAAACAATAAAACATTAAAACATTAAAAACATTAAAAACAATAAAACATAAATGATTCCTGTGTTATTTCTGCCACCAGGTTAAAACCCCGAGACGAACCAAAAACTAATTTAGTATTTTAAATATTTTAAATCCTTAAAATGGATTTTATCTGACTGAATAAAGCTGAGAGGTTCATCATTATTAACAATAGCAGAAGAAAATACATAAATATACATTTTCAAACACTTATTTTATTCATTAATCTTTGATCTATTTACCTTTATATACATTAAGTAACTGATCATTTAGTGTAATCAACTTAAAAATGTTTTATTTCTACAAACTGTGTTTACATCTGGTAGCTTCTGATTTTATTGGCACTAATTTTATTTTAAATGCTTCTTCCTAGTGTGATAAATGAACAAATTAACTAATTAAAATAAAAAAATACTCAACAAATACAGAAATACTCAATGTGAAAAATATACAGTAAATTATTTTTCAAACTGTAAAAAATAAAAACAAACTTTACTTTGCAAACTTGTATTTTTCCTTTAATTGTTTAATTCACTTTTTTGTTTGTCTGAAGAATAATTTAAAAACGTGATTTTTTTAGTTTTACTATTTTCACACTTCAGATTAAACTTTGATTTTTTTTCTGTTCACAGGAAACACTGAACCATTTAAAAATAAGAGCATTTCTTTAATACGTTGACATCTTTTAGTTTTCGTGGTTATGAACAGTTTAGTGAAGTTTCTGCTGATTCTCATTTCCTGCTGTGTTTCAGACGCCTGTGATTGGCTGCCAGCCCGCTGGGGGCGGAGCCTGCAGGGTTACCTCACTGGCTCTCTGTGATTGGCTGCCGGCCCGCTGGGGGCGGAGCCTGCAGGTTACCTGAGCGGCTCACTGTGATTGGCTGCCGGCCCGCTGGGGGCGGAGCCTGCAGGTTACCTGAGCGGCTCACTGTGATTGGCTGCCGGCCCGTTGGGGGCGGAGCCTGCAGGTTACCTGAGCGGCTCACTGTGATTGGCTGCCGGCCCGCTGGGGGCGGAGCCTGCAGGTTACCTGAGCGGCTCACTGTGATTGGCTGCCGGCCCGTTGGGGGCGGAGCCTGCAGGTTACCTGAGCGGCTCTCTGTGATTGGCTGCCGGCCCGTTGGGGGCGGAGCCTGCAGGTTACCTGAGCGGCTCACTGTGATTGGCTGCCGGCCCGCTGGGGGCGGAGCCTGCAGGTTACCTGAGCGGCTCACTGTGATTGGCTGCCGGCCCGCTGGGGGCGGAGCCTGCAGGTTACCTGAGCGGCTCACCGTCTTAAACTTCACCAGGTGTTTGATGTGCATCACGCCGCGGCTGTAGCTGGCAGGAAGCAGCGAGTCGTCCTGACCGTTGATGACGAACACCAGGTCCCACAGGTTGCTGCTGCCCCCTGGAGGCTGAGGGCGACACGCACATCACACAGGGTCCGACCCGGAACCACGGGCCCCGACCCGGAACCACGGGGTCCGAAACCACGGGGTCCGACCCGGAACCACGGGGTCCGGAACCACGGGGTCCGGAACCACGGGGCCCGGAACCACGGGGTCCGACCCGGAACCACAGGGTCCAACCCGGAACCACGGGGTCCGACCCGGAACCACGGTGGTCCGGAACCACGGGGTCCGAAACCACGGGGTCCGACCCGGAACCACGGGGTCCGGAACCACGGGGTCCGGAACCACGGGGCCCGGAACCACGGGGTCCGACCCGGAACCACAGGGTCCAACCCGGAACCACGGGGTCCGACCCGGAACCACGGGGTCCGGAACCACGGGGTCCGAAACCACGGGGTCCGACCCGGAACCACGGGGTCCGGAACCACGGGGTCCGGAACCACGGGGCCCGGAACCACGGGGTCCGACCCGGAACCACAGGGTCCAACCCGGAACCACGGGGTCCGACCCGGAACCACGGGGTCCGGAACCACGGGGTCCGACCCGGAACCACGGGGTCCGGAACCACGGGGTCCGGAACCACGGGGCCCGGAACCACGGGGTCCGACCCGGAACCACAGGGTCCAACCCGGAACCACGGGGTCCGACCCGGAACCACGGGGTCCGGAACCACGGGGTCCGGAACCACGGGGTCCGAAACCACGGGGTCCGACCCGGAACCACGGGGTCCGGAACCACGGGGTCCGGAACCACGGGGCCCGGAACCACGGGGTCCGGAACCACGGGGCCCGGAACCACGGGGTCCGACCCGGAACCACAGGGTCCGACCCGGAACCACGGGGTCCGACCCGGAACCACGGGGTCCGGAACCACGGGGTCCGGAACCACGGGGCCCGGAACCACGGGGTCCGACCCGGAACCACAGGGTCCGACCCGGAACCACGGGGTCCGACCCGGAACCACGGGGTCCGGAACCACGGGGTCCGGAACCACGGGGTCCGGAACCACGGGGTCCGGAACCACGGGGCCCGACCCGGAACCACGGGGTCCGGAACCACGGGGTCCGGAACCACGGGGCCCGGAACCACGGGGTCCGACCCGGAACCACAGGGTCCAACCCGGAACCACGGGGTCCGACCCGGAACCACGGGGTCCGACCCGGAACCACGGGGCCCGACCTGTGTGAAGTCTGGAGTGAAGCTGAACTGCGGCGCCACCTGCAGGTCAGCTTCACTGTTTTCATCACCAGAATGTGATTAAAGATGGCGGAAGGCTGCAGTTACAGCAGGACAGCAGCAGGGGGCAACGGGAGCGGATTATCTCATTATCCGCTGCTGCTTGTTCATCCGGTCACTCAGGTCCAGAGGAACCCAGGAGGCCCGGTTCTACTGCAGACCGGACCAGAACCGGACCAGAACCGGACCTGAACTGGACCAGAACCGGACCTGAGCAGCTTCCTTAACTTCTACTTCACACAAGAAGAAGCAGAAGAAGAAGAAGCAGAAGAAGAAGAAGCAGAAGAAGCAGAAGCAGAAGAAGAAGAAGAAGAAGAAGCAGAAGCAGAAGAGAAGAAGAAGAGAAGAAGCAGAAGCAGAAGAAGAAGAAGCAGAAGAAGAAGAAGAAGAAGAAGAAGAAGATGAAGAAGAAGAAGAAGAAGCAGAAGAAGAAGAAGCAGAAGCAGAAGAAGAAGAAGAAGAAGAAGAAGCAGAAGAAGAAGAAGAAGAAGAAGAAGAAGAAGAAGAAGAAGAAGAAGAGCTAGTTTTGATCCATGAATTCAGTCAGAAACTGCATCGAGTTACTAAAATTCAGAACAATGAAAACATTTAGACATTCCAGAGCTTGGAAACACCTGACCCCCCCCCCCGACCGCTCCTGAGCCCCCTGCCCCCCCCCCCCACTGACCCCTCCTGACCCCCCCCCTGCCCCCCCCCCTGACCCCTCCTGACCCCCCCCCGACCCCCCCCTGCCCCCCCTCACAGAGAAAGCCTCGGAGAACCAGCGCAGCTTCCTGTGTCGGTCGTCTCCGCTCAGCTTGTCCAGCTCCTGCTTCACGTCTCTGGACATTTTCCCACAGAGCAGCGGCGGCGACCCGGGAGCCATGGCGGCGTCTGGGGGAGACAAGAACCGGGTCAGAACCGGGAGGAAACCGGCGCCAGAACCGGGTCAGAACAACCGGGCCAGACCAACCGGGCAGAACCGGGTCAAGAACTGGAACCCCGGGCCAGAACCGGGTCAGAACCGGGCCAGAACCGGGTCAGAACCGGGCCAGAACCGGGTCAGAACCGGGCCAACCGGCAAAACCGGGCCAGAACCGGGCCAGAACCGGGCAGAACCGGGTCAGAACCGGGTCAGAACCGGCAGAACCGGGCCAGAACTGGAACCGGGCCAGAAACCGGGCCAGAACCGGGCAAGAACTGGAACCGGGCCAGAACCGGGTCAGAACCGGGTCAGAACCGGGCCAGAACCGGGTCAGAACCGGGCCAGAACCGGGTCAGAACCGGGCCAGAACCGGAACCGGGTCAGAACCAGAACCGGGTCAGAACCGGGCCGGAACCGGGTCAGAACCGGCGAGAACTGGAACCGGGCCAGAACCGGGTCAGAACCGGGTCAGAACCGGTGCCAGAACCGGGTCAGAACCGGGTCAGAACCGGGTCAGAACCGGGTCAGAACCGGGTCAGAACCGGAAACCGGGCCAGAACCGGGCCTCCAGCAGGCCTCACCGTGCTCCCGATGATCTGGTCCCACGGCGTCTCCGTCAGGATGTTGAGCAGCAGAGGACAGACGAGCGGCGAGACGGACCAGAGACGGACGGTGCTGTCCCTGCTGCAGCTCGCCATGGTGGAAGGGACGGCGGGGGTGACAGGTCAGACCTGGGGGGGACGGGGGGGAGGGTAGGGGACAGAGGGGGACAGACGGGGACAGGGGGGACAGCGGGGCTTCAGAAACCTGCACAGCCTCAGGCAGCGGCTCCCGGTGTCTCACCGTAGACATCGGCTCCGTGTGTCGAACACGGTGTCCAGACACGTCCCGTCCCTGGTGTCCCACACTCTGATGGTGTGATCCCAGGACCCTGCGGACGGGACAGAGACCAGTGAGGACGGACCGGCCTGTCCCCGTGTCCAGGTGTCCAGGTGGTGTCCAGGTGTCCAGGTGGTGTCCAGGTGGTGTCAGTGTCCAGGTCGTGTCCAGGTGTCCAGGTGGTGTCCAGGTGTCCAGGTCGTGTCCAGGTGTCCAGGTGTGTCCAGGTGGTGTCCAGTGGTGTCCAGGTGTCCAGGTGGTGTCCAGGTGTCCAGGTCTGTCCAGGTGTCCAGGTGGTGTCCAGGTGGTGTCCAGGTGGTGTCCAGGTGTCCAGGTCGTGTCCAGGTGTCCAGGTGGTGTCCAGGTGTCCAGGTGGTGTCCAGGTGTCCAGGTCGTGTCCAGGTGGTGTCCAGGTGTCCAGGTCGTGTCCAGGTGGTGTCCAGGTGTCCAGGTCAGGTGGTGTCCAGGTGTCCAGGTCGTGTCCAGGTCGTGTCCAGTGGTGTCCAGGTGTCCAGGTGGGTCAGGTGTCCAGGTCGTGTCCAGGTCGTGTCCAGTGTGTCCAGGTCGTGTCCAGGTGTCCAGGTGCAGGGGCACAGCGGGTGTACAGGGTGGGCCAGAGTCGGGTCTCAGAGATGTCCAGGCGTTCCAGGCGGTCCGTGTCCAGTAGTCGTCGTGGTCAACAGGTGTCCAGCTCCGCCCGGTGTCCCAGTCTGATCAGGTGTGATCCAGGCTCTGGTGATGCCAGTGGTAGGTCCGGTGTCCTGTGTCCAGGTGTCCAGGTGGTGTCCAGGTGTCCAGGTGTGTCCAGGTGCCAGGTGTCCAGGTCGTCGTGTCCAGGTGTCCAGGTGGTGTCCAGGTGTCCAGGTGAGTCCAGGTGTCCAGGTGGTGTCCAGGTGTGTCCAGAGTGGTGTCCAGTGTCAGTGTGTCCAGGTGTCCAGGTCGGTGTCCAGTGTGTCCGGTGGGTCCAGGTGCGGTGTCCAGGTGTCCAGGTGTCCAGGTGTCCAGGTCGTGTCCAGGTGTCCAGGTGGTGTCCAGGTGTCCAGGTGTGTCCAGGTGTCCAGTCGTGTCCAGGTGGTGTCCGGTGTCCAGGTGTGTCCAGGTGGTGTCCAGGTTCCGTCAGGTGTGTCCAGGTGTCCAGGTTCCAGGTGTGTCCAGGTGTGCCAGGTGTGTCCAGGTGTCCAGGTGTGTCCCAGGTGTGTCCAGGTGGTCCAGGTGGGTCCAGTCGTGTCCAGGTGTCCAGGTCGTGTCCAGGTGTCCAGGTCGTGTCCAGGTGTCGGTGTCCAGGTGTCCGTCGTGGTCTGTCCAGTGGTGTCCAGCGTGTGTCCATGCGTGTCCAGGTGTGTCCAGGTGTCCAGGTGTTCCAGGTGTCCAGTCGTGTCCAGGTCGTGTCCAGGTGTCCAGTGTGTCCAGGGTGTCCAGCGTGTGCCAGGTGTCGTGTCCAGGTGGGTGTCCAGGTGTCCAGGTGTCGTCCAGTGTGTCCAGGTGTCCGTGTCCAGGTCGTGTCCAGTGTGTCCAGGTCGTGTCCAGGTGTGTCCAGGGTGTCCAGGTCCTGTGTCCAGGTGCGTGTCCAGGTGTCCAGGTGGTGTCCAGGTGTCCAGGTGTTCCAGGTCGTGTCCAGGTGGCAGGTGTCCAGTGTGTCCATGGTTCCAGGTGTGTCCAGGGTGTCCGGTCGTGTCCAGGTGTGTCCAGGTCGGTGTCCAGTGTCCAGGTGTCCAGGTCGTGTCCAGGTGTCCAGGTGTAGTCCAGGTCCAGTGTTCCAGGTGTGCCAGGTGGTGTCCAGGGTGTCCAGTGGTGTCCAGGTGTCCAGTGGTCGTGTCCAGGTCGGTGTCCAGGTGTCCAGGTGTGTCCAGGTGTCCAGGTCGTGTCCAGGTGTGTCCAGGTGTCCAGTGTGTCCAGTGTGTCCAGTCGTGTCCAGGTGTCCAGGTGGTGTCCAGGTGTCCAGTGTTCCAGGTGTCCAGTCGTGTCCAGGCGTCAGTGTCAGTGTGTCCAGGTGTCCAGGTCGTGTCCAGGTGTCCAGGTCGTGTCCAGGTCGGTGTCCAGGTCGTGTTCCAGGTGGTGTCCAGGTGTCCAGGTCGTGTCCATGGTCCAGTGTCCAGGTGTGTGTCCAGGTGTCAGTTGTCCAGGTGTCCAGGTCGTGTCCAGGTGTCCAGGTGTCCAGGTGTGTCCAGGTGTCCAGTGTGTGTCCAGGTGTGTCCAGGGTGTCCAGGTCGGGGTCCAGTGTGCCAGTTGGTGTCCAGGGTGTCCAGGTGTGTCGTGTCCAGGTGTCCAGGTCGTGTCCAGGTGTCCAGGTGTGTCCAGTGTGTCTTCAGGTCGTGTCCAGGTGTCCAGGTGTCCAGGGTGTCCAGTGTCCAGGGTGTCCAGGTGTCCAGGTGTGTCCAGGTCGTGTCCAGGTGTGTCCAGGTGCCAGGTGTCCAGGTGTCCAGGTGTCCAGTGTGTCCATGGTCGTGTCCAGTCGTGTCCAGGTCGGTCCAGGTCGTGTCCAGGTGTCCAGGTGTGTCCAGTGTCCAGTGTCAGGTGTCCAGGTGGTGTCCAGGTGTCCAGGTGTCCAGGTGTGTCCAGGTCGTGTCCAGGTGTCCAGGTGCAGGCGTGTCCAGGTGTCCAGGTGGTCCAGGTGGTGTCCAGGTGTCCAGGTGTCCAGGTCGTGTCCAGGTGTGTCCAGGTTCCAGGTGGTCCAGGTGTCCAGGTCGTGTCCAGTGTGTCCAGGTCGTCCAGTGTGTCCAGGTGGTGTCCAGGTGGTGTCCAGGTGTCCAGGTCGTGTCCAGGTGTGTCCAGGTGTGTCCAGGTGGTGTCCAGGGGTGTCCAGGTCGTGTCCAGGTGTCCAGTGTCGGTGTCCAGGTGTCAGTGTCCAGGTCGTGTCCAGGTCGTGTCCAGGTCGTGTGTCCAGTGTGTCAGGTGTCCAGCGTGTCCAGGTCGTGTCCAGGGTGTCCAGGTGGTTCCAGGTGTCCAGTGTCCGTGTCCAGGTGTGTCAGGTGGTGTTCCAGGTGTCCAGGTCGTGTCCAGGTCAGGTGTCCAGTGTCCAGGTGGTCCAGTGTCCAGGTGTGTCCAGGTGTGTCCAGGTGGTGTCCAGTGTGTGTCCAGGTGTCCAGGTGTGTCCAGGGTGTCCAGGTGGTGTCCAGGTGTCCAGTGTCAGTGTCCAGGTGTCCAGGTGTGTGTCGTGTCCAGGTGTCCAGGTGTGTCCAGGTGTCTGTGTCCAGGTGTGGTCAGGTCCAGGTGTCCAGTGTGTCAGGTGGTGTCCAGGTGTCCAGGTGGTGTCCAGGTGTCAGTCGCAGGTTGTCATGTGTCCAGGTGTCCAGTGTGTGTCCAGGTGTCCAGGTCGTGTCCAGGTGTCCAGGTGTGTCCAGTGGTCCAGTGTGTCCAGGTGTGTCAGGTGTCCAGGTGTGTCCCGTGTGTCCGTCAGGTGGTGTCCAGGTGTCCAGGTGTGTCCAGGTGTCCAGGTGGTCGTGTCCAGGTGTCCAGGTGTGTCCGGGTCAGTCCAGGGTCCAGGTGTGTCCAGGTGTCCAGTGTGTCCAGGTGGTCCAGGTCCAGGTGTCCAGGTGTGTCCAGGTGTCCAGGTGTCCAGGTGTCCGGTGTGTCCAGGTGTCCAGGTCGTGTCCAGGTGGTGTCCCAGGTGGTCCAGGTGCCGTGTCCAGGTGTCCAGGTCGTGTCCAGGTGTCCAGGTGGTGTCCAGGTGCCAGGTGTCGGTCCAGTGTGTCCAGGTCGTGTCCAGTGTGTCCAGGTGGTCGTGTCCAGGTGTCCAGGTGTCCAGTGTGTCCAGGTGTCCAGGTGTCCAGGTGTCCAGGTGTCCAGGTCAGTGTCCAGGTCGTGTCCAGGTGTCCAGGTCGTGTCCAGGTGTCCAGGTCGTGTCCAGGTGTCCAGGTCGTGTCCAGGTGTCCAGGTCGTGTCCAGGTCGTGTCCAGGTCGTGTCCAGGTGTCCAGGTGGTGTCCAGGTGTCAGGTGTCCAGGTCGTGTCCAGGTCGTGTCCAGGTCGTGTCCAGGTGTCCAGGTCGTGTCCAGGTGGTGTCCAGGTGGTGTCCAGGTGTCCAGGTCGTGCCAGGTGGTGTCCAGGTGTCAGGTCCGTCCAGGTCGTACAGGTGTCCAGGTGTCAGGAACCAGTGGTGTCCAATCAGGTCGTGATCGGTCGCCAGGTGTCCAGGCGTGTCAGGTCGGTCCGGTGTGATCCAGTGGTACGTCCGGTGTCACAGGTCACAGGTGTCCAGGTGCCAGGTGGTCCGTACTGAGACGAGCAGGTAGGAACTCGGACAGCCCGACCGGCCGTGTGACCGCAACCGTGATGCAGCGCCGATATCGTCGGACCGTCGTCAGAACCAGCATGACCGAGGCGGAACCGGGTCAGAACCCGTCAGACCGGTCAGAACCGGCAGACTCGGACCGGTCGAACCGGTCAGAACCGGTCGAACCGGGCCGGTCAGAACCGGGTCAGAACCGGGTCAGAACCGAACCGATCAGAACCGTGTCAGAACGATCAGACCAGTCGAAGCGGTCGGAACGGGTCAGAACCTCACCGGGTCAGAACCGTGTCAGAACGATCAGAACGGGTCGGAACCGGGTCGGAACCGGGTCAGAACCGGGTCGGAACCAGGTCGGAACCGGGTCGGAACCGGGTCAGAACCGGGTCGGAACCGGGTCAGAACCTCACCGGGTCAGAACCGGAACCGGGTCAGAACGGGTCAGAACCGGGCCAGAACCGGGTCGGAACCGGGTCAGAACCGGGTCAGAAGCGGGTCAGAACCGGGTCAGAACCGGGTCGGAAACGGGTCAGAACCGGGTCAGAACCGGGTCGGAACCGGGTCAGAACCGGGTCGGAACCGGGTCGGAACCAGGTCAGAACCGGGCCAGAACCGGGTCAGAACCCGGTCAGAACCGGGTCAGAACCCGGTCAGAATCGGGTCGGAACCGGGTCAGAACCGGGTCGGAACCGGGTCAGAACCGGGCCAGAACCAGTGGAACGGGTGAACGGTCAGAACCGGGCCGAACGGGTCAGAACCGGTCAGATGCGAGGGAGAACCGGGTCCAGAACCGGGCCAGAACCGGGTCAGAACGGGTCAGAACGGGTCAGAAACCGGGTCAGAACCCGGGCCAGAACCGGGTCAGAACCGGTCAGAACGGGTCAGAACCGGTCGAGAATCCGGGTCAGGAACCGGGTCAGAACGCGGTCAGAACCGGGTCAGAACCCGGGTCAGAACGCTACCCGTGTCGGAAGCCGGAGCTCAGGATTCCCTCCCTCAGTGGAGACCAGGGGAACATGAACACTTTGGCCTGAGACAGTGAAAACCTGAGCGGCTGGTCGGAGCTGGTGGCCAAGTAGAACGCGAACGCAGCCGTCAGCAGCGCCGGTCGCTATCATGTCCCTGGGGGGAGAACAGGGGGAGACAGGGGGAGACAGGGGGGAGACAGGGGGGAGACAGGGGAGAGAAGGGGGAGCGGGAGCGGGGGATCACAGGGGGGAGACAGGGGAAGGGGGAGACAGGGGGGAGGGGGAGACAGGGGGGAGGGGGGGGAGACAGGGGGGAGACAGGGGGGAGGGGGGGAGACAGGGGAGGGGGAGGGGACAGGGGGGAGACAGGGGGGAGACAGGGGGGAGACAGGGGGGGAGTGGGGAGACAGGGGGGAGGGGGGGAGACAGGGGGAGACAGGGGGGAGGGGGGGGGGAGACGGGAAGGGGGGAGACAGGGGGGAGACAGGGGGGAGAGGGGGAGACAGGGGGGGAGTGGGGAGACAGGGGGGGAGGGGGGAGCAGGGGGAGAGGGGGAGGGGGGAGGAGACAGGGGGGGAGACAGGGGGAGAGGGGGGGGGAGACAGGGGGGGAGAGTGGGGAGGGACGAGGGGGGGAGACAGGGGGGGAGGGGGGAGACGGGGGAGGGAGACAGGGGGGAGACGGGGGAGGGGGGAGGGGACAGATGGGGAGGGGGGAGACAGGGGGGGAGTCAGGGGGGATGGGGGGGACAGACTTTAGAGGAAACACCAATTAACTGAGGACTGACTGGCTGGATGAATGGATGGATGGATGAGTGACTGACTGGATGGATGAGTGACTGACTGGATGAGTGAGTGACTGACTGGATGAGTGAGTGAGTGACTGGATGAGTGAGTGACTGACTGGATGAGTGAGTGACTGACTGGATGAGTGAGTGACTGACTGGATGAGTGAGTGAGTGACTGGATGAATGAGTGACTGACTGGATGAGTGAGTGACTGACTGGATGAGTGAGTGAGTGACTGGATGAGTGAGTGACTGACTGGATGAGTGAGTGAGTGACTGGATGAGTGAGTGACTGACTGGATGAATGAGTGAGTGACTGGATGAGTGAGTGAGTGACTGGATGAGTGAGTGACTGACTGGAGTGAGTGAGTGATGGATGATGTGAGTGACTGACTGGATGAGTGAGTGAGTGACTGGATGAGTGAGTGACTGACTGGATGAATGAGTGAGTGACTGGATGAGTGAGTGAGTGACTGGATGAGTGAGTGACTGACTGGATGAATGAGTGACTGACTGGATGAGTGAGTGAGGTGACTGGATGAGTGAGTGACTGACTGGATGAATGAGTGACTGACTGGCTGGATGAATGGATGGATGGATGAGTGACTGACTGGATGAGTGAGTGACTGACTGGATGAGTGAGTGACTGACTGGATGAGTGAGTGAGTGACTGGATGAATGAGTGACTGACTGGATGAGTGAGTGGACTGACTGGATGAGTGAGTGAGTGACTGGATGAGTGAGTGACTGACTGGATGAGTGAGTGAGTGACTGGATGAGTGAGTGACTGACTGGATGAATGAGTGAGTGACTGGATGAGTGAGTGAGTGACTGGATGAGTGAGTGACTGACTGGATGAGTGAGTGAGTGACTGGATGAGTGAGTGACTGACTGGATGAGTGAGTGAGTGACTGGATGAGTGAGTGACTGACTGGATGAATGAGTGAGTGACTGGATGAGTGAGTGAGTGACTGGATGAGTGAGTGACTGACTGGATGAATGAGTGACTGACTGGATGAGTGAGTGAGTGACTGGATGAGTGAGTGACTGACTGGATGAATGAGTGACTGACTGGCTGGATGAATGGATGGATGGATGAGTGACTGACTGGATGAGTGAGTGACTGACTGGATGAGTGAGTGAGTGACTGGATGAGTGAGTGACTGACTGGATGAATGAGTGAGTGACTGGATGAGTGAGTGACTGACTGGATGAATGAGTGACTGACTGGATGAGTGAGTGACTGACTGGATGAGTGAGTGAGTGACTGGATGAGTGAGTGACTGACTGGATGAGTGAGTGAGTGACTGGATGGATGGATGAATGACTGGATGAATGAGTGACTGACTGGATGAATGAGTGACTGACTGGACCGACGTCCTACTTGTTGTTCTGGCTCCAGTCGCAGCCGAACACGGCGGCAGGATGTTTGTACTTGTGCAGGATTTTCCCGTCGATGGTTCTGATGATGCTGCAGAGAGGAGGACATGACTGTCGCCGCGCCGCGCCGGATTAAACCCGTTTGGGCCGGGCCTCACCAGAACCCGTCTCCGCTGCAGGTGGCGATCCTCTTGGAGTCTTTGTGGCTCCACGATATGCAGAAAATGCCGTTCTTGCCGTGCTGAAGGGAAACGGCAGCAGTTAGAACCAGAACCGCTCCACCGGTCAGAACCGCTCCAGCTCCCCCACATCGGGTCTGACCTCGTTGAAGCGGGTGATGATTTTGCCCTTCCTGACGTCCCAGATGAACGCGCCGTTACGAGACGTGGCTCCCGCGATGCAGTTCAGGTCTCCTTGGAAACAAGCAGAGAAAAGCTGCTTTCCCACCAAGATCCACAGCAACTTCTGACATCCAGAAAAACACTTTCCAGATCCAAGGAACACAGCAAACTCTCCCGACCCACAATGCTCTCTGCTGCCAGTCCACCGTCTCACTGCCTCAAGCTGCTGACGCCTCCAGCTAGTATCCAATCACTCGTTTACCCAATAAAGTAAGGTAGCGCTCCGGGATCGGGTCGCGGGGGCAGCAGCTTCAGCAGGGAGGCCCAGACTTCCCTCCCCAGCCACGTCTTCCAGCTCCTCCAGGAACCCCAAGGCGTCCCAGGCCAGCCGAGAGACATAGTCCCTCCAGGTGTCCTGGTCTCCCCTCCTCCTGGTGGGACCTGAACTCCTCACCAGGGAGGCGTCCAGGAGGCATCCTGACCAGATGCCCGAGCCTCAACTGGCTCCTCTCGACGTGGAGGAGCAGCGGCTCGACTCTGAGTCCCTCCCGATGACTGAGCTTCTCTCTCTAAGGGTCCAGCCACCCTGCGGAGGAAACCCATTTCGGCCGCTTGTATCCGTGATCTCGTTCTTTCGGTCATGACCCAAAGCTCATGACCATAGATGAGGGTGGGAACGTAGATCGACCGGTAAATCGAGAGCTTCGCTTTTGACTCAGCTCTCTCTTCACCACGACGGACCGGTACAGCGCCCGCTTCACGGCAGACGCCGCCCCAATCCGCCTGTCATCTCCCGCTCCCTTCTTCCCTCATTCGTGAACAAGATCCCCAGATACTTAAACTCCTCCACTTGAGGCAGGACGACCCCCTTGACCCGGAGAAGGACCTCTACCCTTTTCTGGCTCAAGACCAGGGCCTCGGATTTGGGGGCACTGAGCCTCATCCCGGCCGCTTCACACTCGGCCGCAAACCGTTTCAGCGAGAGCCGCAGATCACGATCTGATGAAGCCATCAGGACCACATCATCCGCAAAAAGCAGAGATGATCCTAAGGCCACCAAAACGGATCAACACCTCGGCTGGTCTAGAGATTCTGTCCATGAAAGTAATGAACAGAATCGGTGACAAAGGGCAGCAGCCTTGGCGGAGTCCAACTCTCACCGGAAACGAGCCCGACTTACTGCCGGCAATGCGGACCAGACTCTGACACCGGTCATACAGGGACCTGACAGCCCGTATCAAAGGGCCCGGTACCCCAGACTCCAGGAGAACCACCACAAGCCCCCGAGGGACACGGTCGAACGCCTTCTCCAAGTCCACAAAACACATGTAGACTGGTTGAGCGAACTCCCAGAACCCTCCAGGACCTGCTGAGGGTGTAGAGCTGGTCCAGTGTTCCACGACCAGGACGAAAACCACACTGCTCTTCCTGAATCCGAGGTTCGACTATCCGACCGACCCTCCTCTCCAGGACCCCTGAATAGACCTTTCCAGGAAGGCTTAAGAGTGTGACCCCCCTGTAATTGGAGCTCACCCTCCGGTCCCCCTTTTTAAATAGGGGGACCACAAACAGGGGGACCACAAACAGGGGGACCACCACCCCGGTCTGCCAATCCAGAGGAACTGCCCCCGATGTCCATGCGATATTGCAGAGTCGCGTGAGCCAACACAACCCTACAACATCCAGAGCCTTAAGGAACTCCGGGCGGATCTCATCGCCCCCCGGGGCCCTGAGGCCACCGAAGAGCTTCTTGACCCCTCGGTGACCTCGTCCCCAGAGATTGGAGAGCCCGACCCAGAGTCCACAGGCTCAGCTTCTTCAACAGAAGGCATGTTGGTGGGATTGAGGAGGTCTTCGAAGTATTCCGCCCACCGACCCACAACATCCCGAGTCGAGGTCAGCAGCCACCATCCCCACTGTAAACAGTGTTGGTGCTGCACTGCTTCCCCCTCCTGAGACGCCGGATGGTGGACCAGAATCGCCTCCAAGCCGTACGGAAGTCTTTCTCCATGGCCTCTCCAAACTCCTCCCACGCCAGAGTTTTGGCCTCAGCGACCCGAGCCGCATGCCGCTTCGCCCGCCGGTACCATCAGCTGCTTCTGGAGTCCCACAGGCCAAAAAGGCCCCATAGGACCTTCAGCTGGACAGCTTCCCTCACCGAAGGTGTCCACCAACAGGTTTGAGTGTTGCTGCCGCGACAGGCACCAACGACCTTATGGCCACAGCTCTGATAAGCCGCCTCGGCCATGGAGGCACGGAACATGGTCCACTCAGACTCAATGTCCCCCACCTCCCCCGGAACGTGTTCAAAGTTCTGCCAGAGATGGGAGTTAAAGCTCTGTCTCACAGGGGACTCCGCCAGACGTTCCCAGCAGACCCTCACTACACGTTTGGGCTGCCAGGTCTGACCGGCTTCCTCCCCCACCACCGGAGCCAACTCACCACCAGGTAGTGGTCAGTGGACAGCTCCGCCCCTCTCTTCACCCGAGTGTCCAAGACATACGGCTGCAGATCCGATGAAACGACGACAAAATCGATCATCGAACTGCGGCCTAGGGTGTCCTGGTGCCAAGTGCACGTATGGACACCCTTATGCTTGAACATGGTGTTCGTGATGGACAGACCGTGACGAGCACAGAAGTCCAACAACAGAACACGACTCGAGTTCAGATCAGGGGGGCCGTTCCTCCCCACCTCGCCCCTCCAGGTCTCACTGTCCACGTGAGCGTTGAAGTCCCCCAGCAGAACAAGGGAGTCCCCAGGAGGGGCATCTCCAGTACCCCCTCTAAGGACTCCAAGAAGGGGGGTAATCTGAACTGTTGTTCGGCCCGTAAGCACAGACAACAGCAGAACCCGTCCCCCCACCCGCAGGCGGAGGGAGGCGACCCTCTCGTTCACCGGGGTAAACCCCAACATACAGGCGCCAAGATGGGGGGCAACAAGTATGCCCACTCCTGCCTGGCGCCTCTCGCCGTGGGCAACTCCAGAGTGGAAGTACGTCCAGCCCGTCTCAAGGAGACGGTTCCGGAACCAGAGCCATGCGTCGAGGTGAGGCCGACTATTTCTAGCTGAAACCTCTGAGCCTCTCACACCAGCTCGGTTCCTTCCCCACCAGAGAGGAGACGTTCCACATCCCAAGAGCTTCTGCAGCCGGGGATCAGACCTCCAGGGTCCCTCCCTCGGCCGCCGCCCGTAACACACAGCACCCGACCCCTTTGGCCCCTCCGACAGGTGGTGAGCCCATTGATTGTTAACATTAGCTGATAAATTAACAGCTGACATGGTAACATTAGCTCATATGCTAACACTAGCTAATATGCTAACATTAACTGGTATGCTAACAATAGCTGATAAATTAACAGCTGACATGGTAACATTAGCTAACATGCTAACACCGGTTAACATGCTAACATTAACTGGTATGCCAACATTAGCCGGTATGCTAACATTAGCTGATATTAGCAGTGTGTTAGCAGCTGATCCACCTGGAGCCCAGGACAGAGAGTAAACCACGCCTTCGTTGCCGGGGGACGTAGAAACGGCCGTCAGCGTGTTGGTGTCCCAGATTTTTATGGTTCCATCAAAACTAGCCGTGGCCAGCAGGTTGGGGTCGTCGGGTTTAAACTTGCAGTCAAAGATGGTTTCTACGTGGCCCTGGAGTTCAGAAACAGACGTCAGAGCGAGCCGAGACACTTCCTGTCCCGCTCAGCCCGCAGAGTACCAGGTCTCTGAGGAAGTCCCACTTCTTGGCCCCCATGTCGTAGAGTCCGACGCCGCCGTCCATGAAGCAGCAGACGGCGTGGCCCGGCGGCAGAGAGAAGGCCCGGTTCTGGGACAGGGTGGGCGGAGGGACGGCCTCGCTGGTGGAGCTGGTGTGCTGGCTCTTACTGGGAGAACCGGAGCTCTGAGCTGCAGAGAGGAGCAGAGGCTGAGCATCGACCCAGAAGGTCCAGCAGAGGAACCCACATCTGAGTGGGAAGAACGGATTTACCTGCAGCAACAGGTAAATCCGCTACGGCTCTGAAATCGACGTTTTAACATTTTTACTCCATGCTAAGGTTAAAGAATGACTGATTTAGCTGAGATTTGTCTAATCGACTAAGGATGTGTTCACACTGCAGCCTGAAGTGACTCAATTCTGATTTTTTGTCAAATCGGATGTTGTTTTCCGGGCCGTTCACACTGCCAGTAAATGGACCTGCATGTGTTCTGCAGTGTGAACCTGAAAGTGTCCCGCATGCGCAGTAGAGGGCGCCATAGCGTCCTCAGTGTTCTGCCAACCATAGAAGAAGAGCTCAGTGTTTAACATGGAGGCTAACGGTGGAGCTTAGCTAGTATCTGAAGTTGTTGTCCAACCGGAGCAACATATTAACAACTTAATCCTCATATAGTCCATCATGGTTGTTGTTTGTCTTCCTGAATAGTGAGATTTGTTGAGAATCAGTGACGTTCTGGACGTTCTGGTCCATTTGAATCGATCCGTATCGGATATGAGTCACATTCTAAAGGAATCCGGCCTGAGCTGCTCACACTGCCATGAAGAGATCGGATCCAGGTGGCATCGGGTCAGAACCATCAGAACCGGGTCACCTCAGTGTGAACACAGTGTAATAGTGATTAAGCGGTCAGGTCATAAGAGGCTCCATCGGAGCTGTAGTTACGTCTTTTGGCCAGCGGGGCGCTGAGCACGTGCAGAGCGTGAAATCCTGTCTTCTTCAGCTTGAAGCTGTCCAGCGGCGAGGAGCGAGACACGGTCCAGACCCTCAGGACGCCGACCTGCGAGTCTGCAGAGAGGACAGGGACACAGGGGACAACGTCTCAGAGGGGGGACACAGAGGACAGGGACACGTCTCACAGGGGACACGTCTCAGAGGGACAGGGACACAGAGGACACGTCTCACAGGGACAGGGGACACGTCTCAGAGGGGACACGTCCACAGGGGACACAGGGGACATGTCTCAGAGGGGGACACAGAGGACAGGGGACACGTCTCACAGGGGACACGTCTCAGAGAGGACAGGGGACACAGAGGACACGTCTCACAGGGGACACAGGGAGAAGGGGACACGTCTCAGAGGGGACACGTCCACAGGGGACACAGGGGACATGTCTCAGAGGGGGGGGACACAGAGGAGGGGACACGTCTCACAGGGGACACAGGGGACATGTCTCACAGGGGACACGTCTCACAGGGACACAGAGGACGGGACACAGGGGACATGTCTCAGAGGGGGACACCAGAGGACAGGGAACAGGGACACGTCTCAGAGGGGGACACAGAGGACAGGGCAGTCTCACAGGGGACACAGGAATCTCACAGGGGACACATCTCAAGGGACACGTAGAGGGGACACGGACATGTCTCAGAGGGGGGACACAGAGGACAGGGGACACAGGGGACATGTCTCAGAGGGGACACGTCTCACAGGGGACACAGGGGACATGTCTCAGAGGGGGACACAGAGGACAGGGGACCACAGGGGACATGTCTCAGAGGGGACACAGGGGACACGTCTCACAGGGGACACATCTCACAGGGACACAGATGACAGGGGACACAGGGGACATGTCTCACAGGGGACACGTCTCAAGGGGACACAGGGGACATGTCTCACAGGGGACACGTCTCAGCACCGCTGGGCTTTGACCAGAGCCAGGGTGCTGCAGCGCCGCTCACCGCCGGTGATGAACATCCCGGGCGCCGAGGGAACCCAGGCCAGGCATTGGACGGAGGCGGCGGACGGGAAGCAGAAGGACGTGACGCAGGACAGTCCCTCGCTGTCCACCAGCCGCACGCCGTTGTGGAGGTTGGACACTGCAGAAGAAGAAGAGGACGGCGGCGGATCAGAACCCGGTCGGAACCCGAGGCTTCGGGTCGGACCGGACCTAGCAGGTAGTCGGTGGACAGCGGGTCCCACTCCAGCGCGCTGACCGGGTCGTCCTCGTCCGTCCCCTCCAGGGACTCCGGCCGCAGGACGTGCTTCTGGCTCCTACTGCCTGCACACACAGCAGAGGTCACAGGTCAGACGGCAGGAAGTGCAGCTGCTCGCCAATCTGGGAAGGGGTCAAAGGTCATACAAAGGGTGGGAGGAGGTTCAGCCCAAGGTCGAAGGTCAGAGAAACGACCAGAGAAGGGCAAAGTACTCAGCTCTGGTGCTTCAGTAAAAGTATCGCGAAAGTACTGAAGTTCTCATAAAAATACTCAAATATAATCTGGTGTCAGAACGTTTTCTGTTTTCACTGAGTTTTTACTGGATCATGTAACCGCGGAGGTTAAAGGTCAAAGGAACAACCGCGTACGGCAGGCTGACTTACCATAAAATCAGCTTCACGATTACCTGCTGCACATCTGAACGGATCCAGAATGTGAGCCGGAGGATTACGAAGCTACGCTGAGCCGCAACCGACGACCCGCCCGGCGCGGAGCGGGGCACAGGTCAAAGGTCATGCTCTCTGGGCACAGGTCAAAGGTCATGCTCTCTGGACACAGGGTTTCTCAAGCGTTTTCAGGCTGAAAACCACTGAAACCCTCCAACAAACTCCAGAACCAGAGTCAGAACCAGAACCGGAACCGGAGCCAGAGCCAGAGCCAGAACCGGAGCCAGAACCAGAACCAGAACCAGAACCAGAACCAGAACCAGAGCAAGAACCAGAACCAGAACCAGAACCAGAGCCAGAACCAGAACCGGAACCAGAGCCAGAACCAGGTCCAGAGCCAGAACCAGAGCCAGAACCAGAACCAGAACCAGAACCAGAGCCAGAACCAGAGCCAGAACCAGAACCAGAACCAGAGCCAGAACCAGAACCAGAGCCAGAACCAGGTCCAGAACCAGAGCCAGAACCAGAACCAGAACCAGAGCCAGAAGCAGAACCAGAACCAGAACCAGAACCGGAACCGGAGCCAGAACCAGAGCCAGAGCCAGAACCAGAACCAGAACCAGAACCGGAGCCAGAACCAGAACCAGAGCCAGAACCAGAACCAGAACCAGAACCAGAACCAGAGCCAGAACCAGAACCAGAACCAGAGCCAGAACCAGAACCAGAACCGGAGCCAGAACCAGAACCAGAGCCAGAGCCAGAACCGGAGCCAGAGCCAGAACCAGAACCAGAACCAGAGCCAGAACCAGAACCAGTGCAAGAACCAGAAACAGAACCAGAGCCAGAACCAGAACCAGAACCAGAACCAGAGCCAGAGCCAGAACCGGAGCCAGAGCCAGAACCAGAACCAGAACCAGAGCCAGAACCAGAACCAGAACCAGAGACAGAACCAGAACCGGAACCGGAGCCAGAACCAGAGCCAGAGCCAGAACCAGAACCAGAGCCAGAACCAGAACACAGAACCAGAACCAGAGCCAGAACCAGAACCAGAGCCAGAGCCAGAACCAGAACAAGAGCCAGAACCAGAACCAGAACCAGAACCGGAGCCAGAACCAGAACCAGAACCAGAACCAGAACCGGAGCCAGAACCAGAACCAGGTCCAGAACCAGAGCCAGAACCAGAGCTAGAACCAGAACCAGAGCCAGAACCAGAACCAGAACCAGAACCAGAGCCAGAACCAGAGCCAGAACCAGAACCAGAACCAGACCCGGAGCCAGAACCAGAACCGGAGCCAGAACCAGAACCAGAACCAGAACCAGAGCCAGAACCAGAACCAGTGCAAGAACCAGAACCAGAACCAGAGCAAGAACCAGAACCAGAACCAGAGCCAGAACCAGAACCAGAGCCAGAACCAAAACCAGAACCAGAACCAGAACCAGAACCAGGTCCAGAACCAGAACCAGAGCCAGAACCAGAACCGGAGCCAGAACCAGGTCCAGAACCAGAACCAGAGCCAGAACCAGAACCAGAACCAGAACCGGAGCCAGAACCAAAACCAGAACCAGAACCAGAGCCAGAACCAGAACCGGAACCGGAGCCAGAACCAGAACCAGAGCCAGTACCAGAACCAGAACCAGGTCCAGAACCAGAACCAGAACCGGAACCGGAGCCAGAACCGGAACCGGAGCCAGAACCAGAGCCAGAGCCAGAACCAGAACCAGAACCAGAGCCAGAACCAGAACCAGAGCCAGAACCAGAACCAGAACCAGACCCGGAGCCAGAACCAGAACCAGAGCCGGAACCGGAGCCAGAGCCAGAACCAGAACCAGAGCCAGAACCAGGTCCAGAACCAGAACCAGAGCCAGAACCAGAACCGGAGCCAGAACAACCAGAACCGGAACCAGTCCAGAACCAGAACCAGAGCCAGAACCAGAACCGGAACCGGAGCCAGAACCAGAACCAGAACCAGAACCGGAGCCAGAACCAGAACCAGAACCAGAGCCAGAACCAGAACCAGAGCCAGAACCAGAACCAGAACCAGAGCCAGAACCAGAACCAGAACCAGAGCCAGAACCAGAACCAGAACCAGAGCCAGAACCAGAACCGGAGCCAGAACCAGAACCAGAGCCAGAACCAGAACCAGAGCCAGAACCAGAACCAGAACCAGAGCCAGAACCAGAACCAGAACCAGAGCCAGAACCGGAACCAGAGCCAGAGCCAGAGCCAGAACCGGAACCAGAGCCAGAGCCAGAACCGGAGCCAGAACCAGGTCCAGAACCAGAACCAGAGCCAGAACCAGAACCAGAACCGGAGCCAGAACCAAAACCAGAACCAGAACCAGAACCAGAACCAGAGCCAGAACCAGAACCGGAGCCAGAACCAGAACCAGAGCCAGAACCAGAACCAGAGCCAGAACCAGAACCAGAACCAGAGCCAGAACCAGAACCAGAACCAGAGCCAGAACCGGAACCAGAGCCAGAGCCAGAACCGGAGCCAGAGCCAGAACCAGAACCAGAACCAGAGCCAGAACCAGAACCAGAACGCCAGAACCAGAACCAGAACCAGAACCGACCAGAACCAGAAACCAGAACCAGACGACCGAGCAGAACCAGAACCAGAACCAGAACCAGAACCAGAACCAGAACCAGAGCCGAACCAGAACCAGAACCAGAACCAGAACCAGAACCAGAACCAGAACCAGAACCACGAAGCCAGAACCAGAACCAGAGCCAGAACCAGAGCCAGAACCAGAACCAGAACCAGCCAGAGAACCAGAACCAGAGCCAGAAACCAGAACCAGCAACCAGAACCGAACCAGAACCAGAAGCCAGAACCGAACCAGCCGACAACCAGAACCAGCCAGAACCAGAACCAGAACCAGACCAGAACCAGAGCCAGCAGAACCAGAACCGGACCAGAACCAGAACCAGAACCAGAACCAGAGCCAGAAACCAGAGCCGAACCAGAGCAGACCAGAAACCAGAACCAGAACCAGTGCCAGAACCAGAACGAACCAGAAGCCAGAACCAGAACCAGAGCCAGAACCAGACCAGAACCAGAACCAGAACCAGAACCAGAACCGGAGCCAGAACCAGAACCAGAGCCAGAACCAGAACCAGAGCCAGAACCAGAACCAGAGCCAGAACCAGAACCAGAACCAGAACCAGAGCCAGAGCCAGAACCAGAACCAGGTCCGGAACCAGAACCAGAACCGGAGCCAGAACCAGAACCAGAACCAGAGCCAGAGCCAGAACCAGAACCGGAGCCAGAGCCAGAACCAGAACCAGAGCCAGAACCAGAACCGGAACCGGAGCCAGAGCTGAGGGTGTCCCTCATGTCCTCACCGGGCTGGAAGACGGACAGGCTCCCGTCGCTGTGTCCGAACGCCAGCTTGCCCTTCTTGCTCGGGTGCCAGCGGAACAGGCAGATGTCGGACAGGAAGGAATGCGCCTCCTTGTGGACGGTGACGGCGGCGTCGGCCCCTCGGTGGTCCCAGACGTACAGCGGGCCGCGCTGCGACACGAAGGCCACGCCGTCCGCCGCCTTCCAGCACCAGCCCACGGAGACGGGGACGCCTGGACGGGACGCAGGGCGGCTCAGAGGTCAGAGGGCAGAGGGCGGCGCGCCGGCCGGAGCCTACCCTTGGTGCCGTCCAGCCGGGCGGCGGCCTTCCTCTGCGCCACGTTCCAGACGATGAGCAGGTTGTCGGCGGAGGCCGAGGCGAACAGGTCGGCGTCGTCGGGACTCCAGCTGATGGCCGTGATCGTCTTCTTGTGCTCCGACATGATGCAGCGCAGCTTGAACTCGTTGTACTGCTGGTCCAGCTGCGCACAGACAAACACCTGCTTTACCTGCCGAGGTCAAAGGTGAGCCAGCGAGTCCCTGAGGGAGCGGCGCTGGGCAGCAGCTGAGGCGGAGGACAACTTCCTGGATCGGGTCGATTCATCCTGCATTTTCAGTTATACTTCCACATTTTATCCCATGATGTTCCCTGGAAAACATCAAGTGCTGCGACTTTTGGGACACAAATTTAGAAATCTAGTCCAAAACAGGAAGTTGTGTCTTTAACGGAAAAACAACAACCAGTGGAGATTCGATCAGTTTGACTGTGAAAGGTCAAGATACACAGTCCGACCAATAGGGTCACTAGGGCCGTAGTGATGAAAGAATCTCACGATACGATACACGACTTCTGCCCAATATACGATATATATCGCGATATTCAGCAAAGGTTACAATTCAATACACTTTTGTGATTTTCTGAAGGTTTCAGAGGGACAGAGTGATTTTGGTGACATTTTGTGACTGTTATAAAGTTGGACTGAATTAATTTAACTGGAAACTGATTAAAAGCTCCAACTACACAATACTGGTTCTGGTTGGACACAGACTTAAAGTGGACAGCTGGACAAAATGAACCAAAGAAGTGGAGAGAAAACATGTTTCTTTTAGTTGAAACAGTCCAAACTGTAGCTGACATGCATTAGTAAAGTAAATAAAGTGAACAAAGTTCCTGCTCTGAATAGTTTGATACCTTTTTAACCTGAACATCTGAAGGAATCACTCTAAGCCTGATGACCTGGTGAAGCCAGCAGTGAGTGAACAAGGTGACAGTTGGACGTTACAATACTTGAGGATGAATATCGATTTTTACTAGCAAAGAAAATATTGATATATATCGTGATATCGATATTATTATACAGCCCTAATCACCAGTAATTTGGGTTGATTAGCGTCATAAACTAAAAAACGAAGGTTCATTTTTCAAAGTCACATTTTTACCACGTTAATCATTGATTCATAAACGTCACAGTTTCAAGCTAAACATTTGGCCAACATGCCAAAATCACTTCCCAATAACCGGAAGTGGGCAAAAACAATAAAAGCTGGGACTTCCAAACCGCTTTAGCTAATTAATAATTAGCTAACTGTGTAGCTCATAGCCATATAGTTATAGCTTGTCCACTAAACATTCATGGAGCTAAATATTTACCTTGGAAGCTCATTAGCTGTATTTATATGAATGAATGAATGGAAGGAGGTCCTCATGGCCTCACCTGGTAGACGTAGATAGCCAGCGTAGCGCAGTAGGCGAAGCGGTCTCCGCTGGCCGCGCACACGTCCTTGTTCCAGGGCTGGCAGCCGGCGGCCAGGAGGCCCACCTGCCTCACCTTGGACATCCTCACCTGCACAGACCTGGAGCCTCCAGGCAGCGTGAACACATGAATATGAACACGTGAGTCTGAAGGAAGGACAACCGTGGTTGTTGGCTTTAGTTAGCGGAAGCTAGCGATCCTGAAACGATTAATCGGATGAAACGATTATCTAAATTATCGCCAACTAGTTTAGTATCAGGGAATCGACTCTAAAAAAGATCAACAGGTGAAGAAACAGCATAATCTGAGCATCACGAAGCCAAATATAAACATTTAAGATTAGAAAACCTTGTATATGTAGCAGACTGAACTTCACCTGGTAGAAATAAAACCTCCTTTTAGTAACTTTATACAATCCAATCATTTAATCCACAAATTGCCAACAAACTTACTTCTAACATTGTACAAAGAAATGTTTTCATGCCAAATCGGTAGGACAGATATAGTTTTTTACCTGATTAAAAGCCCAAATTAGTAGCTGGATTAATCCCAAGCTACAGTAACAGCTTGTTGCATCCTGAAGCTGCAGGTTTTTATATGTATTGTGTTTTCTGGTGGTCGCTGCTCGTAAGGTGGGCAGGTTCAGTTTACCTGCTCAGTATTTACGGTTCGGCTCGGTTCGCCTCCGTCTGCAGGCTAAGATGATTAGAGCAGATTGGATTAATCTCTGCTGACGCTGCTGCAGAGACGCGACACCTGCTGCAGTCAGGAAGTCCTGGTCCCTGATGAACACATTCATCATCAACGCTGATCTTCAGGCCCAGTTTTACAGTTTTCCCCTGACCTCGTCTTGTCAGGAGCAAATGGCTGATTTACATGCAGATTCTCTTCATTAGCAGAATCACGGTATTATTCTGGACTCTTTGTGTTTTCTGCTCTTTCTTGATATTTCTGATTAGTTTATTCATTCCTGAATCTGGATCTGCTGCATCCTCGGTGCACAAAGCAGCGTAAACTCAGATCCTTCCTCTAAAACCGTCACAGTTCCCCGCAAACTCAATAAATGTTCACAGAATTATTCATTTTAGGTCATATTTCTGCTGTTTCACAGACTTTATTGGCACTTATTGTAAATATAATCAGTTGTTTTTTCATTGTTCAAGCAAACAAAATGATCTCAGTAATATCTGCAGTCATGTCAGTGTTTTTAGTCGGGGCTAAAACGATCAGACGTTATTTACTTCCACATTGTAAAGCAGCATAAATCATATTTTGTGAACAGATGTTCAGGCTGCAGTGAAAAAGGGTGTGAATAATTTATGTCTGTCATAATTTAACTGTTTTTTTCTTCCTACCAAAACCAAAATACGGATGATGAAAGTTTTCGGTCTGGTGTTTTGGTCTCAACCTTATATTTGTTTTCATAATTCATTTCATTTGTTGTTTATTTATTGTGGATGTTTTAAATGTCTTATGAAATGTCCAATATTAAAGAGTATTAATCTTTGAGAATGTGGATTATTATGCTGCTATTAATTTGCTCCAGACAACGATATTATCGTTACTTCTGATGGATCGTCGTATCGTGACGTCGGTCTTTTAATCGTTCATATTTATCAGGAATCAGCAGGTTTTCTGAGGTTCGGTCCACCTTTTGGGTGGGAACGTATATGGGCCCGGTTCTGAGTACCGGCCCGGTTCCGTCCAGAACCCTCACGTTGTTCCGGTTCTGGTCGGGTTTGGATCGTCCCAGCAGAATAAGCTTGGATTTAAACCTTATTCTGTTCTGAAGCTGGGATTTTATGGACCGGTTCTGGTTCCGTGATGATTCATTGTAACTGCGCAGCGCCAGTAAACCCAGTTCTGCCTCCAGGTGAGACCAGAACTCCCAGCAGGATCCAGAGCCATGAAACGGGCCCGGTTCTGGTAGGACCGGTTCGGCTGTCTGGGTTCTCATCCTCCCTGTGTCACACTGACCGAACCCACCGGGACGAGCCGCGACCGGACCGGACCGGACTAACGGACCGGACGGGGCCGCGTTAAAGCTGATAGAGATGACGCCGCTTCACCCGGACGGAGGTTCGGGGGCTGAGGACGGGTTCGGGAGGAGCCGGAACCGGCAACAGGTCTCAGCGACACCAACTAATCCCTGGAAGAGGCTTTGCGCGGCGCGGAGGCGGCGGCGCGGCGCGGCGCGGCGCGCATCTGCTCTGCCCGCCGCTGCCGCGCTGGGTTCGGTGTCGTTTCCCGCGGCCTGGTTCTGGTTCCGGTTCTGGTTCCGGTCTGGTGCCGGTCTTACCGTCAGGTGCCAGCAGGCCGGTCCGCCGCGGGCAGCTCGCAGGTGCTGAATGGAGACCCGCTGCCGCCGCGGCTCAGCGGCGTCCGAGGGGGGCGGGACCAGCGCAGCGGCGCCGCTGATTGGCCACCAGAGGCCAAGACTGAACGGCTATTGGCTGCGGGGAGCGTCGGTCACACCGCTTTTCCTGTTTGGAGGTCCAAGCTTAGCAGAATCCAGATCCGCTAAATTCATTCAAACTTTTAAATAAAACCGATAAATCAGTGATTAAACTTCATATCGGCAGTTTTACAGGAAGTTCAGCTCCAGGTGGAGACGGATGGGGCCTCAGGTGGAGTGGATGGGCCTCAGGTGGAGGTGGATGGGGCCTCAGGTGGATGGGGCCTCAGGTGGATGGGGCCTCAGGTGGAGGGGGATGGGGCCTCAGGTGGAGGTGGATGGGGCCTCCAGGTGGAGACGGATGGGGCCTCAGGTGGAGGGGGATGGGGCCTCAGGTGGAGGGGGATGGGGCCTCCAGGTTGGATGGGGCCTCAGGTGGATGGGGCCTCAGGTGGAGGTGGATGGGGCCTCAGGTGGAGGTGGATGGGGCCTCCAGGTGGATGGGGCCTCCAGGTGGATGGGGCCTCAGGTGGAGGCGGATGGGGCCTCAGGTGGATGGGGCCTCCAGGTGGAGGGGATGGGGCCTCAGGTGGATGGGGCCTCCAGGTGGAGGGGGATGGGGCCTCCAGGTGGAGGTGGATGGGGCCTCAGGTGGAGGTGGATGGGGCCTCAGGTGGAGACGGATGGGGCCTCAGGTGGATGGGGCCTCAGGTGGATGGGGCCTCAGGTGGAGGTGGATGGGGCCTCAGGTGGAGACGGATGGGGCCTCAGGTGGAGGTGGATGGGGCCTCAGGTGGATGGGGCCTCAGGTGGAGGGGATGGGGCCTCAGGTGGAGGGGATGGGGCCTCCAGGTGGATGGGGCCTCAGGTGGATGGGGCCTCAGGTGGAGGTGGATGGGGCCTCAGGTGGAGGTGGATGGGGCCTCCAGGTGGATGGGGCCTCCAGGTGGATGGGGCCTCAGGTGGAGGCGGATGGGGCCTCAGGTGGAGGCGGATGGGGCCTCAGGTGGATGGGGCCTCCAGGTGGAGGGGATGGGCCTCAGGTGGATGGGGCCTCCAGGTGGAGGGGATGGGGCCTCCAGTGTGGAGGTGGATGGGGCCTCAGGTGGAGGCGGATGGGGCCTCCAGGTGGAGGTGGATGGGGCCTCAGGTGGAGGCGGATGGGGCCTCCAGGTGGAGGGGATGGGGCCTCCAGGTGGAGGTGGATGGGGCCTCAGGTGGGATTGGATGGGGCTCCAGGTGGAGGTGGATGGGGCCTCAGGTGGAGTGGATGGGGCCTCCAGGTGGAGGTGGATGGGGCCTCAGGTGGAGGGGATGGGGCCTCCAGGTGGATGGTGGATGGGGCCTCAGGTGGAGGTGGATGGGGCCTCCAGGTGGAGTGATGGGGCCTGGATGGGGCCTCCAGGTGGAGGTGGATGGGGCCTCCAGGTGGAGGTGGATGGGGCCTCAGGTGGAGGTGGATGGGGCCTCCAGGTGGAGGTGGATGGGGCCTCAGGTGGATGGGGCTCAGGTGAGGTGGATGGGGCCTCCAGGTGGAGGTGGATGGGGCCTCAGGTGGAGGCTGGATGGGGCCTCCATGGAGGTGGATGGGGCCTCAGGTGGGGATGGGGCCTCCAGGTGGAGGTGGATGGGGCCTCCAGGTGGAGGTGGATGGGGCCTCCAGGTGGAGGTGGATGGGGCCTCCAGGTGGAGGTGGATGGATGGGCCTCAGGTGGAGGTGGATGGGGCCTCCAGGTGGAGGTGGATGGGGCCTCCAGGTGGAGGTGGATGGGGCCTCAGGTGGAGGTGGATGGGGCCTCCAGGTGGAGGTGGATGGGGCCTCCAGGTGGAGGCTGGATGGGGCCTCCAGGTGGAGGTGGATGGGGCCTCAGGTGGAGGGATGGGGCCTCCAGGTGGAGGTGGATGGGGCCTCAGGTGGAGGTGGATGGGGCCTCCAGGTGGAGGTGGATGGGGCCTCCAGGTGGAGGTGGATGGGGCCTCAGGTGGAGGTGGATGGGGCCTCCAGGTGGAGGTGGATGGGGCCTCAGGTGGAGGTGGATGGGGCCTCCAGGTGGAGGTGGATGGGGCCTCAGGTGGAGGTGGATGGGGGCCTCAGGTGGATGGGGCCTCCAGGTGGAGGTGGATGGGGCCTCCAGGTGGAGGTGGATGGGGCCTCAGGTGGAGGTGGATGGGGCCTCCAGGTGGAGGTGGATGGGGCCTCCAGGTGGAGGTGGATGGGGCCTCAGGTGGAGGTGGATGGGGCCTCCAGGTGGAGGTGGATGGGGCCTCAGGTGGAGGTGGATGGGGCCTCAGGTGGAGGTGGATGGGGCCTCCAGGTGGAGGTGGATGGGGCCTCCAGGTGGAGGTGGATGGGGCCTCCAGGTGGAGGTGGATGGGGCCTCAGGTGGATGGGGCCTCAGGTGGAGGTGGATGGGGCCTCAGGTGGAGGTGGATGGGGCCTCAGGTGGATGGGGCCTCAGGTGGAGGTGGATGGGGCCTCAGGTGGAGGTGGATGGGGCCTCCAGGTGGAGGTGGATGGGGCCTCAGGTGGAGTGGATGGGGCCTCCAGGTGGAGGCGGATGGGGCCTCCAGGTGGAGGTGGATGGGGCCTCCAGGTGGAGTGGATGGGGCCCCCAGGTGGAGGTGGATGGGGCCTCAGGTGGAGGGGATGGGGCCTCAGGTGGATGGGGCCTCAGGTGGATGGGGCCTCAGGTGGATGGGGCCTCCAGGTGGAGGGGATGGGGCCTCAGGTGGAGGTGGATGGGGCCTCAGGTGGAGGTGGATGGGGCCTCAGGTGGATGGGGCCTCCAGGTGGAGGTGGATGGGGCCTCAGGTGGATGGGGCCTCCAGGTGGAGGCGGATGGGGCCTCCAGGTGGAGGTGGATGGGGCCTCAGGTGGATGGGGCCTCCAGGTGGAGGTGGATGGGGCCTCAAGGCTGATTTGGGCCCCATGTTTTCTTGGGCCTCTGAACTGAAATATTATTGTAACCAGAGTAAAGATTCTTTGCTCATATTCAAGTAATTTCCTTAATTTTACATCATAAAACAAAATATGTGGAGGAAATTATGACATTAAAGGACCAAAGTGAGTCTTAGATTTGCAGAGAAATAAAAATTGTGTATAAAATCAAAAGTCCTGGTATTTGTTAGCTGATCCTTCCAGGTCCAGCCAGACCAGATTCAGGACGTTTTGGGTCGAGTTGCTCCTGGTTTCAGTCCAACCAGCAGCTGGAGGTTTTCCCTCCAGTTAACTTTCCACTGGTCTGAAACCAGTCGGCTGGTTGCTGCTGGTTTCCTTCCAGTCGCGTCTGTTTAGCCAAACTAAAACACGCCGCAGAAACGGTTGAGATATTAAATTCCTGTTTATTATTCAGCAGATCTGACAGAAAGTTGAACATGTGGAAGAATCACAAACTCCAGTTATAATCAATATACAAAATTTTATTATAAAAAGAAAAATTCGTTCTACAGGTCTCAAAGTTCCACTTTAAAAATGGCTGCCAACATCGTAATGAAGCTACAGAAACATCCGGTGACAGAAGCGGCACCACTGGATCAGAACGCCAGCAGTGCTTCCAGAACCAGAACCAAGCCGTAAAAACAGAACGTCTTCCTGCCGTCCGCGGCGCTCCAGTCCAGTCCGGCGCCGTTCACCGGTGGACCGACCCGAGTTCAGTAGGAACCGACACGGACTAGAGGGAGGCTAGAAACTAAATCCCTGAATGAAAGGAGGAGGCCCGGTCTGGCAGAACCGGACCAGAACCAGGGACAGCAGGCTAAATGTCGCAATCATCCACACACACAAAAAAAAACGGGTTTAAGCTGAACAATGCATCGCAAACTTCACATCCTGTCGCAGGGACGCTTATTCATCGTCGTCGTCGTCTTCGTCCTCCTCATCGTCCTCCTCTCGTCGTCGTCGTCGTCATCATCAGCAGGCAGGACCTTCTTGGCCGGAGGCCGACCGGGTCCGCTCTTCTTCCCGGCGTCGCTCTTCCCCGAGCCGCCTTTGGCTCTGTAGGCGGCCACATCCTGAGGAACAGGAGGAAGAGCCGTTAGCTTCTGTTAGCTTCACGCTGCCTTCCTGTCAGCTTCACGCTACCTTCCTTTAGCATTACGCTACCTTCCTGTTAGCTTCCTGTTGGCATCGCTACCTTCCTGTTAGCTTCCTGTTGGCATTACGCTACCTTCCTGTTAGCTTCACGCTACCTTCCCGTTGGCATTACGCTACCTTCCGTTAGCGTTACGCTACCTTCCCGTTAGCGTTACGCTACCTTCCGTTGGCGTTACGCTACCTTCCCGTTGGCGTTACGCTACCTTCCCGTTGGCGTTACGCTACCTTCCTGTTACCTTCCCGTTAGCATTACGCTACCTTCCCTGGTTAGCATTCGCTACCTTCCCGTTAGCATTACGCTACCTTCCCGTTAGCATTACGCTACCTTCCCGTTGGCTTACGCTACCTTCCCGTTGGCTTCACGCTACCTTCCCGTTGGCTTCACGCATCTCCTGTTACCTTCCCGTTAGCTTCACGCTACCTTCCGTTGCGTTACGCTACTTCGTTAGCTTCCCGTTGCTTCACGCTACCTTCCCGTTGGCTTCACGCTACCTTCCTGTTACCTTCCCGTTAGCTTCACGCTACCTTCCCGTTGGCGTTACGCTACCTTCCTGTTGCTTCCCGTTAGCTTCACGCTACCTTCCCGTTGGCTTACGCTACCTTCCTGTTAGCTTCCCGTTAGCTTCACGCTACCTTCCCGTTGGCGTTACGCTACCTTCCTGTTAGCTTCCCGTTGGCTTCACGCTCCTTCCGTACCTTCTCGTATTTCTCCTTCAGCTTGGCGGCCTTGGCCTCGTACGGCGCCTTGTCCTTGGTGCCCTGCGTCGCCCACAGCTCGCCCAGCTTCTTGGCGATGTCGCCGATGGAGATGCCGGGATGCTCCTCCTTGATCCGGGGACGGTGGTCGGAGCAGAAGACGAAGAACGCGGATCTGCAGACAAGGATGGACGTATAAGTACCAGAAGACTCTCTGCAGGCCGGAGCAGAGCGTCGACTTACGGAGGCCTTTTGGGAGCGTTGGGGTCCTTCTTCTTCTTGCCCTTCTTGGCTCCTTTCGGGGGAACGTAGGACTTCATCTCTCGGTCGTAGCGGACCTTGTCGTTCTTGGCCATCTCGTCAAACTTCACCTTCTCCTTGGCCGACATCGTCTTCCAAAACACCACATGTTAGTCCTCCAGAGTTCCCAGTTTCCTGGGGACATTCCGGTTGGAGCCGCTTACCTTCCATCTCTCTGAGCACTTCTTGGAAAACTCTGCGAAGTTGACGCTGGTTCCTGGGTGCTTCTTCTTGTGCTCCTCGCGGCAGGTGGCAACGAAGAAGGCATAGGCAGAGGTCTTCCCTCTGGGCTTGTTGGGGTCCTTTGTCATGGTGGCGCTTTGTCTTCAACGAGAATAACTGAGACATGGGAAGAGACACAATCATGGAGTTTCAGCATTAGCTTAGCCTCTGAGGAGCAGAGCAGAGAAAGTGACTTTTTAAATGCTTTATTCAAGTTTAGCCAATAAATCTTCAAATGTTTCACTTATTCAAGTCGAACTTAAACTTCTCAGATTCACTGAGATGCATTTTAATTGTATTCTTAAGTCTTGCATTAATTGAAACATGAAGAAAAAGATGTAAACACCTCTGATAAGAATCTGTTGACCTTCCAAACCCGCTAAAAGTCCCCATAAACCCGAGAAGTGACCTTTGACCCGCGTCTGGCGGCTGTTGCGTGAATGAGGCGCAGCGCAGCCAGTCGCCTCTTCAGACGCTAATCGGATTTCTGGCTCTTCGGGACAAAAAGACGCGACTCCATTTTGTATCTTCCCGCCTAAACCGCCCGACTGCGCCAAAAGTTCCCCAGCAGAACCGCCCGGCCCGGTTCCCCAACTCCAGCCGTCCTGACGGGCTGGACCGACACCACAACAAACCGAACCCAGGCAGGAGACCTGCGGCCCGTTTCAGGCGCAAACTGCGGACTTTCCGTCGTGTTTGCGCTGCGCAGCCAAATGGCGTTTCAACCGCCTGTTACGCACCAACTGCGCCACCCGAAACATGTAAACTAGTTTCCCCCGTTTCCGCTCCTAGAAATCGACGCCGATTACTTTATTATAAACTTCGTTTTGATGACGCAGAGATTCACACTGTCGACCAAAAAAGGCCGTAAAAAGTTCGCATCGGAGCTTAAGCTTGAAAACTCGACGGACAAGCGCGGATTAAGGACGACAAACAACCTAAAGCCGTTTTTAACGTGAATGCGGACAGAAATCCGCAGATTCGGCCGGAAGCTGCGGCTCTTACCTGAGTGTCCAAGTCGAGCTGCGAAGGACCGAATGAGGAAGAACCAGAAACTGTTTGTCTCTGCCTAAAACTGGTTCTGGAGCTCCGCCCCCTGCGCCGCTGATTGGTCACAATCAATCATTTAAACGTAAACGCTGGGGGCGCAGGACTCGTCCTGCGCTGTGATTGGCTGAATTCCTTTCAGGAGCGCGTTCACGTTTGTGTGTTGTATCCCGTCGCTGATTGGCTGCGCTGGACTTTTAAACATACGGCGCGAAACGGACTCGCCCTTTGTTTGCAGCTGCTGAGGCAGATTAGAAAATGTCTCCTCGACCGTTGGTTGTTTTTTGAAGCGGGAGCCGCAGCAGTTACACTCAGGCCCGGTTCCGGTTCTGTTTACATTCATGACTCTGTCTTTAAACTCAGGTTCATCCTCTGTGGAAATGTCCACAGTGGAGGACTTTGATAATATGAATCAATATGAATCATCCCAGTAACCAAAGTTTGTCCCAGTATTTGCAGGATTAAAGGCTGTGAAGAGCTGGACCGGGTCGGACGGGTTGGACGGGTCTGGACGGGTCTGGACCGGGTCTGGACCGGGTCCGGACCGGGTCTGGACCGGGTCCGGACCGGGTCTGGACTGGTGGCTCGTTGTTCCTGGTGGGACATGGACACAAGAACCTCAACAGCTTCGCTTAAAACGCTGGTCCCTGTTAATTAATGCTGCTGAATGCAGACAGAACCTGGATATTTTCTGTCTGCAGGGTAAAGTCTGAAGATGTTCTGCAGCTTCAAGGACCTGGAACCAGGACATCGACTAAAATCCACATGAGGAAACCAGAGCGCAGCTTCTGAGGTCATCATCACACCACATGCAGGAAAATGGAGACATTTAAAAGCTGCTGCATGAACAAATACAGTCAGTCAATTTAAACCACAGCTGGAAGTTGATGAAACAATGTTTTCAGTTATGGACAAGAAAAGAGCAGCCATCTTGAATGTGGACACGACAAAGGAAATGGAGAAACAAGGTCAGAGGTCAAATGAGACTTTGGAACCTCTGGAGATGATAGTGAAAGGAACAATTTCTCATAAAATCAAGAGAATTAAGGGCATTTATACGCCAGACTGCCAGTGTCTTCAGTCAGAGGTTTCCTCACACTCACTGTAATACAGACTGCTGCAGAACTTTTGAGCTCCAACAACAGTTAATGTCCCCTCACAATCAATACAGTCACTTTAAGTGGATTTTATTGACATTTTCCCAAACAGCAGCAACACAAACTAAGAAGTTTGAATTGCACTTAATTTCCACAATTGAATGACTAAACGTCTTTTAAGATCCATTATTCTTGGAAATGAAGCTTTTTTATTGCAAAATCTTCATGTTTTTATGCATCTGTTCAACCTAAAAGCAGAAATAAAGCAGGTATCTTAATATAAACGTAATGTAATGAAGCTGGATTGAAGGTTATGAAGGTAGTGACGGGTCCAGGCCACTAGAGGCAGCACTGCTGCTTTTCCACTTCCAGTAAATAGTCTGTTGTTGGTTTCTAAATATTATGGACATTTAAAGCATTTTTTAAAATAATCTCACTTACTCACACACTTCGTTGATTCGGATTATATTCTCAATCACTTATTAAAAACAAACATTAATTAAAAATACAGTTAATCCTATTTGTATTTATTCTCTTGCAGTTCTGACCTGCAGGTCCTGTAATGTTTTTACCATGATTTGCTCTCCGTAGGCGTCTGCAGCCTCAGACAGACAATAAGCTGCAGAAAGTCTGACGACTTTAAATCGGATTTCTGGAAACATTCAGGAGATAAAATCAGTGAAAAGCTCAAAATGTTCGTCCCAAAGGGCTCAAATTCATAAACGCCGTTCATTAAAGGAAATGAGGTGGAAAGGTGAGTCCATGTTATTCTGGATCGGCTCAGCCAATCAGAGAAAAGGAAAAAATACCTGGAAGTGTTTGAAACGAGAAATTTCATTTGACAGAAAACAGGAAAAGCTGATGATGAATCAAATGAGACAGAAGCAGAACCAGAACCAGAACCAGAACCAGAACCAGAGTCAGAACCAGAACCAGAACAGAGACAGAACCAGAATCGGAACCAGAACCAGAACCAGAACCAGAACCAGAACCAGAACCAGAACCAGAGTCAGAACCAGAACCAGAACCAGAGACAGAACCAGAATCGGAACCAGAGACAGAATCAGAACCAGAACCGGAACCAGAACCAGAGTCAGAACCAGAACCAGAACCAGAGACAGAACCAGAATCGGAAACAGAACCAGAATCAGAACCAGAACCGGAACCAGAACCAGAGTCAGAACCAGAACGGAACCAGAACCAGAGACAGAACCAGAACCAGAGACAGAACCAGAGTCAGAACCAGAATCGGAAACAGAACCAGAATCAGAACCAGAACGGAACCAGAGTCAGAACCAGAACAGAACCAGAGACAGAATCAGAACCAGAACCGGAACCAGAACCAGAGTCAGAACCAGAACCAGAACCAGAGCAGAACCAGAATCGAAACAGAACCAGAATCAGAACCAGAACCGGAACCAGAACCAGAGACAGAACCAGAACCAGAACCAGAGATCAGAACCAGAACCAGAACCAGAGACAGAATCAGAACCAGAACCGGAACCAGAACCAGAGTCAGAACCAGAACCAGAACCAGAGACAGAACCAGAATCGGAAACAGAACCAGAATCAGAACCAGAACCGGAACCAGAACCAGAGTCAGAACCAGAACCGGAACCAGAACCAGAGACAGAACCAGAACCAGAGACAGAACAGAGACAGAACCAGAACCAGAACAGAACCAGAGTCAGAAACCAGAACGAACAGAACCAGATCAGAACCAGAACGGAACCAGAGAAAACCAGAACAGAACCAGAGACAGACCAGAACCAGAACCCGAACAGAACCAGAGTCAGAACCAGAACAGACCAGAGTCAGAACCAGAACCGAAGGAACCAGATGACAGAACCAGAATCAGAACCAGAACGAACCAGACAGTCAAACGAACCAGAACCGAGACAGAACAGAACCAGAGACAGAACCAGAACAGAGCCAGAACCAGAACCAGAGTCAGAACCAGAACCAGAACCAGAGACAGAATCAGAACCAGAACCGGAACCAGAACCAGAGTCAGAACCAGAGACAGAACCAGAACGAACGAACCAGAATCAGAACCAGAACCAGAACAGAGTCAGAACCAGAACCGGAACCAGAGACAGAACAGAACCAGACAGAACCAGAACCAGAGACAGAACCAGAACCAGAACAGAGACAGAGACAGAACCAGAACCAGAGACAGAACCAGAGTCAGAACCAGAACCAGAGCAGAACCAGAATCAGAACCAGAGACAGAACCAGACAGAACCAGAACCAGAGACAGAACCAGAACCAGAGTCAGAACCAGAATCAGAACCAGAGACCAGAACCAGACCAGAACCAGAACAGAACCAGAGACAGAACCAGAAACAGAGCAGAACCAGAACCAGAGACAGAACCAGAACCAGAACAGAACAGAACCGAGACCAGAACCAGAGTCAGAACCAGAACAGAACCAGAACCAGAACCAGAACCAGAACCAGAACCAGAGTCAGAACCAGAACAGAACCAGGACAGAACCAGAACCAGAACCAGAACCAGAACAGAACCAGAACAGAACCAGAACCAGAGTCAACAGAACCAGAGACAGAACCAGAACCAGAACCAGAGAGAACCAGAACCAGAGACAGAACCAGAGTCAGAACCAGAACCGAGTCAGAACCAGAACCAGAACCAGAACCAGAGACAGAACCAGAACCAGAACCAGAGACAGAACCAGAACCAGAACAGAACCAGAGACAGAACCAGAGTCAGAACCAGAACCAGAGTCAGAACCAGAGACAGAACCAGAGACAGAACCAGAACCAGAACCAGAACCAGAGACCAGACAGAACAGCAGAACCAGAACAGAACAGAGACAGAACCAGAACCAGAACCAGAACCAGAGACAGAACCAGAACCAGAACCAGAACAGAGACAGAACAGAACCAGAACAGACAGAACAGAACAGAGACAGAACAGAACCAGAACCAGAGCGACAGAACCAGAACGAACCAGAACGAGACAGAACCAGAGCAGAACCAGAACAGAACCAGAGACAGAACCAGAACAGAACAGAACCAGAGACAGAACCAGAGCAGACAGAACCAGAGTCAGAACCAGAACCAGAGACAGAACCAGACCAGAACCAGAGACAGAACGCGAACAGAGTCAGAACCAGAACCGAGCAGACCAGAACCAGAACCAGAACCGGCAGACGACCAGAACCAGAACAGAACAGAACCAAGACGACCAGAACAGAACAGAGCACCGAACGCAGAACAGAACGCCAGGGAACCAAGAACCAGAACAGAACCAGAGACAGAACCAGAACCAGAACAGAGAACCAGAACAGAACCAGAACCAGAGACAGAACCAGAACCAGAACCAGCAGGACAGAACCAGAACCAGACAGGAGACAGAACCAGAACCGAACGGACAGAACCAGAACCAGAGACAGAACCAGAACCAGAACCAGAGGAACCAGAACCAGAACCAGAGACAGAAACCAGACCAGGCAGACCAGAAGACAGAAGAACCAGAACCAGAACCAGAGACAGAACCAGACACCAGAAATGAACCAGAACCAGAACCAGAGACAGAACCAGAGAACAGAGGACCAGAACCCAAGAACACCAGAGACAGAACCAGAACCAGACACAGAGACAGAAACCAGAACCAGACGAACCAGAGACAGAACCCAGAACCAGAGACAGAACCAGAACCAGAACCAGAGACAGAACCAGACAGAACCAGAGACAGAACCAGAAGAACCAGAGACCAGAACGAGAAGACCAGAACAGAACCAGAGACAGAACCAGAACCAGAGACAGAACCAGAACAGAACCAGAGACAGAACCAGAAGAACGACCAGAAACCAGAGAGAACACAGAGACAGACAGAACCAGAGACCAGTCGAACCAGAGAGGACAGAACCAAGAAACCACGGGTGTTGCTGTAATGCCGGTTTCACCTCTGGTGGCGCTAGTGCTCCTGTAAAGCTGTTTGTTGGTGCTGAGGAGGACAGATGTGTTTCCTCAGGTCCCGGTTCTGCTGCAGCTGCTCTTGGGAAATGGATCAGAACCGGAAGAACAAATTCCTGATCCAACCAGAACAGCGCCCCCGCTGGTGGCAGCAGGTTTAGCTCTGTTCTGGATGCTGGAAGGATTTTAGCTCCTACAGCTTTACTTCAGACAGTCGATATGATTGGTCACCATGACAACAAGGTCGATGAACAGGAAGCAGAGAGAGAGAAGGAGGAAGTAGAATCCAACTCCTCCATCCATCATGGTGGACAAAAGCAAAGGATCTGGATCAGGAGGTGGAGTCACCCATGTCATCTCTGCTGTTAGCAGGTTAGCATGTCACACAGCAACAGCGCTTTAGTCAGAGGCATCTTCAGAGCTGCTGCGACACTGACTGCTACTGGAAATCCGTCCTTCTCACAGCATCTTCTGGGGAAAAAACAACTTCCATCGGCTTTTATTTATTCTTTTTGGATAAATAGTTTCAAATTAATTCCAGCTTTGGTTCAGGAGGAGAAAGAGCTCCTGCCGGACATGGGTGTCCAACGTGTGGCCCGGGGGCCGTTTGTGGCCCTCTGAAGGATCGTTGCCCCTGGCGTCAATTCTAGAATTGAGTGAATCTGGCCTGGAAAACATTTTCATCTTTTAAAGCAACATCTTTTACTCATAACATCTTTAGAAAAGATCCAGTTCAAACATTTGTTACAAGGTTTTGCGTTAATCTTAATTTTGGAGGGATTATTAATCTGCTTTTACATACCAAGCAGCCAAAATGAGAAAAAACTATCTAACCTTGTTTTGTATTAATGTAATCATGAATAATTTACTGTCCCGTTTTTCACAAAAATCAAACTATTTCATTGATTTCAATAAAATTGCAATATTTTTTGTTTACTACTAAGGAGATCAAATAAAAAGGAACAAAAAGTTTGCTTTAAAAATGCTACAAATATCTAATCTTTCAAAAAAAGTCAGGTGTTCTGACTACGTCACACCCGTAAACCCAGCATACCTCATGACGCCCCTGTGACGTCACGTGACGCCGCTTCGGGGAGCGCTTTCATTGGCTGGAATCTCCTACAAAGGAGGAGCTGCTCGGCACGTTTTCCTGCAGTTTGACGCGGAGTCCTGGGACGTAACTCTGGGCCGAGCCGAGCCGAACCGAACCGGTAACCACAGCGCCGCGCGCCCGCGCAGCAGGTTGACCGGAGGGACAGAATGAGCCAGAACACCGCGGACACGCGCACGCTCTGTCTGTTTGACGTGGACGGCACGTTGACGGCCGCGAGACAGGTAAACCAAACACCTGCCTTCATAGAAACACGTCAGACATGCCACTTCCGGCTCCACGTCCCGACTCGGTCCGCCTGTTGATGAGTCCCGGGAAACATGACACACACTTGGTTCCGTTTAAAAAGCTAAAATCACATAAACGTATTTAAACAACTTCTTAAATAATAAGTATATTTTGCGTTTTCTATTATTTACCTTTGTAAAGGCTTCTTCTAATGGCTTCGTCAAACAGGGAACGATTTACTAGCGACTACATGTAACAGGAAGTATCTGGCGGAGCACAAAGACGTAACTCCCTTGTAGTTTTTTAAAACCTATCACAGTTTCGCTAAAATATTTAGTTTTGTCCTTAATATGATTAGTCTGATTAGTCATTTTAAACTGTTGTGACATGATCGACCAACAAAAAGCTTTTCATGTGTTTTTAAACTTTGAGTTCGACCCAAAAGCCCCAGTTTCCATGCATTTCCGCTAGCATCATGCTAACTGCTGAAACCAGTCAGTGTAACTGGTCTCTGACCCGGTCCAGAACCAGAACCAGAACCAGTTCTGTCCCCTTGTGTTTTATGATCAGAAACATCCGAGCAGCTGATGGTTTTCACAGGACATGTTGAAATAAATGCAGCTGGAGAGAATCAGGACACATTTCGCTCCTTTAATTGGTAAAACCAAATGTTCTGTCTGAGCTGAACCTGCAGCAGCAGCTTTTATATCAAACCTATGACAACTGGAGTCCAACAACAAATATTAACTTTTTATTATTATTCCATGTTTCTGTTTGTCAGGGTTTTATTGTTATTGTTTTAAAATGTACTTCTTAGAGCGTTTTCAGTCATCAAAAACCAACCTGCAGTTTCTCTCCGATTCTTTCATGCATGTTTGATAAATCCTTTAATCTCCATGGCAACCATTCAGCTGAGCAAAACGCCTGGAGGGACCAAGCTCCGCCTCCGAGGCGCAGCTCCTCCCCTGAGCTGCAGTTTCTCACTCATTTCCTTTATTTAACCAGCTGAACCCGCTGAGATCTGGATCTCATTTTCAAGACCTGAGCAGAATCTGCAATAGACGGAACCTGGTTACAAAATAAAAGCATAAGAATTACAACGTCAATTTATTAAGTCATATTTGATGTATATAGAATCTAATATAGCTACATGAATGTGCTCCAAAATGGCAATAAACATGTAGTCCTGCCCCTTTAAACACTGACCCCGCCTCCACCTCCAGGCCCCGCCCACTGCATGCTAAACAGGGTCAGGTGATCACGGCGCCCCCTGGCGTTTGTCTGTTTCCAGAGCGTGACACCTGAGGTGAAGGCGTTCCTGGAGAAGCTGAGGACTCGGGTTCGGGTCGGAGTGGTCGGCGGCTCGGACCTCAGTAAGATCAAGGAGCAGCTGGGAGACGACGGTGAGGAAGAGGAGGAGCTCAGGGGGGGTCAAGGTTCAACCGATCCGGGTCTGACTTCCTGTTTTTCTGTCTCAGTCATCCAGAAATCAGACTATGTGTTCGCCGAGAACGGCCTGGTGGCGTACAGACATGGACAGCTGCACTCGGTCCAGGTGAGTCACCTGGAGCGCAACATGTCCTCCAGGGGGCGCTAACTGGGGAAGCTAACTGTGTCCTCCAGGGTGCTAACTGGGGAAGCTAACTGTGTCCTCCAGGGGGAGCTAACTGGAGAAGCTAACTGTGTCCTCCAGGGGAGCTAACAGGGGGAGCTAACTGTGTCCTCCAGGGAGCTAACAGGGGAAGCTAACTGTGTCCTTCAGGGTGCTAACAGGGGAAGCTAACTGGGGAAGCTAACTGTGTCCTCCAGGGGGAGCTAACAGGGGGAGCTAACTGTGTCCTTCAGGGTGCTAACAGGGGAAGCTAACTGTGTCCTCCAGGGGGAGCTAACAGGGGGAGCTAACTGTGTCCTTCAGGGTGCTAACAGGGGAAGCTAACTGTGTCCTTCAGGGTGCTAACAGGGGAAGCTAACTGGGGAAGCTAACTGTGTCCTCCAGGGAGCTAACTGGAGAAGCTAACAGGGGAAGCTAACTGTGTCCTCCAGGGGGAGCTAACTGGAGAAGCTAACTGTGTCCTCCAGGGTGCTAACAGGGGAAGCTAACTGTGTCCTCCAGGGGGAGCTAACAGGGGGAACTAACTGTGTCCTCCAGGGAGCTAACTGGAGAAGCTAATGGTGTCGTGTGCCTCAGTCTATCCAGGCCCACATGGGAGAAGAGCTGCTGCAGGATTTCATCAACTTCTGTCTGAACTACATGGCCAAGATCCACCTGCCCAGGAAAAGGTACCGATCTGAGGCGGTTCTGATGAGACGTTCATGTAAATATTTATGTAGATATTTTAATGCTTGACGACAGTTTCTGTTTTCTTTCCCTTATTTTTCAACTTACCGTTCCAGGAAAATTGTTTTATAAGCTGTTTCATGGCAGGCTAGTAGTGAACTAGCTGTAGAGTAGCTATGGTCGTCCAGAGAGAATTAACTCCTGGCTGGGAAATGCTTCAGAATACAGTAGAAGCTAACGGTTAGCCCGTGGAAGCTAATGGTTAGCCCATGGAAGCTGACGGTTAGCCCGTGGAAGCTTACGGTTAGCCAGTAGAAGCTAACGGTTAGCCCGTGGAAGTAATGGTTAGCCATGGAAGCTGACGGTTAGCCCGTGGAAGCTTACGGTTAGCCAGTAGAAGCTAACGGTTAGCCCGTGGAAGCTAATGGTTAGCCCATGGAAGCTGACGGTTAGCCCGTGGAAGCTTACGGTTAGCCAGTAGAAGCTAACGGTTAGCCCGTGGAAGCTTACGGTTAGCCCGTGGAAGCTAATGGTTAGCCGTGGAAGCTAATGGTTAGCCTGTGGAAGCTAATGGTTAGCCTGTGGAAGCTAATTGTTAGCCTGTGGAAGCTAATTGTTAGCCTGTGGAAGCTAATTGTTAGCCTTTCTCCTCAGAGGTACGTTCATCGAGTTCCGGAACGGGATGCTGAACGTCTCTCCGATCGGACGCAGCTGCAGCCAGGAGGAGCGCCAGGAGTTCTACGAGCTGGACCAGGTCAGAACCGCGTTTCCCAGAATGCAGCTGGTTCATGCTGCCGCCCCAGTGGGACCAGCAGCATGAACCAGCCTGTGGTTCCCTGCAGAGAGAGAAGATCCGGGAGAAGTTTGTCTCCGTGCTGAAGGAGGAGTTCAGAGGGAAGGGGCTGTCGTTCTCCATCGGTGAGTCCCTCAGACCCGGGCCGGTTCCGGGCCGGTTCCGGGCGGTTCCGGGTCGGCTGACGGTCCTGTTGTTCCTCTGCAGGAGGGCAGATCAGCTTCGACGTTTTCCCCGACGGCTGGGACAAGCGCTACTGCCTGGACATCGTGGACCAGGACAACTTCTCCACCATCCACTTCTTTGGAGACAAAACCCAACCGGTGAGAACAGGGAGGTTCTGCCGGCAGTCGGAACCGGTCCGGTCCGGTTCCGCAGCAGAACCCTGACCTGCTGCTGCCCTGCAGGGAGGAAACGACTTCGAGATCTACAGCGACTCGCGGACCGTCGGCCACCAGGTGTCGAGTCCCGAGGAGACGCTGCGCCTCTGCAGGGAGCTGTTCTTCTGAACCGGACCGGAACCGGGCCGGACGGACCGGACCGCCTGGATCGGACTGGACCGACCGGACCGGACCGACCGGACTGGACCGGACCGACTGGACTGGAACCGGGCGGAACCGGAACCGGACCGACTGGACCGGGCGGACGGACCGGACCGCCTGGATCGGACTGGACCGACCGGAACCGGACCGGGACCGGAACCGACTGGACTGGACCGGGACCGACTGGACTGGACCGGGCCGGACGGACGGACCGGGCCGGGACCGGACGACTGGACGGACCGTCTGGACCGGCCGACTGGACCGGGCCGGACGGACCGGACCGACTGGACGGACCGGACCGACCGACCGGAACCGGGCCGGACGGACCGGACCGCCTGGACGTGGACTGGACCGACCGGACTGGAAACCCGGGACCGGACGGACCGGACCGACCTGGATGGACTGGACCGACCGACCGACCGGACGGACCGCTGGACCGGACCGACTGGACTGGAACCGGACCGACCGGACGACCGGAACCGGACCGACTGGACGGGACCGGCCGGAACCGGACGTCTGGACCGGACCGTCTGGACGGACCGACTGGACGGAACCGGACCAGAACCGGACCGACCGGAACCGGACCGACTGGACGGGAACCGGGCCGCAACCGGGCTGGAACCGGACCGACCGGAACCGGACCGACTGGATCGGACCGTCTGGACGCCATCAGAACATGCAGTAGATTTTATTTTTTTTTCCTCTGGCCCGGTTCGGTGGTCGGGACCAGCTGGGGAACCGGGTCCGATGTTCCTGATCTGTAAAAGCTGAAACTCAATAAAACAGGAAACGATGGTTCCGTTTGGGTTCTGGGTTCTTCTCCAGAACCTCCAGAAGGTTCTGGTCGTCATTTCCAAAACGTTCTCCATAAAGTAAAACTGAATTTAAAACTTTGACTAAAAATCAAAGAGATGATAAGAACCTTAATGGATGTCGGGTCAGAACCGGTTCTGACCATCTGGGTTTCAGGCAGAAGAAACTTTGGTCTAAAACACATTAAACTTCATAAGGTTCCTTCACATGTTGTTATAATAACAGTGGGACAACAACGCAGCCTTGAGGGACTCCATGGATGACCAACAGGTCGGATCAGAACCAGTCGGCTGACATTTGGACCGTCTGGTTCTGGTTCTGAGCCCAGATCTCTGCAGCTGTTGGAGGAAACGACCAGAGTAAAGCCAAGTAGTCAGTATCTGTGGTGCAGCAGGAACCGGTTCTGTCAAAGAACCTGGACTTTTAAACGGTTCTGTTTGTTTTCTGACGGACCCGGAGCGGCCCGACCCGGAGCGGACCAGCGGTCCGGTTCTGAGCGGTCCGACCCGGAGCGGACCAGCGGTCCGGTTCTGAGCGGTCCGACCCAGAGCGGACCGGCGGTCCGGTTCTGAGCGGCCCGACTTGGAGCGGCCCGACCCGGAGCGGCCCGACCCGGAGCGGCCCGACCCGGAGCGGACCAGCGGTCCGGTTCTGAGGGGCTACAGCAGTGAGTTGCCATGGAGATGGGAACAGAGTCCAGCCCCAGGTTTTCCCAGGAGCCGAGAATCTGAGCTTTTATTCTGAAAACACGACACAGAGCAACACGCATAGATCTACAGACATAGAAAACCACCAATCACAGCGTGAGGAACCGTCTCCATGGTGACCTGGGTTCATATTATGGGCTGTCGCCATGGAGACGGATCCAGAGCTGAAGCTGCTGAGTTGACTCAGCAGCATCATTTATCTAAATCAGTGGAGCAGCACCAGTGGATTCTGACCCGGATCCAGCGGCCCGGTTCTGGAGGCGGCGTGGGCAGATCGATCCAGATCGATCCAGATCGATCCAGATCGAACCAGATCGGTCCAGATCGATCCAGATCGGTCCAGATCGATCCAGATTAGTCCAGATCGATCCAGATCGAACCAGATCGATCCAGATCGATCCAGATCGGTCCAGATCGATCCAGATCGGTCCAGATCGATCCAGATCGAACCAGATCGATCCAGATCGGTCCAGATCGATCCAGATCGAACCAGATCGATCCAGATCGATCCAGATCGGTCCAGATCGATCTAGATTAGTCCAGATCGATCCAGATCGGACCAGATCGATCCAGATTAGTCCAGATCGATCCAGATCGGACCAGATCGATCCAGCTCGGTCCAGATTAGTCCAGATCGGTCCAGATCGATCCAGCTCGGTCCAGGTCGATCCAGATCGATCCAGATCGGACCAGTTCGATCCAGATTAGTCCAGATCGATCCAGATCGGACCAGATCGATCCAGATCGGTCCAGATCGGACCAGATTAGTCTAGACTGATCTGGACTAATCCAGAGACTAATCTGGACTAATCTCCAGATTAGTCCAGATTAGTCCAGATCAGTCCAGATTAGTCCAGATCAGACCAGATCGGACCAGATCGATCCAGATCGGACCAGATTGGTCCAGATTAGTCCAGATCTGTCCAGATTGGACCAGATTAGTCCAGATCAGACCAGCTTAGTCCAGATCGGTCCAGATCGGTCCAGATCGATCCAGATCGGACCAGATCGATCCAGCTCGGTCCAGATTAGTCCAGATCGGTCCAGATCGATCCAGCTCGGTCCAGGTCGATCCAGATCGATCCAGATCGGACCAGATTAGTCCAGATCGGACCAGATCGATCCAGATTAGTCCAGATCGGACCAGATCGATCCAGATCGGTCCAGATCGGACCAGATCGGACCAGATTAGTCTAGACTGATCTGGACTAATCCAGAGACTAATCTGGACTAATCTCCAGATTAGTCCAGATTAGTCCAGATCAGTCCAGATTAGTCCAGATCTGTCCAGATTGGACCAGATTAGTCCAGATCAGACCAGCTTAGTCCAGATCAGTCCAGATCGGTCCAGATTGGTCCAGATCGGACCAGATCAGTCCAGATTGGGGTCCCTGCTGTCTTCCAGGTCGTCTTCTGCGTCCGGACTCCTCGGCGACCCGGAGGGGGCGGAGTCTACTCTCTGATTGGCTGATTCAGAGCTGCCGATTGGTCCAGAGTGGCGGGTGGGCGGGTCCGGCCCCCTGTGTGAGACGGGGAGGCGGTTACTGCCGCCGTCTTCTCCCACCTGATTGGTTCCCCGGTGAGAGCCGCCAGCTTCTGCAGACAGAACCAGAGAGGTTCTACTATCAGAACCACACAGGAAACAGAACCAGTCAGAACCACACAGGAAACAGAACCACACAGGAAACAGAACCAGTCAGAACCACACAGGAAACAGAACCACACAGGAAACAGAACCAGTCAGAACCACACAGGAAACAGAACCACACAGGAAACAGAACCAGTCAGAACCACACAGGAAACAGAACCACACAGGAAACAGAACCAGTCAGAACCACACAGGAAACAGAACCACACAGGAAACAGAACCAGTCAGAACCACACAGGAAACAGAACCAGTCAGAACCACACAGGAAACAGAACCAGTCAGAACCACACGGGAAACAGAACCACACGGGAAACAGAACCACACAGGAAACAGAACCAGTCAGAACCACACAGGAAACAGAACCACACAGGAAACAGAACCAGTCAGAACCACACAGGAAACAGAACCACACAGGAAACAGAACCAGTCAGAACCACACGGGAAACAGAACCAGTCAGAACCACACGGGAAACAGAACCAGTCAGAACCACACGGGAAACAGAACCAGTCAGAACCACACGGGAAACAGAACCAGTCAGAACCACACGTTCTTTAAAAACCCAACAGAACCTGTCTGATCAGTACCAGCATGAGAACCTGCAAGAACCTGATACCTGAACTAGATCCAATTTGAGAAACAGCTGCTGTCACGGTACCGTTTAGGCGGCCATCTTTACTGTTATAAGCAGAATGTTGCGGCGGCCATCTTTACTGCTGTAAACAGAATGTTGCGGTGGCCATCTTTACTGCTGTAAACAGAATGTTGCGGCGGCCATCTTTACTGCTGTAAACAGAACGTTGCGGCGGCCATCTTTACTGCTGTAAACAGAACGTTGCGGCGGCCATCTTTACTGCTGTAAACAGAATGTTGCGGCGGCCATCTTTACTGCTGTAAACAGAATGTTGCGGCGGCCATCTTTACTGCTGTAAACAGAATGTTGCGGCGGCCATCTTTACTGCTGTAAACAGAACGTTGCGGCGGCCATCTTTACTGCTGTAAACAGAATGTTGCGGCGGCCATCTTTACTGCTGTAAACAGAATGTTGCGGCGGCCATCTTTACTGCTGTAAACAGAATGTTGCGGCGGCCATCTTTACTGCTATAAACAGAATGTTGCGGCGGCCATCTTTACTGCTGTAAACAGAATGTTGCGGCGGCCATCTTTACTGCTGTAAACAGAATGTTGCGGCGGCCATCTTTACTGCTGTAAACAGAATGTTGCGGCGGCCATCTTTACCGGCGGCCATCTTTACTGCTATAAACAGAATGTTGCGGCGGCCATCTTTACTGGCTATGTTCTTCTTCTGCGTGTTTAATAAACGATCACTTGTAAAAGACCTGAATCATCAGTTTAGCGTTTTGCGACATTCAGGTTGGCGTCAGACTATCAAAATATTTTTAAATGAATTTCTCATTGTACTAAATGACATTAGTACATTAGTGTGCATTAATGAGGACTTGCATTTCACCGTTTGGCCATCCAGATTTTTTTCCACTGCTAAAACAAACTGAACTTTATTTTGAAAACCCATGCTGCAGCTCAGTGTCCTAGTTAAAGGTGTGTTTGAGTGCCGTGTGCCTTGTTCGGAGTGGTGGGCGGTCCCTCCGGCCGGTACCTCCTGCTGATTGGCCAGCTCCTCCTCCAGCTGCTGGGACTCCTCCCTGACGGCAGACAGGAAGTCGGCCGGTGACTGTCGAGGGGGCGTGGCCTTGTCCAGGTGGCTGTAGAGGCCCTTCCACATCCTGGAGACAAGCAGCACCGTTAACCCGTTCCCACGGCAACGCCCCCGCCGAGCCGCACTTCCTCACTTGAAGCAGTAGGGGGAGGTGTTGGGCCTCAGCACGGCCCGGCTCTGGCTGGGCTCGGCCCTGTAGAGCGGGTTGGAGAACCGGGCCCGGTCCGACCACAGCTGGGGCCACACCGAGTGGCTGCGCTCCCGGAGCCTGGAGGCCAGAGCAGAGCCACCGTGAGGCGGGCCGGCGCCGCGGGCCGCGGCCGGGCCCGGGCTCGGCGGTACCTCATGTCGCGCCGCTCCTTCTCGCTGTTGCCCAGGAAGGTGCCGAACTGGCAGGAGTAGACGTGGGAGTGGACCGCCACCAGGAAGCGCTGGTTGAACTGGAAGGCGCAGGGGAACTGCTCCGACAGCTGCCACACACACTCCAGGAACTGGTCCAGGACCGGCGACGCCTCCTTCGGGTCGCCGTCCAGGTGGCCGTACCTGCGGAGGGACAGAACTGACAGGACCGCAGGAACCCGGTCCTGGTTTCACAGGTGTCACACTGACCTGTGGGAGAACTTGTGTCCAAACGAGACCCAGTCCCTCTCGATCAGCACCTGGAGGAGACACAGCGGGTCAGGAGGAGTTACAGGACAGTTCTGGAGCCAGCGGGATTCGGACCGGTACCATGAATCCTCTGATGGTTCTGTAAAACGGGTCGAGCAGAACGCTGGCCACAGAGCAGGCCTGGGCCGTCCGGTCCCACCCGTCTGAGCAGTGGACCAGAACGCTGACGCCTTCATCCGCCACCGCCTGGACGGGTCAGAACCAAAACCAGGGGACACAGAGTGGAACGGAGTGAGACGATGGACGGCGGCGCCCTCTCCTTATTGGATGATCCAGACCTTGGCGATGAAGACGCCGGCGTCCAGAACCGCCTTGATGTGCTTCAGCCAGCCGGAGCTCTCCAGCCCCCACAGGAAGTCGGAGACGGACGGCGCGTGCATCTCCCCCACTGCAGCAGCAGAAGAAGAAGAGGAGCGGCGCTACATGAGGGCAGGCGCCGCGACGGCGCCGCCCCTCGTGTAGCGCGGCGACCCGCCGGCGGCGGCGTAGCGCCACGCACCGTCCAGCATCTTCTGCTGGCTGCTCCGCATCACGTGGATGTTCTCGATGCCGATGAACAGCAGCCGGATGTTGGAGTAGTGATCTTCGCTCTCGTAGCCCTTCCCCGCCGCGCGGTTCGCCATGGCGTTCAGCTGCACACACAGGCTGTTAGGGCTGATGATGATGTCCATATTTTCTTTACTAGACAAACGTCGATATTCATCCTTAAGTATCGTAGCGTCCAACTGTCACCTTGTTCACTCACTGCTGGCTTCACCAGGTCATCAGGCTTAGAGTGATTCCTTCAGATGTTCAGGTTAAAAAGGTATCAAACTATTCAGAGCAGGAACTTGGTTCACTTTATTTACTTTACTAATGCATGTCAGCTACAGTTTGGACTGTTTCAACTAAAAGAAACATGTTTTCTCTCCACTTCTTTGGTTCATTTTGTCCAGCTGTCCACTTTAAGTCTGTGTCCAACCAGAACCAGGTATTGTGTAGTTGGAGCTTTTAATCAGTTTTCAGTTAAATTCATTCAGTCCAACTTTATAACAGTCACAAAATTCACCAAAATCACTCTGTCCCTCTGAAACCTTTCAGAAAATCACAAAAGTGTATCAGATTGTATTGTTTGCTGAATATTGCAATATATATTGTATCGTGAGATTATTGCATCACTACAGCCCTACAGGCTGTAGCAGCCTGTGTGTGTGTGTGTGTGTGTGTCACCTTGGGCCGGGTGTCCACCACGTAGATGAACTCACTTCCTGGGTTGGCCTTCATCACCGCCTGCAGCATCAGCTCGTCCTCCTGGCAGCGGCCACTAAACCCCGACAGCGGCTGGCTGCAGCGACACACCGCCGCCTGCAGGGGGCGACATGCAGCTGCTGACCGCTCTGTGTGTGTGTGTGTGTGTGTGTGTGTGCGCCACTGACCAGCGTGTCCTGGTGGAAGTAGGACAGAGCCGGGAAGCGACCTCGGCTCCTGAACCTGGAGCTGCCCAGGATGACGGCAGGCGTGGCCGACTTCGGGACAAACAGCTCGGCGGGGTACGTGTCACACACCTGTACCGTGCACACACAACACACACACACACACACACACACACACACCACGTCAAAACTTCCTCCCTGCAGATCACATCCTTGGTTCTGGACTAAAACCCATTTAGCAGCTGATATTTATTGTTTTATCAAAATCTATTTTCCCTTTTTGAAATAATGTGTTTGTGTCACATTACAAAGCGACCCGGTTCTGGAATGAGAACCTCTGCTGCGGGTTCTGGTTCTGCTGACCCGGTACTCGCTGTTGGCTGCCGTGGCGACCCACAGGTTGTTGGGAACGCCCATCCCCGGTAGTCGGCCTTCAGGTCGATGAAGCTCCAGGATTCCTCGCGCTCCTCCTTGTTGGCGTTCGGGTTGAAGGACAGGCAGTAGAGCTCGCTGTAGCGCACTGAGAGGAAGGGTCAAAGGTCAGCCGGGACGGGTCCGCTGCCCTCCGTCCAGGCATGTCACCAGGACTCCTGACCCAGACGTTCAGAAACCCAGAAGAACCAGGGGAAGCTCTGGCTGCCGGGACGGAGAACAGGAAGCCGGATGGAGCCGAACCCAGACGGAGACTCACCGGGTCGGGACAATCGGGTCAGGGAGGCGTGGACCTCCAGGCAGTCGCACTCCAGCGGGAAGAGGAGCTGGAAGACCCGGAAGTCCTTGCAGCGCAGGACGAGAGGACTTCCTGTGGGCGTGGCCGGCGGCCGCTCCACACTGCCAACCATGCTGTGGAGAACCTGACACACACACACACACACACACACACCACAGAGACAGAAACACACACACAGAGACAGAAACACACACACACACAGAGACAGAAACACACACACACAGAGACCGACAGAAACACACACACAGAGAGAGACAGAAACACACACAGAGAGACAGAAACACACACACACACACACACAGACAGAAACACACACAGAGACAGAAACACACACACACAGAGAGAGAGACAGAAACACACACACACAGAGACAGAAACACACACACACAGAGACAGAAACACACACACACAGAGACAGAAACACACACACACAGAGACCGACAGAAACACACACACAGAGAGAGACAGAAACACCACACACGAGAGACAGAAACCCACACACAACACACACAAGAGGACAGAAACACACACACAGAGAGACAGAAACACACACAGGAGACGACAGAGAAACACCACACAGAGAGACAGAAACACACACAGAGAGCAGAAACACACCAGAGAGACAGAAACACCACACAGAGAGACAGAAACACACAGAGAGAGAGACAGAAACACACACAGAGAGAGACAGAAAACAGACAACACACACAGAGACAGAAACACACACACGAGAGACAAAACCAACACGAGAGAGACAGAAACACACACAGAGAGAGACAGAAACACACACACAACACACACGAGACAGAAACACACACACAGAGAGACAGCACACACACACAAGAGAGAGACAGAAACACACACAGAGAGAGACAGAAACACACACACACACAGAGACAGAAACACACACACAGAGAGACACACACACACACAGAGAGAGAGACAGAAACACACAGAGAGACAGAAACACACCACAGAGAGAGACAGAAACACACACAACAGAGACACACACACACACACACAGGAGACAGAACACAACACACACACAGAGACAGAAACACACACACACAGAGACAGAAACACACACACACACACAGAGACAGAAACACAAACCACAAAGAGAGCAAACACACACAGGACAGAACACACACACACAGAGAGACGACAGACAACACACAAGAGACAGAACACACACAGAGACAGAAACACACACAACAGCGAACACACAGAGAGACAGAAACACACACACACACACAAGAGAGACAGAAACACCACACACACACACACAGAGAGACAGAAACACACAACACACACACCACAGAACAGAAAACACACAGCAAACCACACACACAGCAGAGACAGAAAACACACACACACACAGAGAGAGACAGAAACACACACACACAACAGAGAGACAGAACACACACACACACGAGAGACAGAAACACACACACAACACCACACAGAGAACAGAAACACACACACACACACGAGACAGAGAACAAAACAACCACAAACACACACACACACACAGAGAGACACAAACAACAAACACACCACACAGAGAGACAGAAACACAACACACACACACACAGAGGACAGAAACCACACACACACACACGAGACAGAAACACAACACACAGAGACAGAAACACCACACACAGAGACAGAACACAACACAGAGAGACGACACACACACACACACAGCACACACACACACAACACACAGAGAGACAGAAACACACACACGAGACAGAAACACACACAAGAGAGACAGAAACACACACACACAGAGACACACACACACACACACACAGAGACACACACACACACACACACAGAGACAGAACACACACACACACAGAGACAGAAACACACCACACACACAGAGACAGAAACACACACACAGAGAGACAACACACACACACACAGAGACAGAAACACACACACACAGAGAGAGACAGAAAACACACAACACACAACACACAGAGACAGAAACACACACACACACACAGAGACAGAAACACACACACACACACCAGAGAGACAGAAACACACACACACACAGAGAGACAGAAACACACACACACACAGACAGAAACAGAAACACACACACACACAGAGAGAGACAGAAACACACACACACACACACAAGAGAGACAGAAACACACACACACACAGAGAGACAGAAACACACACACACACACACAGAGACAGAAACACACACACACACAGAGAGACAGAAACACACACACACACACAGAGAGACAGAAACACACACACACACACAGAGACAGAAACACACACACACACACACACACAGAGACAGAAACACATACACACAGAGACAGAAACACACACACAGAGAGACACACACAGAGACACACACACACACACACACACACACACACACAGAGAGAGACAGAAAACACACACAGAGACAGAAACACACACACAGAGAGAGACAGAAACACACACACACACAGAGACAGAAACACACACACAGAGAGACACACACAGAGACACACACACACACACACACACACAGACAATCACTTCCTGCTGCGGCGAAAACAACAGACAGGGTCGGTTCTGTGGTTCCGGTCCAGCCGACGCTGCGCCGCAGTCTGGACTCGACATGGCCCACCCGTTGCCATGGAGACGGGTCACCTGGTTGCATCGCGTTATGTCGTTCCCTCATCAAAAACAAACCTGGACCTCTGCTTTGAGAAATGTTTTAATCTCCATGGCAACCATGTGCAAAACGCCCGGGAGGACCAAGCCCCGCCTTCTGGGCGCAGCTCCTCCCCTGAGCTGCAGTTTCCATGCCAACAAGCTGCAGCTTCACAGAGCGGCGCTTCTCAGCGACTCCAGACACACACAGAAACCAGTTAGGTTTCTGAAGTCATATTTGATGCATATAGAAGTTTTATAACAACTGAAGGGAACATATTTACTTAATTATGCTATAAAATGGCCCTTTGTGCCTGGAAAACACAGAATACTGTCCCTTTAAATAAATACATAAAATAAATCAAGGTCTCATTCAATAATGTTCAGTAAAATTTATTTTAAACTTTTTAAAATTCAATTAAGATGAATTTATAAAAAATATGCAATTATTTGCACCTATTTATTTTTAAATCAATGGAGGAACCTAATACTAATATACTAGGGATGGGAAACCCAAACAGAACCAGCAGGTCAGGCAGAACAGAACAGAACTGCTCCAGGAGGAGAACCGGATCAGAACCGGATCAGAACCGGAGCAGAACCGGATCAGAACCGGATCAGAACCGGAGCAGAACCGGATCAGAACCGGATCAGAACCGGAGCAGAACCGGATCAGAACCGGATCAGAACCGGAGCAGAACCGGATCAGAACCGGATCAGAACCGGAGCAGAACCGGATCAGAACCGGAGCAGAACCGGATCAGAACCGGAGCAGAACCGGAGCAGAACCGCAGCAGGTCTTACCCATGTCTCCTTGCGGGTTTCTGGGTTGTTCTCCACAAAGATGGTGTGAGTGGCAGACAGGTAGAGCGTTCCCACGGCAACTGTCCTCTGGCCCGAAGAACGCTCCAGCAGACGGACGTTCTCCACCTGACGGGGCACAGGAAGTGGTCACACAGGAAGTGGTCACACAGGAAGTGGTCACACAGGAAGTGGCCACACAGGAAGTGGTCACACAGGAAGTGGGCACACAGGAAGTGGTCACACAGGAAGTGGTCACACAGGAAGTGGGCACACAGGAAGTGGTCACACAGGAAGTGGCCACACAGGAAGTGGTCACACAGGAAGTGGGCACACAGGAAGTGGTCACACAGGAAGTGGTCACACAGGAAGTGGCCACACAGGAAGTGGCCACACAGGAAGTGGTCACACAGGAAGTGGTCACACAGGAAGTCCACTGGTCACACAGGAAGTGGTCACACAGGAAGTGGTCACACAGGAAGTCCACTGCTCACACAGGAAGTGGTCACACAGGAAGTGGTCACACAGGAAGTGGTCACACAGGAAGTGGTCACACAGGACGTCACACAGGAAGTCCACTGCTCACACAGGAAGTGGTCACACAGGAAGTGGTCACACAGGAAGTCCACTGCTCACACAGGAAGTGGTCACACAGGAAGTGGTCACACAGGAAGTGGCCACACAGGAAGTGGTCACACAGGAAGTGGTCACACAGGAAGTGGTCACACAGGAAGTGGGCACACAGGAAGTCCACTGGTCACACAGGAAGTGGTCACACAGGAAGTGGTCCAAAAGGAAGTGGTCACACAGGAAGTCCACTGCTCACATAGCAGGAAGTGGTCACAAGGAAGTGGTCACACAACGGAAGTGGTCACACAGGAAGTGGTCACACAGGAAGTCCACTGCTCACACAGGAAGTGGTCCACAGTCAGGAAGTGGTCACATCACAGGAAGTCCACTGCTCACACAGGAAGTGGTCACACAGGAAGTGGCCACACAGGAAGAGGTCACACAGGAAGTGGCCACACAGGAAGTGGTCACACAGGAATGTCCACAGTGTCACACAGGAAGTGGTCACACAGGAAGTGGTCCAACCAACAGGAAGTGGTCACACAGGAAGTGGCACACAGGAAGTGGTCACACAGGAAGTGGTCACACAGGAAGTGGTCACACAGGAAGTGGGCACACAGGAAGTGGTCACACAGGAAGTGGCCACACAGGAAGTGGTCACACAGGAAGTGGGCACACAGGAAGTGGTCACACAGGAAGTGGTCACACAGGAAGTGGTCACACAGGAAGTGGGCACACAGGAAGTGGTCACACAGGAAGTGGTCACACAGGAAGTGGTCACACAGGAAGTGGCACACAGGAAGTGGTCACACAGGAAGTGGTCACACAGGAAGTGGTCACACAGGAAGTGGCCACACAGGAAGTGGCACACAGGAAGTGGTCACACAGGAATGGTCACACAGGAAGTCCACTGGTCACACAGGAAGTGGTCACACAGGAAGTGGTCACACAGGAAGTCCACTGCTCACACAGGAAGATGGTCACACAGGAAGTGGTCACACAGGAAGTGGTCACACAGGACGTCACACAGGAAGTCCACTGCTCACACAGGAAGTGGTCACACAGGAAGTGGTCACACAGGAAGTCATGCTCACACAGGAAGTGGTCACACAGGAAGTGGTCACACAGGAAGTGGCCAACAGGAAGTGGTCACACAGGAAGTGGTCACACAGGAAGTGGTCACACAGGAAGTGGCACACAGGAAGTCCACTGGTCACACAGGAAGTGGTCACACAGGAAGTGGTCACACAGGAAGTGGTCACACAGGAAGTCATGCTCACACAGGAAGTGGTCACAAGGAAGTGGTCACACAGGAAGTGGTCACACAGGAAGTGGTCACACAGGAAGTCCACTGCTCACACAGGAAGTGGTCACACAGGAAGTGGTCACACAGGAAGTCCACTGCTCACACAGGAAGTGGTCACACAGGAAGTGGCCACACAGGAAGAGGTCACACAGGAAGTGGCCACACAGGAAGTGGTCACACAGGAAGTCCACTGCTCACACAGGAAGTGGTCACACAGGAAGTGGCCACACAGGAAGTGGTCACACAGGAAGTGGCCACACAGGAAGTGGTCACACAGGAAGTCCACTGCTCACACAGGAAGTGGTCACACAGAAGTGGCACACAGGAAGTGGTCACACAGGAAGTGGCCACACAGGAAGTGGTCACACAGGAAGTCCACTGCTCACACAGGAAGTGGCCACACAGGAAGTGGCCACACAGGAAGTGGTCACACAGGAAGTGGTCACACAGGAAGTGGCCACACAGGAATCCACTGGTCACACAGGAAGTGGTCACACAGGAAGTCCACTGGTCACACAGGATGTCACACAGGAAGTGGCCACACAGGAAGTCCCTGGTCACACAGGAAGTCCACTGGTCACACAGGAAGTCACACAGGAAGTGGTCACACAGGAAGTCCACTGGTCACACAGGATGTCACACAGGAAGTGGTCACACAGGAAGTCCACTGGTCACACAGGATGCACACAGGAAGTCCCCTGGTCACACAGGAAGTCCACTGGTCACACAGGAAGTCACACAGGAAGTGGTCACACAGGAAGTCCACTGGTCATACAGGAAGTCCACTGAGGACAGATGGATGATAAGATTTGGTCCTGAAGAAGGGAAACAGTCTTTCAGAACAAAGCAGCATCATGACCATCCTCCATCATGAGTCAGAGCATTATGGGATGTCTGCATCTCACCTGAGAAAAATATCTTTAACGGAAGGATTCACCACACGAATCCATTATCGGACATTGCATTAAGTTCTCCTGATATTCCCGTCATTCCTAAAATGAGTGACGTCAGGGTCCAGACTGGACGGTAACGTAAGGGAACCGAACCCCCGACCAGGACCCGGCAGGTGAACGGATCAAGTATCACCGAGAGAGAGGCAGAGTCCGTGGACCTACCTTGGGGTTCGGATGTGCTCCATCATCACTAGCATCCAAGATGGAGGCGATGGAGAGGAGCAGCTGCCTCGTCTTCCTTCGTCAGCGGTTAAATTCCCACATCCACGCCGACAACAGAGCCGTGTTTCCCGCCGCCGCTGCTCCAGCCCCGCCCGGGGATCCGCTCCATCATCCCGTCTTTGTTCGGATGAGCCGCCGGTACCGGTTCTTCTGTCGGTACTCGGGCCAGAACTGCCTCTGACCGTTACAGCACCGACATCCGCCGCAGAGTTTCAAAATAAAATCAGCGATAACTATGATCGGTTCCAGGCGTCATCAGCAGAGGAAGCTCACCTGAAAAGGTGTTTTCATCACATGGAAGCTTTTTTAATATAAAATGTCTATAATGCAGTGGTGGGAAAATTGTACTAAAGTACAATTTTCGTGTATCTGTACTTTACTTAAGTAGATTTAATAATGGGTACTTTCTACTTTTACTCCACTACATTTTACAGTAAGTATCTGTACTTTCTACTTCACTACATTTCTACAAAACTGTCGCGTTTCTCGTTACATCCCTGGATCGTTGCGCTTTTTGTCCCTTAAAATGTGAAGTTTATGGATTTAAGGTGGCGCCGTAAAATCCAAGCAATAACGTGACTTAGTGTCTGTTGTCACTCATCGCCTCCACCTTTACTCGCACGCGGAGCTCCAGACATGCGCAGTGGTTTCCTCTGAGCGGGAGAAAATGTCTGTCTAATCGATAATAGCTGCATAAATCAATATGGCGACATGTAAAATCAGCAGCGCTTCGCTTTCAGACAGTGGAGACTCACTTGGAAGGAAAGATTAAAGAAAGATAAGCGCTGTGGACGTGATGCTAGCAAAGCTAAGCTAAGCTAAGCTGTACAGAGACACATGTTGCATCCGCGATGAAAAAAAGTTGTCGCTCATGCGCTGAATTATTTATGGTGTGTTGACTGAGGTGTCGCATGTATGGAACAACGCTGGTGCCAAAGTCTGCAGTGATTTAACATTCAGGAATGATCCGATTCTTCTGGACGGATCTTTACTGAGTCCTAAGGACTGAAGCCTCACTGAGAGCCTCTTTCACTGTAGTAGCTCTATATATTTATATAAACATACACACAATTATTTAATCGTGGAATAAGTAAAAGTTGAACGTATGAACACAGAGCAGCTCATTGATTGATTTCGTCTCCTGTCATGGTGGCAAACATCGCAGTGGTGGAGGTGAGAACAGTCACGGTTCTCCTTCTGCTTGGTTACTTGTTGCTGTTGCACAGTTTTCATAGTTGAACATTATTTACAGTTAATTGAAATGTTTCAGTTGTGGTTTCTAATATGGGCAACCGCCCAGGGCGTTATTTTCTAGGGTAGCAGGAGAGTCTCTGCGGATTGTAGCACAGTGATGAATTGATACTGGTTAAATATATTTCAGCTCTAAGTATTTAATATCTAGGTGTTTTTATGGGAATGAGGATCTTTCAGATCAACATGAGAACCAATTTTGATAGGTAAACTTAATTTTATTGTGTCATGTAGCCCAGGGGGGTTTTGACTAAAACTCTGCTACGTGGCTCCTTGGTTGCATCTCTCCCCTCAACACCGTCTTTCCATCCCCTTTCTGTTGAATTTCTTTCTAAATAAATGTCAGTAATGAAGTTTATGCTGTTAGAACAGGAGACAAGATGTTTCCATCCCTGACATTATGATTCATAGAATCACATATCTAAGTCTAAACTATGTTACAGAGAATAAACACAATAAGAACATGTTTAATCTGTGGCATTGCTCATTAATGGCACATTTCTAATGTATTAAAATTAAATATGATCGGCACACTTAATGATATTAGCGATTAGGTTATGTATTCACCAAGTACTTTTACTTTTAATACTTAAGTATTTTTAAAAGCCAGTACTTTTTTACTTTTACTTAAGTAAAATGTAAATGTGGTACTTTGACTTTTACTTGAGTACATTTTTGACTGTGTACTTTTACTTAAGTACAGTTTTTGAGTACTTTCTCCACAACTGCTGTAATGTAACCAATTATTATAGAAAAAGGTGCCATCCTGCGTGTTCCAGACTTTATTTTGAAAATCTTCCCTGTATCCCTTTAGCCATTGCTGGTAAATTGACAGTAGTTCACCTGCCGCTTTAAAGGCTGAAGCATTAAATAATAATGACAGATAAACTCATTAATGTTACAACAATGAATCAGTTCATTACCGTTTAAATCTAATCTGATCTGTATTTAGATTCTGCTGTCTTAGTTTTTCTAACTTTCAAATGTATAAAAACATAATTGATTATTATATTAATATAAGTAATTTTCATCAAATCACATAAGATGGCATATGATGCATAATTATCATATTATTAAACTACATATTTCGGTGTTGTATATTATACCAGTATAATAATTTCTAAACTGTTTTAGTCTGAATAGCGGGAGTGGATGGATATTACCAAAAATAATTAAAACCAACCTGCTGTTACCTTCATGCCTTCTGACAATAAACAGCAGGATAAAAATTTATAATCATGCTAAACAATTAAAAAATGTGGCAAAACTTTAAAGTGACTCAACACGTCCGAGTGAAGCTGCGACTTAAAATGTGAAGAAATTTAACGGGAGGAATCCAACAGTTCCTCCTTCGGCCTCTAGGTGGCAGGAGTCACTGTCAGGATACAGGTAAAGTTCAACACGTTTTATTTGGTTATTTCTGATTACTGAATCTAATCCGTTATGAACCCAAGACAACATGAGCAGCACGATTAATAAAACACATTAAAGCAATAAAATCATATAAAAATGTCAGTTTTTATACAGACGAAGTTAAAAAGATCATGTATTCCTCCGCCAATATATATAGTGCGTGAGCCATGTGAGTGGGTGACCGGTTCACTTCACTGATTGGCTGCCAGCCGATGACACCTGAGGACGGTGAGAGCCGGAACCAGCTGGACCCACCTGGGAGCGGTTCGGCTGGGTTCGGTTGGGTTCGGAGGATCCATGGAGGAAACGTGAAGAGTCTGTTCCTGTTGTCCAGGTGAAAACTGCAGGTTGCGTGGCTCCCGCTGCAGGTTGCGTGGCTCCTGCTGCAGGTTGCGTGGCTCCCGCTGCAGGTTGCGTGGCTCCTGCTGCAGGTTGCGTGGCTCCCGCTCAGGCTGCGTGGCTCCAGGTTGCGTGGCTCCCGCTGCAGACTGTAGGTCTACTGATGTATTTTTATCACGAAGCTGCTGAGAAACTGCAAGTTTTCCACTGATGAAGCAGCTGCTGCAGATTTATAACGGGGTAAATATTTTTATGCTTTTTTGTGAACCTGAGAGAGAAAGTGAAGTTTTTGATGCTAATCTTTTTAATATTTCTGTAAACAGAAAAAGTTTGATGAATGAGATGCGCTGTCCGCATAGTGTCCTCTGTCCCCTCTGTCCTCTGTCCTCTCCTCTGTCCTCTCCTCTGTCCTCTCTGTCCCTGTGTGAGATGGACATTTGTGCTGCTGCAGCATTCTGGGTGTTACATAACAGGTTGTCCTCTGCATCATCCCGCAGGCCTGGCCAGCATTAAGACTCTCCTCTCAGGAAACTCTGTCACCTCCAGCCGCTCCTGATTGGCTCCTCAGTCATTTCATCCTGAGGAGAAAAAGGGAAACTGTAATGGATTTGTCCTTTATAGTGGACAAACCTGCTGCTGGAGGCTGAGTTGTTATGAAGTGTTTTAATTAGATTATTCTGAGACTCGGTTGTCCACCTTGTGCTTCTCTCTGCTCTTTGCTGGCAGATGGTTGAATCTGGGAATTTACTTTCAACATTTACTTTTTATTCTTTTAAACATTTACATATTTTTTATCTATATTCAGTTGTATTTTTTTAAGTCGCCATCTTAAGTCATAATACAGTAATTCGTATCTTTATCTCCATTAATTAATATTTTTAAAATCCTGACTTTGTTTTAGTTCCTTACTACTAAAATATAGTGCATTGACAACATATAATTAAACTCTTACTTATGCCGTCAGCTGTACCCACAGACAAAGATGGACAAATATTTGTCGAGTTTTGTGTTGGATGTTTTTAAAAATGAGAACATAATGATTTAAATATGAAACAAACTAGTTTTGGCTAAAACAGTCCCAGTCAGTTTTGTCCATAAATGTCCTGAGTTTGGCTGACCTCACTGCTGATCTGATTTCATGTTGGTTTCCACCACAGATTAAAACCTGTGGATGTTTCCTGTGGGTTTTCAGCCGGGTCTGATGCAGCCACTCCCTGGTGAAGCCGTGATCGTCTCCCTCGTCATAATTGGCATTTTTGTGTCTGGATGTCATCGTGGAGCTGAGAGCTGCGCTCTGCTCAGACTTGTTGCTGGGATTGAATCAGTAACTGCTTTTCATTTCTCCTATTATCCATAAACACACTAAGTCAACACCAGCTGCTGTGATGGGATTTGCTCCTGCGGCTTCCAGTGACAGTTTAACCTCTTTAACCACATTTTCACCGCAGGTTCAGCCACGTAAACCTGTTCTGCTGCTTGGCAAACTTTCTACTCTGAACTTATTTCTCAGAAATGTTGAGCCGTGGATTAGTTTGACGTTTAACCGAACACCAGCTGAGTCCATGAGGAAACTACCTGGTTCCCAGAACGGAGCCGTTAGCTCTGTTAGCTGTTAGCTTTTGGTAGCTCAGGTCTTTGGTTTCTTTGTGACCCTTTTCTTTTCAGTATCAAGTCACTCCTACTTTAATCATTGCTATGTTTCACTGTAAAAATCTTGTATTAAGAATTATAACATGGAACCTTTGTGCTAAATAACTGAAAAAATGCAGATGACTTGGCTAGGACCTAGCTGTTAGCCACATTTAGCAGCTAACTGGCAGTTGGTCAGTAAAATGGCTTTAATATAGTGGATGATGCTAATTAATCTGCAACATTACTTTTATTTAATGTACTTGTTGTTACCAGGGAGAAGTTATGATAAAACGTCCAATAAAGTTTTGCTAACAGGTTAAAGGACATAGTCTCTATAAAGTGAAAATTGCAGTTAGCTGTTAGCCACATGCAGCATTTAGCAGCTAACTGGCAGTTGGAGATAATATAGTTTTAAAATCTGTAATGCATCCGTTTTTACCAGGTTATGGTAAAAATGTCTGATGTGTAGCCATGGCGCTAACATCCAGTGATCTGCCAGAGCTAATAAATAAGATATTAAACTCGCTGTAACAAGATTTGCAGAGCAAAATTAATTTCAGTAACACATCCAAAGAAGACAGTAAGACAATATGAATTGTAGGGCTGTAGTGACACAATAAGCTCACGATACAATACACGATATTCTGCCCATGATACGATATATATCGCAATATTCAGCAAACAATACAATCCGATACACTTTTGCAATTTTCTGAGAGATTTCAGAGGGACAGAGTGATTTTGGTGATATTTTGTGACTGTTATAAAGTTGGACTGAATTAATTTAACTGAAAACTGACTTAAAGTGGACAGACTGAAAGTGGACAGCTGGACAAAATGAATCAAAGAAGTGGAGAGAAAACATGTTTCTTTTAGTTGAAACAGTCCAAACTGTAGCTTCATGCATTAGTAAAGTAAATAAAGTGAACCAAGTTCCTGCTCTGAATAGTTTGATACCTTTTTAACCTGAACATCTGAAGGAATCACTCTAAGCCTGATGACCTGGTGAAGCCAGCAGTGAGGGAACAAGGTGACAGTTGGACGTTACGATACTTGATGATGAATATCGATTTCTTTCTAGGAAAGAAAATATCAATATTGCGATATAGATATTATTATGAAGCCCTAATGAATTGTGCTTCTTTTTAACAGTTATACAGTTTATAATTTATAGATCAGAGTTGAGAGGTATAACAGGAAACATTTATCTGAAATGATCAGGTCTTGTAAAAACTAAAATGAGTAAAAATAAAAGGAAAGATTCGTTATTATGACTGAAAACATTCCCACACATCTCCATTCACGCTTCCTGTGTGGGAGAATCTGGAGCTGATTAGAGGATCTCACTTACTCAGAGTTTCCAGACTTTCTCTCACTCAGCGAAACGTTTGCTGCTCCAATCGTTTGAGACATAAACGTCTTGGATAAATGTTTCAGGAGTCAACCAGCGGGTTTTGCATGTAGAAACACGTCCTCTGCCCCCCGATGTGCTGCTCTGGTTCCTCTAGTCTAACATCTAATCTACCAGGATGAGAAATCAAATTAAAGGAGATTTTAATCTGATTATTCAGCTTCAGACGTTGTTGCACCATCAACCCGACTCCCACTGCAGAAAACAAGGAGAGGAATTAAACCTCTAACTTACTGTCTGCTTTGGTGACCAGAAGAGTTCATGCTGTTTACTCCTTTAGCTTCTTGCTAAACTTGTTTTTACATTTTGATCACAGAACCAAACTGTGTTGTCATTTTTTAGGCTTTTAAATCTGAAAGGTTAGAGGTCTTCAACATGGGGGACTTAACTTTTTAAAATTCAAAGTAATGTCGTTAAATGCACATAAAAAGGGGCAGTACAGTGAGAAACCAGCTGTTTTGATCTTTTTGTTATAAAATTATTCTGCAGTGTTTCTTTGATTCTTTCCTGCATGTTTGAGAAATATTTGAATCTCTATGGCAACCATTCAGCTGTGCAAAACACCTGGGTGGACTTAGCCCCGCCTCCGAGGCGCTGCTCCTCCCCCACTCAGCTCCTTCAGACTAGCCAGCAGCAATTAGCAACCAGCTGGTGGAGGCCTGCCGTGTTTTTGAGTTAAAAATATTTAAAGTTGACAGGAAACGTCAAAATGCCTGCAGGTGTGTTATTAAAATTACCTAAACATTAAGTCACAGGCGGCAAACATGGGTGAGCCGTGGTGGCGCAAGGGGATAAGGCACAACCCACGTACCGCGGCTCGACTCCCGACCTGCCTCACCCACCGCATGTCTTCCCCCTCCCTCAATACCCACCTTCCTGTCTGCCTACTTTCAAATGGCGGCCACTAGAGCCAATAAAACCCCATAAAAACAATATTACAAAAAAAAAGGCGGCAAACATGAAAAAACCCTAAATTGGTGGGCCGTAAGTAAAGCCTGGTGGCCGTAAGTAAAGCCTGGCGGGGCCGTAAGTAAAGCCTGGCGGGGCCGTAAGTAAAGCCTGGCGGGGCCGTAAGTAAAGCCTGGGGGCCGTAAGTAAAGCCTGGCGGGCGTAGGTAAAGCTGGCGGGGCCGTAAGTAAAGCCTGGCGGGGCCGTAGGTAAAGCCTGGCGGGGCCGTAAGTAAAGCCCTGGGGCGGGGGCCGTAAGTAAAGCCTGGTGGGCCGTAAGTAAAGCCTGGTGGGGCCGTAAGTAAAGCCTGGTGGGGACCGGTACAGTAAAGCCTGGCGGGGCCGTAAGTAAAGCCTGGTGGGGCCATAAGTAAAGCCTGGCGGGACCGTAAGTAAAGCCTGGGGGCCGTAAGTAAAGCCTGGTGGGGCCATAAGTAAAGCCTGGCGGGCCGTAAGTAAAGCCAGGTGGGGCCGTAAGTAAAGCCTGTGGGCCATAAGTAAAGCTGGCGGACCGTAAGTAAAGCCTGGGGGGCCGTAAGTAAAGCCGGGGGCCGTAAGTAAAGCCTGGGGGCCATAAGAAACCTGCATTCGGATGACTTCCTGGAGGCGGAGCTTCAGAAAGAGGAGGTTTTAAAGAGACGGAGGCCTTATTTCAAGACGTTGATCATGAAGTAAAGTTCATTTTAAGTCATCTGAATATAGCTTTTCTATAGCAACTGAAGGTAACACTGGATTATGCTATAAAATGGACGCCATGTGCTTGGAAAACAACACACTTGCCCTTTAACTTAATCTTTTTTAAAATATTGTGTTGGCTCTATTGGCATTTATTTGAAAGCAGTCTGACAATAAAGAGGGTAAAGACATGGGACAAGTGTCAGCAGGCCAGGAATCGGGCCTGCGACCATCAGCACGAGGCCTGAGGCCTCCATCTGTGCCCCCCCCACCACAGCGCCCCTTCAACTCGAAGTAGACGAGAAATAATTGACCCGTTTCAGCCGTGGATGAACATGTATTAAAGGTCCTGTGCCTGATGGGAGGTTTGTTGATGCTGGTGACCCGGTTCTGTTCTGGTGACCCGGTTCTGTTCTGGTGGGTTGTTCTGTTCTGGTGACCCGTTTGGGTTCTGGTGGGTCGGTTCTGTTCTGGTGACCCGTTTGGGTTCTGGTGGGTCGGTTCTGTTCTGGTGACCCGTTTGGGTTCTGGTGGGTCGGTTCTGTTCTGGTGACCCGTTTGGGTTCTGGTGGCTCCGCTGGCCCAGCGTCTGAAACATGAACTCATCAGTTTTTATCCGACTTTCCCATGTTTGGATGTTTTCCTGGAAGCGATTCCAGGCGGCGGACGTGAGGGTCGTGTGGCTCAGGATGTTGCACGTGAGCAGTCATCATGTTACCAGGGAGGCCAGCCGCAGCTTTAACGTCGCTCCGTGATGTGAGCCGGCCTCTGATTGGCTGCCTGGCCGTGAACTGAGCCGGCCTCTGATTGGCTGCCTGGCTCCGGCCCGCGCTGCATCAGGTTACATGTTTAGTTTTGTGATGCTGAACAGAGCGGAGCGGCTCTGGAGGAGGATCTGGGCCAGAACCCAGATCCACCAGATCCCCCCCCCCCCCCCCTCCCCCCCGTGCTGTGGAGGAATGTCCCTCCCCTCTTGCCGTAGTCCTGTGCCAGAAGCAGCAGATTTGTGTTTACTGCAGGATCCCTGCTGCTCCTCCTCCTGGGTGGGAAAACGCAGCAGCGATGGTCACACATAGCGCCTGATCGCGCAGCCTGAGCATTAGCCTCCCAGTTCCTCCCAGTTCCTCCCAGTCCAACCAGCTGGAGGAATCGTTTCCTACTGGATCTGTTTTCTCTGCTTTCAGAAGAAGCCAGAAGAGTAAGTTATGACTGCGGCAACAGTTACTGTCTGTGTGTGTCTGTGTATGTGTGTGTGTGTGTGCTGTGTGTGTCTGTGTATGTGTGTGTGTGTGTGTTGTGTGTGTGTGTGTGCTGTGTGTGTCTGTGTGTGTCTGTGTGTGTCGTGTGTGTGTGTCTGTGTGTGTGTGTGTCTGTGTGTGTCTGTGTGTGTGTGTGTCTTGTGTGTGTGTTGTGTGTGTGTGTGTGTGTGTGTGTGTGTGTCTGTGTGTGTCTGTGTGTGTGTGTCTGTGTGTCTGTGTGTGTGTGTGTGTGTGTGTGTGTGTGTGTCTGTGTGTGTGTGTCTGTGTGTGTGTGTCTGTGTGTGTGTGTGTGTTGTGTGTGTGTGTGTGTGTCTGTGTGTGTGTGTGTCTGTGTGTCTGTGTGTGTGTCTGTGTGTGTGTGTCTGTGTGTGTGGTCTGTGTGTGTGTGTGTGTGTCTTGTGTGTGTGTGCTGTGTGTGTTGTGTGTGTCTGTGTGTGTGTGTCTGTGTGTGTTGTGTGTGTGTGTGTGTGTGTGTGTGTGTTGTGTGTGTCTGTGTGTGTGTGTGTGTGTGTTCTGTGTGTGTGTGTCTGTGTGTGTGTGTGTGTGTGTGTCTGTGTGTGTGTGTGTGTGTGTTGTGTCTGTGTGTGTGTGTGTGTCTGTGTGTGTGTGTGTGTGTGTGTGTGTGTGTGTGTGTTTCTGGAGACGCAGCTGCTCTGCAGTTGAAGTTCTGGTTGGACTGATGATGTTTATTTCTAATCAATAGATCAATAGATCGGATGGTAACTAAAGTGAAACCAATAATGTTGGTGATTCTCGTCTTTAACGTTGAGGATAAAACGGTTTTGCACCGATAGAAAGTTCTGCCTGCATCTTTTTTACTGTTGTCTCTGAAACTGGATCATAATCTGTTCATGTTTTGGTTGTTTATTTATTGTGGATGTTTAAAAACTTCTTGTCCCAAATGTTCCTTAGAAATTAAATTATCATTAAAAAATCGTCTATAAATGACAGCATTATGGTTTATCGCCATGATTTAAGGTCCGGTTCTGGTTCTGGTCCACATGGAGCTAAAGGTAACGCAGCATCCCCACTGCATGATGCTGCCACTACCATGTTCCAGCAGCAGAACCTGAGGCCCGGTCCGATCAGAACTCAGAGATGTAACGGGTCAGAACCACGAGGTTCTGTTGGGCTCATGTCACAGAATGGAAATGTGAAAATAGATTCGGACCTGTGACCCGGTGAACAGAACCGCTGCAGGTAGGACTGACGCCAGCGTCGTCGTGACGAGTCCTCAGGACGGGTTCTGACGGTTCTGATGGGGTCTAGAGGTCCGGGTGGCTCTTTTCTCGTGGTTCTGACAGTTCCTCTCGTTTCCAGCCTGACCTCTGATCTCATCCTGAGTTTTGCTGCGTCGGCAGCTGAGGCGCTGGTTGCTACGAGCGACGCATCCTTCCTCTCTCTGCGGCCCGTTGCCACGGTAACCGCTGTGTCAGCAGCGATGCTGCGTCGTTTCCCAGAGACGAAACGTGATGCAGCAGAAACACGAAGCTGTGAGCCGAGCGGCTTCATGCATTAATCAGCCGGATCGTGTGTGTGTGTGTGTGTGTGTGTGTGTGTGTGTGTGTGTGTGTGTGTGTGTGTGTGTGGTGTGTGTTTTAACGCTTCTGATTGGTCCATGTTGCTCCACTCATCCGGTCTGGAGAAGCGGCCATGTTCCTCTAGTTAAAGGGAAATGAACCTTGTGTTGCTGATAAATGTCTAAATTTGTTCCTGAACTTCTCTCTTTATGTTTCTGTGAAAATTGATAAATTTTCTTGTAATTTTGTGTAATTCTTTAATTTTTTTTTTTGCCTAAACCCGTCTCAGTGCTGCCCTCTTTGGGTTGAATGGTGGTACCGCAGTTAAATGTCCCGGTTTGGTTTGTGTCCTTATCAGAGCAGAGCTGCAGAGCAACCGGCACTTTCTCACTCTGTCGTCATAAAACTTTAAGCTCATTTTTTGCTTAAAAGTCAGTAGAGGGTCTGAAAAGTCACTAAATATAGCGACAAAGACGCTAAGCTAGCAGCTGTGGTGTTTAAATCTTGGCCACGCCCTCTCCACACTTGGCCACGCCCCTCAGCGGTTCCTGACTCCGCCCACTTTCTACAGTTTGGGGCTAAGCTTTGACAGGGAGCTTAGTTACCTTAACTTTATGCGATTTGGGTTAATGAGAGGTCAGAGGTCGTGTTTCCATCGGTGTGTTTTCGTTATGCACATTTTAAACTGTTGAATTCGTAAAAACAAAAAGTTTTCCTGCTCACTCCAGTTGGTTTTTGTGTTTTCTGACATCCATTTTCTTAACACCCTGGTGCCTCAGTGGAGTCAGGAGGAGCTGCAGCTTCTCCGGCTAACGATCCGGGTGAGAGGCGGGGTCACCTGGACGGGTCACAGGTCGCCTGGACGGGTCACAGGTCACCTGGACGGGTCACCTGGATGGGTCACCTGGACGGGTCACAGGTCACCTGACGGTCACTGGACGTCACCTGGACGGGTCAAGGTCCTGGACGGGTCACAGGTCGCTGGACGGTCCAGTCGCTGGACGGGTCACAGGTCGCCTGGACGGGTCACAGGTCCCTAGAGGTCCCCTGACGGGTCACAGGTCCCTGGAGGGGTCACGGGTCGCCTGGACGGGTCACAGGTCGCCTGGACGGGTCACAGGTCACCTAGACGGGTCACCTGGACGGGTCACAGGTCGCCTGGACGGGTCACAGGTCACCTAGACGGTCACCTGGACGGGTCACAGGTCACTGGACGGGTCACAGGTCGCCTGGACGGGTCACAGGTCGCCTGGACGGTCACAGGCACAGGGTCACCTGGACGGGTCACAGGTCGCCTGGACGGGTCACAGGTCACCTAGACGGGTCACCTGGACGGGTCACAGGTCGCCTGGACGGGTCACAGGTCACCTGGACGGGTCACCTGGACGGGTCACAGGTCGCCTGGACGGGTCACAGGTCGCCTGGACGGGTCACAGGTCGCCTGGACGGGTCACAGGTCACCTAGACGGGTCACCTGGACGGGTCACGGGTCGCCTGGACGGGTCACAGGTCGCCTGGACGGGTCACAGGTCACCTGGACGGGTCACCTGGACGGGTCACAGGTCGCCTGGACGGGTCACAGGTCGCCTGGACGGGTCACCTGGACGGGTCACAGGTCGCCTGGACGGGTCACAGGTCACCTGGACGGGTCACCTGGACGGGTCACAGGTCGCCTGGACGGGTCACAGGTCGCCTGGACGGGTCACAGGTCGCCTGGACGGGTCACAGGTCATCTGGACGGGTCACAGGTCATCTGGACGGGTCACAGGTCGCCTGGACGGGTCACAGGTCGCCTGGACGGGTCACAGGTCACCTGGACGGGTCACAGGTCGCCTGGACGGGTCACAGGTCGCCTGGACGGGTCACAGGTCGCCTGGATGGGTCGCCTGGACGGGTCACAGGTCACCTGGACGGGTCACAGGTCATCTGGACGGGTCACAGGTCACCTAGACGGGTCACCTGGACGGGTCACAGGTCGCCTGGACGGGTCACAGGTCATCTGGACGGGTCACAGGTCACCTGGACGGGTCACAGGTCGCCTGGACGGGTCACAGGTCATCTGGACGGGTCACAGGTCGCCTGGACGGGTCACAGGTCGCCTGGACGGGTCACAGGTCACCTGGACGGGTCACAGGTCGCCTGGACGGGTCACAGGTCGCCTGGACGGGTCACAGGTCGCCTGGATGGGTCGCCTGACGGGTCACAGGTCACCTGGACGGGCACAGGTCATTCTGACGGTCACAGGTCACCTAGACGGGTCACCTGGACGGGTCACAGGTCGCCTGGACGGGTCACAGGTCATCTGGACGGGTCACAGGTCACCTGGACGGGTCACAGGTCACCTGGACGGGTCACAGGTCGCCTGGACGGGTCACCAGTCTGTCACAGGGCAACACAGAGACACACAACCACACACAGACTCACACCTAGGGACAATTTAGAGAGACCAATTAACCTGACATGTTTCTGGACTGTGGGAGGAAACCGGAGTACCTGGAGAAAACCCACCATGCACAGGGAGAACATGGAGACTCCATGCAGAAAGATGGGAATCGAACCCAGAACCTTCTGCTGCAAGGCAGCAGCTCTACCCACTGCACCACTGTGCAGCCCAGAATTTGTCCTTTTCCTGTTTCTACTTCCTGTTTATTGCAGCCAATCATCATCTGTTTGGACTGGAGTCTAAACCCGGATAAAACCGGTTTCTCTCCATCCATTTCATGGTGCTGCACCTTCACTCGGCCCGCCGGATCAGAACCGACCTGACAGGCGAGTAAATGCCGCGCAGGGTTTCTTCTCTGAGCGGGTCGGAACCGCTGTCAGTGGCTGAGTCTAATAGGACGGGACGAGCTGCCGGGTCGGTCCGGTTAGAGAGCGCCTGGCGAGGACGGCGTCTCTGGCTGACCCGGTTTGACGGAACCAACCGGACCGAGTCCACAGTTCAGCTCCGACCTGGAAGGATGAGGAGGAACGGGATTTTAAAATCGTTTCAAAGTTCTGAAATCTGGATAAAGAACTTATGAAACATTCTGTAGCTCAACGACGCCTTGGTCCAACCGGAGATCCGATTGGTCCTGGTGATCTGGGAGATCCGATTGGTCCTGATGATCTGGGAGATCCGATTGGTCCTGGTGATCTGGGTGCAGGACTTTCTGCCCCTAAGGCTGCGTTCACACTGCAGCCTTACTGACCCGGTTCTGATGGTTCTGACCCGATGCCACCTGGATCCGATCTCTTCATGGCAGTGTGAGCAGCTCAGGCCGGATTCCTTTAGAATGTGACTCATATCCGATACGGATCGATTCAAATGGACCAGAACGTCACTCTGATTCTCAACAAATCTCACTATTCAGGAAGACAAACAACAACCATGATGGACTATATGAGGATTAAGTTGTTAATATGTTGCTCCGGTTGGACAACAACTTCAGATACTAGCTAAGCTCCACCGTTAGCCTCCATGTTAAACACTGAGCTCTTCTTCTATGGTTGGCAGAACACTGAGGACGCTATGGCGCCCTCTACTGCGCATGCGGGACACTTTCAGGTTCACACTGCAGAACACATGCAGGTCCATTTACTGGCAGTGTGAACGGCCCGGAAAACCGGAACTGGGTCACATCCGGATGCAGTGACCGGAACTGGGTCACTTCCGGCTGCAGTGTGAACAGAACTGGGTCACATCCGGATGCAGTGTGAACGCAGCCTAAGACTCAAAAAATGGAGCCTCATTGGCTTCTGGTGGTTTCCGGTCCAGTAGCCGATTGTTAGCAGAAACATTGACCAACACTGAAATGTTTCAGGAAATTTTAAATCTAGAAATTAGTTCAGAAAATGTGTGAAGTGGAAGCCAAGGTTAGCAAAAGAGCTAAACTAAAAATGAGCTAAATTATTAGCCTATTGGCGGAATCTGAGCAGCTTCTGGTTCTGGTCCAAAACGGCCCACCGAGACACTGGGGCGGTCCGGTCCGGTCCGGTCCGGTTTGATCATGTGACCGGCTTCAGTTCACACCTTTGGTTCAGAAGCTGCTTTTCCAGCTCCTTTTCCTCTGGAGTTGGATTTGTTCAGAACCGGGTCGGACCTCTGAACCCGCTGACGGTTCTGAGAACGGTCCGGTGAGGCTCTGTGGTTCTGAAGCTTCATCTTCCTCTACCTGGACGTGAGTGAGGCTGCGGTCGCCGAGGGGCCGGTTGTCGTTACCGGGGAACAGAAATGGGTCTGACCCGGTTCTGGAGGCCTTTATTTAGCTGCTCCGGTTCTTTTAGTGTCTGACCCACTAACACGACCAGAACCGACCCAGATGCTGCTGGAAGCACCGGAGGAGTCCGTGTCAGATGGAGATGATTATGAATCGATGAGTTTGATGGTTTTACTGTCCTCAATCAGAGCTGCAGTGCTGCATTGAGCCTGCAGGGGGCAACATAAAAATATTAAAAACATGAAAATATTAAACATGAAAATATTAAAATCATGAAAATATTAAGAACTTGAAAGTATTAAACATGAAAATATTAAAAACATGAAAATAGTAAACATGAAAATATTAAGAACTTGAAAATATTAAACATGAAAATATTAAAAACATGAAAATATTAAAAACATGAAAATAATAAACATGAAAATATTAAAAACATGAAAATGTTAAAAATGAAAATATTAAAAACATGAAAATTTTAAAAACATGAAAATATTAAACATGAAAATATTAAGAACTTGAAAATATTAAACATGAAAATATTAAAAACATGAAAATATTAAGAACTTGAAAATATTAAACATGAAAATATTAAAAACATGAAAATATTAAAAACATGAAAATAGTAAACATGAAAATATTAAAAACTTGAAAATATTAAAAACATGAAAATGTTAAAAATGAAAATATTAAAAACATGAAAATTTTAAAAACATGAAAATATTAAACATGAAAATATTAAGAACTTGAAAATATTAAACATGAAAATATTAAAAACATGAAAATAGTAAACATGAAAATATTAAAAACTTGAAAATATTAAAAACATGAAAATGTTAAAAATGAAAATATTAAAATCATGAAAATTTTAAAAACATGAAAATATTAAAAACTTGAAAATACTAAAAATATGAAAATATTAAAAACATGAAAATATTAAAAACTAAACAATTAAAAACGTGAAAATATTAAAAACATGAAAAATATTAAACATGAAAATATGATGAGATAATTGAACGTTAAAAAAGTGACATTTTTAAAATGTACCAAACATTTGTTGATTCATGCTGACGGACATTTTTAGTTTTCTGCAGGTTTGACTGTTTTCCTGAGGACGTTTTGGTTGTCCAGGTTGTCCAGGTTGTCCAGGTTGTCCACAGGAAGCCAACCAGGCTGTCTTTTGTCCCTGCAGACTCCTGGACATGTGGGACGTCCCTGCAGGACTCCAGGATCCGTGACCTTTGACCTGCAGGAGGTCTGAGCCCACCGACTCGATCCGGACATGAGCGGCATGAAGCTCCGTCTCTGTCGCCACGGCGACCACAAGGCCTTCCCGGTGTCCTCGTCGTCCTCGTCCTCCTCGTCTCCGGAGTCGCCGCGGAGCCTGAGCGGCCCGCTGGCGGTTGCCGTGACGACCGTCCCCCTGGACGGGGTGGTGCTGTGCAGGTGGACTCCAGAGGAAGACGCCACACCTGGACCCCACCTGGACGGTTACCGGGGCAACGGCAGGTCCTGGGACGACCCGGACGGGTTTGTGTCTCTGAGCCAGGCGAGTCCAGCTGGACCCGGACCGGACCTGCAGGACGGAGGATCGGACCCGGTCAGGGCAGCGGAACCGCCGTGGGACGGTCCTCCAGGACCAGGTCCAGGTCCAGGTCCAGGTCCAGCTAAAGGTCCAGGTCCTCCAGCTCCAGCTCCAGGTCCAGGTCCAGGACCAGCTCCAGCTCCAGCTCCAGCTCCAGCTCCAGGACCAGCTAAAGGTCCAGGTCCTCCAGGTCCAGGTCCAGCTCCAGGTCCAGCTCCAGGTCCAGGTCCAGGTCCAGGTCCAGGTCCAGCTCCAGGACCAGGTCCAGGTCCAGCTAAAGGTCCAGCTCCAAGTCCAGGACCAGCTAAAGGTCCAGGTCCAGGTCCAGGTCCTCCAGGTCCAGGTCCTCCAGGTCCAGGTCCAGGTCCAGGTCCTCCAGGTCGTCCAGGACCAGGTCCAGGTCCAGGTCCTCCAGGTTGTCCAGGACCAGGTCCAGGTCCAGGTCCTCCAGGTCCAGGTCCAGGTCCTCCAGGTCCAGGTCCTCCAGGTCGTCCAGGACCAGGTCCAGTGAAAGTGGCCCGGCTCCTCCGGACCAGCAGGTGTAAAGCTGCGTTTACCCGGTCCGACCACCAGGGGGCGGCGGCTTCACTGTCTGCACCACCACAGAAGAAGAAGGAGAGACGCTCCACACAGACTGGCAGCAAGGTGAGTGGAGCTCCGAAGTAAGTACACCCCGACCCGACCAGAACTAAGTACACCCCGACCCGACCAGAACTAAGTACACCCGACCCGACCAGAACTAAGTACACCCCGACCCGACCAGAACTAAGTACACCCCGACCGGACCAGAACTAAGTACACCCCGACCCGATGGCAGAACTAAGTACACCCCGACCCGATGGCAGAACTAAGTACACCCCGACCGGACCAGAACTAAGTACACCCCGACCCGACCAGAACTAAGTACACCCCGACCCGACCAGAACTAAGTACACCCCGGACACCCCGACCAGAACTAAGTACACCCCGACCCGACCAGAACTAAGTACACCCCGACCCGACCAGAACTAAGTACACCCCGACCCGACCAGAACTAAGTACACCCCGACCCGACCAGAACTAAGTACACCCCGACCCGACGGCAGAACTAAGTACACCCCGACCCGATGCAGAACTAAGTACACCCCGACCCGACCAGAACTAAGTACACCCCGACCCGATGGCAGAACTAAGTACACCCCGACCCGATGGCAGAACTAAGTACACCCCGAACCCGACCAGAACTATAAAAAGTAAGCACCACCCCCGACCCGATCGGCAGAACTAAGTACACCCCGACCCGACCAGAAGTAAGTACACCCCGACCCGACCAGAACTAAGTACACACCCGACCAAGTCCACGACCAGAACTAAGTACACCCCGACCCAGACAGAACTAAGTACACCCGACCCGACCAGAACTAAGTACACCCCGACCCGACCAGAACTAAGTACACCCCGACCCGATGGCAGAACTAAGTAACATCCCGACCCGATGGCAGAACTAAGTACACCCCGACCCGACCAGAACTAAGTACACCCGACCCGACCAGAACTAAGTACACCCCGACCCGATGGCAGAACTAAGTACACCCCGACCCGACCAGAACTAAGTACACCCGACCCGAGGCAGAACTAAGTACACCCCGACCCGAGGCCAGAACTAAGTACACCCGACCCGACCAGAACTAAGTACACCCCGACCCGATGCAGAACTAAGTACACCCCGACCCGACCAGAATAAGTACACCCCGACCCGACCAGAACTAAGTACACCCGAACCCGACCAGAACTAAGTACACCCGACCCGACCAGAACTAAGTACACCCCGACCCGAGCAGAACTAAGTACACCCCGACCCGACCAGAACTAAGTACACCCGACCCGACCAGAACTAAGTACACCCCGACCCGATGCAGAACTAAGTACACCCCGACCCGACCAGAACTAAGTACACCCCGACCCGATGCAGAACTAAGTACACCCCGACCCGACAGAACTAAGTACACCCGAACCCGACCAGAACTAAGTACACCCGAACCGACCAGAACTAAGTACACCCGACCCGAGCAGAACTAAGTACACCCGACCCGACCAAACTAAGTACACCCCGACCCGACCAGAAGTAAGTACACCCCGACCCGACCAGAACTAAGTACACCCGAACCCGACCAGAACTAAGTACACCCCGACCCGACCAGAACTAAGTACACCCCGACCCGACCCGAACTAAATCCCGACCCGATGGCAGAACTAAGTACCCGACCGACCAGAACAGTACACCCCAGCCGACCAGAACAAGTACACCCGACCCGACCAGACTCCCTGAGCGGTTCTGATCCGAGGCCCAGACCAGAACGCTCATGGTTCTGCCACAGGAGGCGGGTCCAGCTAACGTCCATGTGATAATTTGGGTCTGGCGACAGACGGGCAGAACCAGAACCGCCTCCAGCTGATCCAGAACCAGAACGATCTGCGTCTCAGGCGGTCCGGATCGGTCCGGATCCGTCTGGAACCAGAACCGCTGCGCTGCGTGTCGACACGGTCTGGCCCGGTTCTGACCCGACAGGGCGGCTCCTCTGGGATCGGATCGGAACCGGGCCGAACCGCCGTGGCTCAACATGCGCTCCTCCTGCAGGGGGCCGCCGGCGGCCGCCGGGACGGGGCCGGGGCCGGACCGGACCGGGGGAACCGGACCTGCAGCCAGGAACCAGAACCAGAACCACGGTGAGGCTCACCATGTGTGTGTGTGTGTTTCTCTGTGTGTGTGTGTGTATTTCTCGGAGTCGGACCGGACCCGATCCAGTCCGACCCGGTCCGGTCCGGACCGACTCCGGTCTGGGTCGGTCCGGACCGGAGTCGGACCGGACCGGAGTCGGACCGGACCGGACCGGAGTCGGACCGGACCGGAGTCGGGTCGGACCGGACCGGACCGGAGTCTGGTCGGACCGGACCGGAGTCGGGTCGGACCGGACCGGAGTCGGGTCGGTCTGGACCGGAGTCGGGTCGGACCGGACCGGAGTCGGGTCGGTCCGGACCGGAGTCGGGTCGGACCGGACCGGAGTCGGGTCGGACCGGACCGGAGTCGGGTCGGACCGGACCGGAGTCGGGTCGGTCTGGACCGGAGTCGGGTCGGTCCGGACCGGAGTCGGGTCGGACCGGACCGGACCGGAGTCGGGTCGGTCTGGACCGGACCAGAGTCGGGTCGGTCCGGACCGGAGTCGGGTCGGACCGGACCGGAGTCGGGTCGGTCTGGACCGGAGTCGGGTCGGACCGGACCGGAGTCGGGTCGGTCCGGACCGGAGTCGGGTCGGACCGGACCGGAGTCGGGTCGGACCGGACCGGAGTCGGGTCGGACCGGACCGGAGTCGGGTCGGTCTGGACCGGGTCGGGTCGGTCCGGACCGGAGTCGGGTCGGACCGGACCGGACCGGAGTCGGGTCGGTCTGGACCGGACCAGAGTCGGGTCGGTCCGGACCGGAGTCGGGTCGGACCGGACCGGAGTCGGGTCGGACCGGATCGGAGTCGGGTCGGTCCGGACCGGAGTCGGACCGGACCGGAGTCGGGTCGGACCGGACCGGAGTCGGGTCGGACCGGACCGGAGTCGGGTCGGTCTGGACCGGAGTCGGGTCGGTCTGGACCGGAGTCGGGTCGGTCTGGACCGGAGTCGGGTCGGTCTGGACCGGAGCCGGGTCGGTCTGGACCGGAGTCGGGTCGGTCCGGACCGGAGTCGGGTCGGTCCGGACCGGAGTCGGACCGGACCGGAGTCGGGTCGGACCGGACCGGAGTCGGGTCGGACCGGACCGGAGTCGGGTCGGACCGGACCGGAGTCGGGTCGGTCTGGACCGGAGTCGGGTCGGTCTGGACCGGAGTCGGGTCGGTCTGGACCGGAGTCGGGTCGGACCGGACCGGAGTCGGGTCGGTCTGGACCGGAGTCGGGTCGGTCTGGACCGGAGTCGGGTCGGACCGGACCGGAGTCGGGTCGGTCTGGACCGGAGTCGGGTCGGTCTGGACCGGAGTCGGGTCGGTCTGGACCGGAGTCGGGTCGGACCGGACCGGACCGGAGTCGGGTCGGACCGGATCGGAGTCGGGTCGGACCGGACGGAGTCGGGTCGGTCTGGACCGGAGTCGGGTCGGTCTGGACCGGAGTCGGGTCGGACCGGACCGGAGTCGGGTCGGTCTGGACCGGAGTCGGGTCGGTCTGGACCGGAGTCGGGTCGGACCGGACCGGACCGGAGTCGGGTCGGACCGGATCGGAGTCGGGTCGGACCGGACCGGAGTCGGGTCGGACCGGACCGGAGTCGGGTCGGACCGGACCGGAGTCGGGTCGGACCGGACCGGGTCGGGTCGGACCGGACCGGAGTCGGGTCGGACCGGACCGGAGTCGGGTCGGACCGGACCGGACCGGAGTCGGGTCGGACCGGATCGGAGTCGGGTCGGACCGGACCGGAGTCGGGTCGGACCGGACGGAGTCGGGTCGGACCGGACCGGAGTCGGGTCGGACCGGACCGGGTCGGGTCGGACCGGAACTCCAGCATCCGGGTCAGAACTGCAGCCGCTTGGACGTTTTTCAGCTCCATCCTGGGAATCCAGGAAAACTCTGAGGTCCACATGAGAAACTGATGATGATTCCTGGACCTGAAGGCGATGGATGGATGGATGGATTGACTGATTGATGGATGGATGGATGGATGGATGGATGGATTGACTGATGGATGGATGGATGGATGGATGGATGGATGGATGGATGGATGGATGGACAGACGGACGGACGGATGGATGGATTGACTGATTGATGGATGGATGGACTGATGGATGGATGGATGGATGGATGGATGGATGGATGGATGGATGGATGGACTGATGGATGGATGGATGGATGGATGGACAGACGGACGGACGGATGGATGGATTGACTGATTGATGGATGGATGGACTGATGGATGGATGGATTGACTGATGAATGGATGGATTGACTGATGGATGGATGGATGGATGGATGGATGGATGGACAGACGGACGGACGGACTGATGGATGGATGGACTGATGGATGGATGGATGGATGGATGGATGGACTGATGGATGGATGGATGGATGGATGGACTGATGGATGGATGGATGGATGGATGGATGGACTGATGGATGGATGGATGGATGGATGGATGGATGGATGGATGGATGGATGGATGGATGGATGGACTGATGGATGGATGGACTGATGGATGGATGGATGGATGGATGGATGGACTGATGGATGGATGGATGGATGGATGGATGGACTGATGGATGGATGGATGGATGGATGGACTGATGGACGGACGGACTGATGGATGGATGGACTGATTGATGGATGGATGGATGGATGGATGGATGGATGGATGGATGGATGGATGGATGGATGGATGGATGGATGGATGGATGCTGTTGATTCTCTTGGATTCGTTTGGTTTTTTGTGTCTTTTTGTGAAATTAGTTTCTCATCCCTCTTGTTGGGTTTGTGGGTCTTTAGTTTCTCTTGGTTTCCTTTGAGAAAATTCTCTGTGTTGTGACAGGAAGTTGCAGGACAAAGTTTCACTGTCCGGAAGCCCAGGAGGTTTTTGCTCCGAGCGTTTTCCTCCAGAGTCGATGTCGCTGGCCTCCTCCTGATTGGCTGCGTTTCCTCCTGATTGGCTGCGTTTTCCTCCTGATTGGCTGCGTTTCTCTCCTCCTGATTGGCTGCGTTTCTCCTATTGCTGCGTTCTCCTGATTGGCTGCGTTTCTCCTATCTCTGATTGGCTGCTTTCTCCTTGATTGGTCCTGCGTTCTCTCCTCCTGATTGGCTGCGTTTCTCCCTGATTGGCTGCGTTTCTCCCTGATTGGCTGCGTTTCTCCTGATTGGCTCGTTTCTCCTGATTGGCTGCGTTTCTCCCTGATTGGCTGCGTTTCTCCCTGTTTGGGCCCTCAGGCGTTTCTCCCTGATTGGCTGCGTTTCTCCCTGATTGGCTGCGTTTCTCTCCCTGATTGGCTGCGTTTCTCTCCTCTGATTGGCTGCGTTTCTCTCCTCCTGATTGGCTGCGTTTCTCTCCTGATTGGCTGCGTTTCTCTCCTCCTGATTGGCTGCGTTTTCTCTCTGATTGGCTGCGTTTCTCTCCTCCTGATTGGCTGCGTTTCTCCTGTTTGGCTGCGTTTCTCCCTGATTGGCTGCGTTTTCTTCCTCCTGATTGGCTGCGTTTCTCCTCCTGATTGGCTGCGTTTCTCCCTGATTGGCTGCGTTTCTCTCCTCTGATTGGCTGCATTTCTCCCTGATTGGCTGCGTTTCTCCCTGATTGGCTGCGTTTCTCTCCTCTGATTGGCTGCGTTTCTCTCCTCCTGATTGGCTGCGTTTCTCTCCTCCTGATTGGCTGCGTTTCTCCTGATTGGCTGCGTTTCTCTCCTCCTGATTGGCTGCGTTTCCCTGATTGGCTGCGTTTCTCCCTGATTGGCTGCGTTTCTCCCTGATTGGCTGCGTTTCTCCCTGATTGGCTGCGTTTCTCCCTGATTGGCTGCGTTTCTCTCCTCCTGATTGGCTGCGTTTCTCCCTGATTGGCTGAGTGACGCAGTTCTTTCACTGTAAACCATCAGGTCTTGTCTGCTGGTTTGTCGGCTGTAATTTAAACTTATATTTAACTCTGTGAAAAGTTTATCGCCTCCTTTCTGAGTCCATAACCGGCACAACACAGGTTTTTTCCTACGGAACAACAAAGTTCAGCACCAAACCACAGTTTGGTCCCAAAGCGAGTCAGAGCAGCAGAACCAAAGCTCAGAGGGGACAAAGGATCTCCTGGAGGACGAAGCATCCAGGCTTTTATTCGCTGTCCTGATCCATGGGGTCTTCTGGGAATCGGCAAACGTGCGAAAATAATTGAACTGAATAAAAATGAAATTCCTCAGAGACACGTTGGAAGAATTTTGCATATTTCCGTTGCTACACAATCAAACATTCAAGGATTTTGAGGAATTTGGGGGAATCTGATCTTCCACGACATTAAAAACCAGCATCAGCTGATGGAACCACAACCTGTCCCAGCACAGATGGACAAACTGGACCTGCTGGACTCTTCAGGACAGACTGATGGACAAACTGGACCTGCTGGACTCTTCAGGACAGACTGATGGACAAACTGGACCTGCTGGACTCTTCAGGACAGACTGATGGACAAACTGGACCTGCTGGACTCTTCAGGACAGACTGATGGACAAACTGGACCTGCTGGACTCTTCAGGCACCAACAGGAAGAAACTGGACGAAGGAAACTCAGCGCGGCTTTGAGTGTTCAATGTCAGAACAGATTTAAGGATTGGAGACGAGAAGCAGAGGAACTGGAACGTGTTTGATCCTGAAGAGGGAGGAGGAGGATGATGGATGGAATGAATGATGGATGAATGATGGATGAATGATGGATGATGAATGATGGTGAATGATGGATGGATGGATGATGAATGGATGATGGATGGATGGACGGTATGAATGATGGATGGATGGATGATGAATGGATGATGGATGGATGGATGGATGAATGATGGATGGATGATGATGGATGAATAATGGATGGAGGATGATGAATGATGGATGGATGAATGATGGATGGATGAATGATGGATGGATGGATGATGGATGAATGATGGATGGACGGATGATGATGATGGATGGACGGATGATGGATGAATGATGGATGGATGAATGATGGATGGATGGATGATGGATGAATGATGGATGGACGGATGATGAATGATGGATGGACGGATGATGAATGGATGATGGATGGATGGACGGATGATGAATGGATGATGGATGGAGGATGATGGATGGATGGATGAATGATGGATGGATGGATGATGAATGGATGATGGATGGATGGATGGATGAATGATGGATGGATGGATGATGGATGAATGATGGATGGACGGATGATGAATGATGGATGGACGGATGATGAATGGATGATGGATGGATGGACGGATGATGAATGGATGATGGATGGAGGATGATGGATGGATGGATGGATGAATGATGGATGGATGGATGATGAATGGATGATGGATGGATGGATGAATGATGGATGGATGGATGATGAATGGATGATGGATGGAGGATGATGGATGGAGGGATGGATGAATGATGGATGGACAGATGATGAATGGATGATGGATGGATGGATGAATGATGGATGGACGGGTGATGAATGGATGATGGATGGAGGATGGATGTTTATGGGGCGTTAATAATGTTACACAGTTAAAAATTAACAGCAATAATTTGGGATTTTTAGTCATAAGAGGAGATAAATTTGGGTTTCAATTTCCTAGGTCATATTTTCTCCAAGATCATTCAATTGTAAAAGTTACAAACTAAATAATTAGCATGCTAAATATTTAGCATAGCAACCAAGCATTAAGTTAGCAAGCTATCGTCAAAGTCAATATACAACTGAGCTAAATATTCAGTTAGCAAACTAAATATTTAGCTCAGTGAAACATTTGGCTATGAATTAAATAGTTTAGCTTTAGCTAGCTGTTTAGCTTTATCTAGCTGTTTCGCTGTAGCTAACTGGTTAGCTGTAGCTAGCTGTTTAGCTTTAGCTAACTGGTTAGCTGTAGCTAGCTGTTTAGCTGTAGCTAGCTGTTTAGCTGTAGCTAGCTGTTTAGCTGTAGCTAACTGGTTAGCTTTAGCTAGCTGTTTAGCTGTAGCTAGCTGTTTAGCTGTAGCTAGCTGTTTAGCTGTAGCTAACTGGTTAGCTTTAGCTAGCTGTTTAGCTGTAGCTAGCTGTTTAGCTGTAGCTAGCTGTTTAGCTGTAGCTAGCTGTTTAGCTGTAGCTAACTGGTTAGCTTTAGCTAGCTGTTTAGCTGTAGCTAACTGGTTAGCTTTAGCTAGCTGTTTAGCTGTAGCTAGCTGTTTAGCTTTAGCTAGCTGTTTAGCTGTAGCTAGCTGTTTAGCTGTAGCTAGCTGTTTAGCTGTAGCTAGCTGTTTAGCTGTAGCTAGCTGTTTAGCCTGCCAGCTGCAGCTGCTGATTCTTTGCAGTGGGTCAGGCAGCAGCTGAAACATTTTCATGTCTGCAGCTTCTTTCTCGGATAAAGTCCGACTTGTTTCTCTGTTCTTGGCTTTAATCCGGGTCGTGTTATTTGCTTCCCAGATATTCCCAAACCTCGAGCATCAGGAGTCGCCTCCAGTCCCAAACCACCGTCCAATCAGCAGTCAGCCCCCGGGTCGGCATGGCGACCACCACCTGCCGCCGCCTCCAAGCTTCCTGTGAAAGGCGCGGCGACCGGCCTGAGCTCCAACGGTGAGAGGGGCGGGGCTTCCACACCCACTTCCTGTCTCCCTCTGGACTTCCTGAGTCTCTGCTGGAGTGAAATTAAACTGTCATCATCTGCGCCTGCCCTGCAGACACCGGGAATGTGAGCCAGTTGGGGTCAGAGGTCAGAGGTCTCTGAGCACTGCTGCACTCTAAAAACTACTTCCTGTTCCTCTTTAGTTCAGTGAAGTTTCAGAGAAAGTATAACTTCCCAAAAGAAAGAAACATTTAGTTTCCATATCTGTGAAAAATCCCGATGCAGAGGCGATTACCTGAAAACGGGTAAATATCAGGCGCTCAGGTGAAGGAAGACGCTTCGCTCGCTCTGACGGGAATCTGTTTCCTAATTCTCTGCGCTGTTCAGGACTAGCATATGGATAAGATATTTAAATGTTTTAGCTACCTTAGCTTAGCTGCCTTTGCTTCAGGTTAGCTTAGCCTCAGACTTGCTGACCTTTAGCTTCAACTGTAACTTTATTTAACTGCGTTTAGTTTAGCTTAGCCTGTGTTAGCAAACCTTGTTTTCATTGTAGTCTACCTGTACTTGACTTAGCTTAGCCTTCCAAACAATAGCATTTACCTTAGCCTACTTTAGCTAATGTTTGCTTACTGTATCTTTGGTTAATGTTTCTTAGCTCATTCTTTATCTTAGCACATATCTCAGATTTGTTCATGTTACCTTATTGGCGTAATCTGTCTTATTTACTTTAGATTAATTTAACCTGCCAATCGATATTTGTACTATTTTAAATTACATGATCTTACTGTACAGCTTACGATTCGTTTTGTTACCATCCTGACAAACTCGTTATTTTAGCTTATTTTGCTTTTGTTGAACTTACAATTGAAGGACAATAGATCTATTATTGTTACCTAAGGTAAAGGTCAGGTAGAGGTCAGGTTAGGGTCAGGTAGAGGTCAGGTAGAGGTCAGGTAAACCTTGAGGGTCAGTGAAGGTCTTTATTCGTATATTTTTCCTCTTGGAGCTGATCTTGTAAACATCTTTCTGACTTTCTCTTTTCACACACCGACACTCTCCTGATGGTGTGATCGGGTCGCCATGGAAACCACACTGGTTAGAGCCAGCTGGTCGCCGTGGCGACGCTGACCCTGAGAGCCAGCTGGTCGCCGTGGCGACGCTGACGCAGGGTCAGCGCAGGTGTTGAAACACCTCCACACAGATGGATCTGCCTGATTCACGCAAAATACATTTTAAACTAGAAATCAGAATGAAAAACTAAGCAAATAAGCCGTAAAATCTGCTTGATGTTAATAAAAAGTTTGGTTCCTGTTCGGTCCGTTTTGGGCCGGACCTGTGGTTCTGAACTGGTTCCAAGTTTGATGCTTTGTGTTTTCCGAGCCGTTTGAAGGTTCTGGTTCTGACGGGTTCTGTTGTAACGAACGTTTTCATGGAGCCGATTTTAGTTTTTAACGTCAGAAAAGATTAAATGAACTTCATCAAATGTCTTTTAATGTAAAATCTGCTTTATTCTCCCGTCATGGTTTCATGTTTTTCCTTCATCACAAACAAACCATCAGAACTTCTGGGTGGGCCAAGCCCCGCCTCCGAGGCGCAGCTCCGCCCACTCGGCTCCTTCTGAACGCCTGGGTGGGCCAAGCCCCGCCTCCGAGGCGCAGCTCCGCCCACTCGGCTCCTTCTGAACGCCTGGGTGGGCCAAGCCCCGCCTCCGAGGCGCAGCTCCGCCCACTCGGCTCCTTCTGAACGCCTGGGTGGGCCAAGCCCCGCCTCCGAGGCGCAGCTCCGCCCACTCGGCTCCTTCTGACCAACCAGCAGCTATTAGCAAACAGCTGGAACTGCTGAGCTGCTGCTCAGAGCAACACTGGTAAAAGCGTTAAAGGGTTAATAGAGGAGCCATGTTGGATGGCTTCCTGGAGGCGGAGCCTCAGACAGAGGAGTTTCTTAAAGAGACAGCGGCCCAATTTAACGCTGTTTGCTCTAAAATGGCCGCCGCGTAGAACAGAGACTACTGGCCCTTTAAGACCACCACATGAAGTGAAACCTGAAAGCTGGTTGGACCTGAAGCGTTTTCTCTCCTTCAGCTCCGCCTCCTGCCGGGTCCAAACCCGATGAGCCGCCCAGCAGAGGCAGCGCCGGCGCTCCCGGCGCTCCCGGTTCGCCCTGCTCCGCCCCCAAACCTCCTGCGGCCGCTGTGGGGGGCAGAGCGCCGACAGGTGAGGCTTTAGACCGAACCTCCAGAACCTCCAGGTCCGGTACCACCAGCAGAACGATGGGCCAGCACCGCTCTGGTTCTGGTTCTGGCTCTGGTTCTGGTTCTGGTCCTGGTTCTGGCTCTGGTTCTGGTTCTGGTTCTGGTCCTGGTTCTGGCTCTGGTTCTGGTTCTGGTTCTGGTCCTGGTTCTGGTTTCAGAGTTGAAATCAGGACTGTTGTCATAGCGACGGCTGCAGTGCTGATGATCCTCCCTCCAGATGTGACCTTTGACCCTGGGGGATTATCAGCTGGGTTGGTTGCCAGGCAGATGTTTGTGTCTGGGTCAGAACCATGTGATCCAGAACAGGTTCTGGATCACATGGACCGGAGCAGCTGCTCCGGTTCCGTCGGACCAGAACCGGCTGATTCTGCAGAGACGAGTGCAGCTGACGGGTCTGGTTCTGACGGGTCTGGTTCTGACGGGTCTGGTTCTGACGGGTCTGGTTCTGACGGGTCTGGTTCTGACGGGTCTGGTTCTGACGGGTCTGGTTCTGACGGGTCTGGTTCTGGCTGACCCGGTTCCGGCTCCACCTTCTCCTCTGTTGGACCTGCAGGTCTGACTCGGCCGACCGGCACCAACCAGAACTCCATCAGAACTCCTGGCGGCCAGCCGGCGTCCGGGTCGGCGGCGCCGTCCGGGTCGCTGCGGAGGATCGGGTCGACCCGGCTCAGTCGCCTGAACGGCACAGGTGAGTCACCTGAGAGGAAGGGGGCGGGGCTTCGTTGTCATGGAAACGGCTATAACAGGAGAACCTTCATCTGGACTGGATGCTAATGTTTAGCTTGGAGCTAAATGTTTAGCTTGGAGCTAAATGTTTAGCTTGGAGCTAAATGTTAGGTTGGCAAACTAAACATGAACTAGTCTAGTTAGCTAAATATTTAGTTTGCTAACTTTTAGTTCAAAGCTAATAAGTTAACAAATTCAACATTTACCCTGAGTTAGATTCCTGACTTGATATTTACCAATATTAAGCTAATAAGCTAAATATGTAGCGTTAAGCTAACAGACTAAAAGTCTAGTTAGCAAGCTAAATATTAAGGAATTTAGCTTTGAGCTAAATATTACGTATTTAGTATGAAGGTAACTATATTAAGGCTAAACTTAATATTTACGTTTATTATCTGAGAGGAAATGAAAAACATTGTCATAATTTCTAAAAGTGTCTAGATTAGGGCAGTTTAAATAATCTGGATTATGACGACCGAATGTCATTATTTGTGAGCAGCAAAGTCCTTTGAATTTGAGCTGAACCTCAGAAACGGGTCAGAACCAGGAGCTATGATTAAACAGTGGAGCTGCAACACTAATAAACATTTAGTTTTTGTCTCAGACGATCCTGAATATGAAAAGTCCTCCTTTAATCTGCTGGTTTTAAACTCTCATCTCGTCTCGTCTCGTCGTTTTTCTTCCTGCATGTTGGATTTAGTAACGTTTAAACGTGTTTATTGTGTATTTTTGGGCCGTTTGGAGGATGGAGAATATCTGTTAACATCAGGTGGATTCAGGTCTGGACTTTGACTAGGCCATTCTAACCATGAATCTGCTCTGATCTAATCCATCCCATAATATCTCTGGCTGCTTGTTGAAGCCGGTTTTCCTGCTTCCACAAGGTGTGTGATCAGATGGTGTTCAATATGTTCGCTAACGGCGTCTGGCTAACAGCGTGTCGCTAACGGCGTGTCGCTAACGGCGTGTCGCTAACGGCGTGTCGCTAACGGCGTCTGGCTAACGGCGTGTCGCTAACGGCGTGTCGCTAACGGCGTCTGGCTAACGGCGTCTGGCTAACGGCGTCTGGCTAATGGCGTGTCGCTAATGGCGTCTGGCTAACGGCGTCTGGCTAACGGCGTCTGGCTAACGGCGTCTGGCTAACGGCGTGTCGCTAACGGCGTGTCGCTAACGGCGTGTCGCTAACGGCGTCTGGCTAACGGCGTCTGGCTAACGGTGTGTCGCTAACGGCGTGTCGCTAACGGCGTCTGGCTAACGGCGTCTGGCTAATGGCGTGTCGTTAACGGCGTCTGGCTAACGGCGTCTGGCTAACGGCGTGTCGCTAACGGCGTCTGGCTAACTGCGTGTCGCTAACGGCGTGTCGCTAACGGCGTCTGGCTAATGGCGTCTGGCTAACGGCGTCTGGCTAACGGCGTGTTGCTAACGACGTGTTGCTAACGGCGTGTGGCTAACGGCGTGTTGCTAACGGCGTCTGGCTAACGGCGTCTGGCTAACGGCGTCTGGCTAACGGCGTGTTGCTAACGGCGTGTGGCTAACGGCGTCTGGCTAATGGCGTGTCGCTAACGGCGTCTGGCTAACGGCGTCTGGCTAATGGCGTCTGGCTCACGGCGTGTCGCTAACGGCGTCTGGCTAACAGCGTGTCGCTAACGGCGTGTCGCTAATGGCGTGTCGCTAACGGCGTCTGGCTAATGGCGTCTGGCTAACGGCGTGTCGCTAACGGCGTCTGGCTAACGGCGTGTTGCTAACGGCGTCTGGCTAACGGCATCTGGCTAACGGCGTGTTGCTAACAGCGTGTTGCTAACGGCGTGTTGCTAACGGCGTGTTGCTAACGGTGTCTGGCTAACGGCGTGTTGCTAACGCCGTCTGGCTAACGGTATCTGGCTAACGGCGTGTTGCTAACGGCGTGTCGCTAACGGCGTGTCGCTAACGGCTAGCTCCAGAGTCGCAGCTCTCTGCTGCCGCCAGCTGGTGGGTCTTGTTCTGTCATGTTGACTGAGTCGTGTTGCGACTCCAAGAGTTTTATTCAAATATTGATGCCGTGTTTTGGAAGCTGTGGGGTTTTAACGGTTTTATTGTCCATCTGGTGCCGAGCAGCTCCTGATGCTCAGCTGATATGAGCTGATGTCACTCTGCACGAGTCGACATTTTAATATTTAAACTTTAAACATTAATGTTAAACCTAAAAACAATGTAAATACAATAAGACATTTGTTTTTCATGCTGTTTCAGTGTCATTTTATTCATAGGGCTGGGATCTGCTCTTCAGTATTCGGCTAGTAAGCCTGATCTGGGATCGATTGGTAGTGGCTCCTCGTTTATCATTTACCGTGATAAATTTCTTATGACAGGATTTCTGCTTTCCCTTTGTTACAATAAAGTTCAATTAATGGTGTTTGAATGTATAAATTATCACAAAGCATAAACTTCGGCCAGCAGTTCCTCCGTTCTCCACTAGGGGGATTTTGGGTCTCTGGTTCTTCTGTCTCCAGTATTTTAAGGTCGGCAGCAGCAGCACTTTGTGACCTTGATGTCGTCGTAGCGACGATATAAACTGAATATTTAATGTTTCTCTGGTGAGAAACGCTCCATCTCTCCCTCCATCGTTTCTCATCCGAGACGAAAACAGCAATAAATCGTTTACTGAGAAAATAACAGGAACAGATTGACATGAATGAGGACGTCCATCTGTCCTCATGTCCTCCTGTCCTCATGTCCATCTGTCCTCATGTCCATCTGTCCTCCTGTCCTCATGTCCTCCTGTCCTCATGTCCTCCTGTCCTCATGTCCTCCTGTCCTCATGTCCTCCTGTCCTCATGTCCTCCTGTCCTCATGTCCTCTCTGTCCCTTGAACCGTCGCCTGGGTCTTTCTCTACTGAACCTGCTGCTGGCAGAGTTGTCTCTGTGTGTCTCTGTGTCTCTGTGTCTCTGTCTGTGTGTCTCTGTGTGTCTCTGTGTCTCTGTGTGTCTCTGTGTGTCTCTGTGTCTCTGTGTGTCTCTGTCTGTCTCTGTGTCTCTGTGTCTCTGTGTGTCTCTGTGTCTCTGTGTCTCTGTGTGTCTCTGTGTCTCTGTGTCTCTGTCTGTGTGTCTCTGTGTCTCTGTGTGTCTCTGTGTGTCTCTGTGTCTCTGTCTGTGTGTCTCTGTGTGTCTCTGTGTCTCTGTGTGTCTCTGTGTCTCTGTGTGTCTCTGTGTGTCTCTGTGTCTCTGTGTGTCTCTGTGTGTCTCTCTGTGTCTCTGTGTCTCTGTGTGTCTCTGTGTGTCTCTGTGTGTCTCTGTGTGTCTCTGTGTGTCTCTGTCTGTGTGTCTCTGTGTCTCTGTGTGTCTCTGTGTGTCTCTGTGTGTCTCTGTGTTTGTGTCTCTGTGTGTCTCTGTGTGTCTCTGTGTGTCTCTGTGTGTCTCTGTGTGTTCCTGTGTGTCTCTGTGTGTCTCTGTGTCGTGTCTCTGTGTGTCTCTGTGTGTCCTCTGTGTCTCTTGTGTGTCTCTGTGTGTCTCTGTGTGTCTCTGTGTGTTCTCTGTGTCTCTGTGTGTCTCTGTGTGTCTCTGTGTCTCTGTGTGTCTCTGTGTGTCTCTGTGTGTCTCTGTGTGTTCTGTGTGTCTCTGTGTGTCTCTGTGTGTCTCTGTGTGTCTCTGTGTTCCTTGTGTCTCTGTGTGTCTCTGTGTGTCTCTGTGTGTCTCTGTGTGTCTCTGTGTCTCTGTGTGTCTCTGTGTGTCTCTGTGTGTCTCTGTGTCTCTGTGTGTCTCTGTGTCTCTGTGTGTCTCTGTGTGTCTCTGTGTGTCTCTGTGTGTCTCTGTGTCTCTGTGTGTCTCGTGTGTCTCTGTGTGTCTCTGTGTGTCTCTGTGTCTCTGTGTGTCTCTGTGTCTCTGTGTGTCTCTGTGTCTCTGTGTGTCTCTGTGTGTCTCTGTGTGTCTCTGTGTCTCTGTGTGTCTCTGTGTGTCTCTGTGTGTCTCTGTGTGTCTCTGTGTGTCTCTGTGTTCTGTGTGTCTCTGTGTGTCTCTGTGTGTCTCTGTGTGTCTCTGTGTGTCTCTGTGTGTCTCTGTGTGTCTCTGTGTCTCTGTGTGTCTCTGTGTTGTTCTGTGTGTCTCTGTGTGTCTCTGGTGTCTCTGTGTGTCTCTGTGTCTCTGTGTGTGTCTCTGTGTGTCTCTGTGTTTCTGTGTGTCTCGTGTTGTGTCTCTGTGTGTCTCTGTGTGTCTCTGTGTGTCTCTGTGTGTCTCTGTGTGTCTCTGTGTGTCTCTGTGTCTCTGTGTGTCTCTGTTGTCTCTGTGTGTCTCTGTGTGTTTCTGTGTGTTCTGTGTGTCTCTGTGTGTGTTCTCTGTGTGTCTCTGTGCTGTGTTCTGTGTGTCTCTGTGTGTCTCTGTGTCTCTGTGTCTCTGTGTCTGTGTGTCTCTGTGTCTCTGTGTCTCTGTGTGTCTCTGTGTGTCTCTGTGTCTCTGTGTGTCTCTGTGTGTCTCTGTGTTCTCTGTGTCTCTGTGTGTCTCTGTGTGTTCTGTGTGTCTCTGTGTGTCTCTGTGTGTCTTGTGTCTCTGTGGTCTGTGTGTCTGTGTCGTCGTGTCTGTGTTGTGTCTCTGTGTTTCTGTGTGTCTCTGTGTGTCTCTGTGTTTCTGTGTGTCTCTGTGTGTCTCTGTGTGTGTCTGTGTGTCTCTGTGTGTCTCTGTGTGTCTCTGTGTTTCGGGTGTCTCTGTGTGTCTCTGTGTGTCTCTGTGTGTCTCTGTGTGTCTGTGTGTTGTGTGTCTCTGTGTGTCTCTGTGTGTCTCTGTGTGTCTCTGTGTGTCTCTGTGTTTCTCCTCTTCATCAGTGTCTGATGTGTCTGTGGCTCTTTAAATGGGGACATTTTTCCATCCCCCCCAGCAGCAGAGGGACGAAGCTCTAGTCTTTGTGTGAATCGACAAACTAACAGAGGATTTACTCCTCCTCCTCCTCTTCCTCCTCCTCCTCTTCCTCCTCCTCTTCCTCCTCCTCCTCTTCCTCCTCCTCTTCCTCCGTTTCTCTCCCTCTTTTCTTCTTGTTTCTCCACCTGAGCGACGGAGAAGAACTCGACTCATTTGGCGCCATTTTCTCCCTTGTACGATAGAAACGCTCCTCCTCCTCCTCCTCTTCCTCCTCCGTTTGTGTTTTTCTGTGGCTTCAATGTGACGAAGAGCAGCTGGAAGATTAACTGGCTCTAATTCCTGCATGAATCTGAATCGGAGAAACTCGGTTTCACGGTTGGACCCAAAGCAGAGGTCGGACAAAGACCAGTCGGCAAACCCGGATTTATCTTGGCTGAACGTCTCTCATCTGAGGGACGAAACAACCGGAGACGGTGCGAAGACGACCTGTAGACCCGGAAACGACGCGGAGACCGGAAACGACCCGGAAACGACATGTAGACCCGGAAACGACCCGGAAACGACCCGGAAACGACCCGGAAACGACCCGGAAACGACCCGGAGACCTGGAAACGACCCGGAAACGACCATGTAGACCCGGAAACGACCCGGAGGAAACGACCTGTAGACCCGGAAACGACCTGTAGACCGCCCGGAAACGACCCGGAAACGACCCGGAAACGACCTGTAACCCGGAAACGACCCGGAAACGACCTGTAGACCCGGAAACGACCTGGAGACCCGGAAACGACCCCGGAAACGACCCGGAGACCCGGAAACGACCCGGAGGGAACGACGGACCCCAGACCCGGAAACGACCCCTGGAAACGACCCGAAGACCCGGAAACGACCCGAACACGACCGGAAACGACCTGTAGACCCGAACAGACCCGGAGACCTGAAACGACCCGGAAACGACCCGGAACCCGAACCGACCACGGAGACCCGGAAACGCACACCGGAAACGACCCAGGACCAGGAAACGACCCGGAGACCCGGAAACGACCCGGAAACGACCCGGAAACGACCCGGAAACGACCCGGAAACGACCCGGAGACCCGGAAACGACCCGGAAACGACCCAGAGACCCGAACACCGACCCGGACGAACCCGGAAACGACCCGGAAACGACCCGGAGAACCCGGAAACGACCCGGAGGCGAGACGATGCTCTGGTCTCCCAGACTCTCGCTGTCCATCTTCCATGTGAAGCTGACGCTAAAGACTTTTCCGAAACCTGCAGCTTCTGTCAGGATGCAGGAAAAACACCGTGGAGTTTCACACAGGTCTGGAGCCGACGGCCATCCGACACCATCCAACCATCCGACACCATCCAACCATCCGACACCATCCCACACCATCCCACACCATCCGACACCATCCGACACCATCCGAGACCATCCAACCATCCGACACCATCCAACCATCCGACACCATCCAAAAACATCCGACCATCCGACACCATCCAACCATCGACACCATCCAACCATCCGACACCATCCAACCATCCGACACCATCCAACCATCCGACACCATCCAACCATCAGACACCATCCAACCATCCGACACCATCCAACCATCCGACACCATCCAACCATCCGACACCATCCAACCATCCGACACCATCCAACCATCCGACACCATCCGAGACCATCCCACACCATCCCACACCATCCAAACCATCCAACCATCCGACACCATCCAACCATCCGACACCATCCCACACCATCCGACACCATCCGACACCATCCAACCATCCGACACCATCCAACCATCGACACCATCCGACACCATCCAACCATCCGAAACCATCCGACACCATCCGACACCATCCGAAACCATCCGACACCATCCAACCATCCGAAACCATCCGACACCATCCAACCATCCGACACCATCCGAAACCATCCGACACCATCCAACCATCCGACACCATCCAACCATCCGAAACCATCCGACACCATCCAACCATCCGACACCATCCGACACCATCCGACACCATCCGAAACCATCCGACACCATCCAACCATCCGACACCATCCGACACCATCCGACACCATCCAACCATCCGACACCATCCGAAACCATCCGAAACCATCCGACACCATCCTACCATCCGACACCATCCGACACCATCCGAAACCATCCGACACCATCCGACACCATCCGACACCATCCGAAACCATCCGACACCATCCGAAACCATCCGACACCATCCAACCATCCGACACCATCCGACACCATCCGACACCATCCGACCATCCGACACCATCCGACACCATCCGAAACCATCCGACACCATCCAACCATCCGACACCATCCAACCATCCGACACCATCCAACCATCCGACACCATCCAACCATCCGACACCATCCGACACCATCCGAAACCATCCGACACCATCCAACCATCCGACACCATCCGACACCATCCAACCATCCGACACCATCGGACACCATCCGACACCATCCAACCATCCGACACCATCCAACCATCCGACACCATCCGACACCATCCGAAACCATCCGACACCATCCGAAACCATCCGACACAATCCAACCATCCGACACCATCCGACACCATCCGACCATCCGAAACCATCCGACACCATCCGACACCATCCGACCATCCGACACCATCCAACCATCCGACACCATCCAACCATCCGACACCATCCGAAACCATCCGACACCATCCGAAACCATCCGACACCATCCAACCATCCGACACCATCCGAAACCATCCGACACCATCCAACCATCCGACACCATCCAACCATCCGACACCATCCGACACCATCCGAAACCATCCGACACCATCCAACCATCCGACACCATCCAACCATCCGACACCATCCGAAACCATCCGACACCATCCAACCATCCGACACCATCCAACCATCCGACACCATCCGACACCATCCAACCATCCGACACCATCCAACCATCCGACACCATCCAACCATCCGAAACCATCCGACACCATCCGACACCATCCGAAACCATCCAACCATCCGACACCATCCAACCATCCGACACCATCCAACCATCCGACACCATCCGACACCATCCGACACCATCCAACACCATCCAACCATCCGACAACATCCGACACCATCCGACACCATCCGAAACCATCCGACACCATCCGACACCATCCGACAGCATCCCACCATCCGACACCATCCGACACCATCCCACACCATCCCACACCATCCGACACCATCCCACACCATCCCACACCATCCGACACCATCCGACACCATCCGACCATCCGACACCATCCGACACCATCCCACACCATCCGACACCATCCGACACCATCCCACACCATCCGACACCATCCGACACCATCCGACACCATCCCACACCATCCGACACCATCCCACACCATCCGACACCATCCGACACCATCCGACACCATCCAACCATCCGACACCATCCGACACCATCCCACACCATCCCACACCATCCGACACCATCCGACACCATCCAACCATCTGACACCATCCAACCATCCGACACCATCCAACCATCCGACACCATCCAACCATCCGACCATCTGATAGGTTAATGGAGGATGGCTCCTCCATTAACCCTTTAGTGTTTTTACCCGCGTCGCTCTGAGCAGCAGCTCCTATAATGAGCTCAGCAGCTGTTTGCTAATTGCTGCTGGCTAGTCTGGAGGAGCTGCGGGGGCGGAGCTTTGCCTCGGAGGCGGGGCTACGCCCACCAGGCGCTTAGCTGACTGGTTGACATGGAGATTATTATTTTATAAGGTTTGATTGGCTCTAGTGGCCTTTATTTGATAGTTAATTGACAGGAAATCTGGTAATGAGAGACGTGGAAGACGTGCAGCAAAGGTCACCAGACCGGGAATCGAACCGACGATGGGAATCGAACCGACGGGGGAATCGAACCGGCGGCAGGAATCGAACCGGCGGCGGGAATCGAACCGGCGACAGGGGAATCGAACCGGCGACAGGGGAATCGAACCGGTGGCAGGAATCGAACCGGCGGCGGGAATCGAACCGGCGACAGGAATCAAACCGGCGGCGGGAATCGAACCGGCGACAGGGGAATCGAACCGGCGGCGGGAATCGAACCGGCGACAGGGGAATCGAACCGGTGGCGGGAATCGAACCAACGGCGGGAATCGAACCGGCGGCGGGAATCGAACCGGCGGCGGGAATCGAACCGGCGGCGGGAATCGAACCGGCGGCGGGAATCGAACCGGCGACAGGAATCAAACCGGCGGCGGGAATCGAACCGGCGGCGGGAATCGAACCGGCGGCGGGAATCGAACCGGCGGCGGGAATCGAACCGGCGACAGGAATCGAACCGGCGGCGGGAATCGAACCGGCGGCGGGAATCGAACCGGCGGCGGGAATCGAACCGGCGACAGGAATCAAACCGGCGGCGGGAATCGAACCGGCGACAGGAATCAAACCGGCGGCGGGAATCGAACCGGCGGCAGCCGCGTCGAGGACTAAGTGGTGTGTTGTGCTGAACCCCTGCGCCGCCTCAACACCCTGTTGCCATGGAGATTAAAGGATTTCTGATGACGAACAAACATTAAAATGATGGAAAGATTAAAACACTGATTTTACGCGCACCGGCCCTTTAACTGTAAACTGGACCTTTAAGAAATTCTGGTTCCGGACGGTAAATCGAACCGAATATTTCAGATCCCGTCTGATCTGATGTTTCTCATCCAGATTAGTGGTTAGATCCTCCATCTTGAACATTTCGCCTGGATTAAGAGCCGTGTTTGGACCGCAGAGGAACCGGGTCCATCCGGGTTCTGGCCCAGATGGACCTGGTTCCTCTGGGAGGGTTGGTCCAGCTGAGCGCGGCGCCACGTGTTTCTGGGTCGGGATCCACAGACCCGTTTCCCCGCTGGATGTAGGTCAGCTGAGTCATGCAGCTGCAGCCCAGGCGACTCGTAATCTGGATTATAATCCCAGAGCGGATCGTCACTCTGGAGATGTTCTGGTGCTGGATTATAATCCCAGAACGGATCGTCACTCTGGAGATGTTCTGTTATTTTACATCTGAATTTATATGGTTTTTATTTCCTAAAAGTCAGTGAATATTAAAATAACTTTCCTACAATCCATCCAGATTCTAGACGGTTTTCTAATCTCAAGGTTTTCTCTTATAATCGGTAAATTTAGGATTTTTAAGTAGAAACAGATTTATAAATAAATGGTATTGGAGCAAATTTTGGACTTTCACTGCAGGAAACTGGGATATTTTCCTTGGGATGCGTTAAAGGAATGTATTTTCCTTGGCACTCTGATGTTTTTCTGGTCAGTAAACCATCTCTTCCCATAAACCCTCTTCGGTGTGGAAGCCGTTGCTGAGGAAAGGAGCGTTTGAAGCAGAGTTTAAAGTTAAACCTCCAGGTTGCAGTTTGGACCCTGCAGGGGAAACGCCTGACACTGGACCGTCTCATCTGCGGTTCTGATCCGGCTTCGGCGTCTCTCTGCCAGGTGTGTGTAAAGTTCTGGGTCCAGGTAGAAACCAGGACGGAAAGGAAGCTGTTGCTAGGTAACCGGTCAGGCAGAGTCCGCCTGTTGCCGTGGTAACAGAGCCGGCGCCGCTGTGTTTTCCGCCTGCAGTCGGTTCATCCAGCTGCTCCGTTTGCAGGAGGTTCTGAGCGGTTCTGGTTGTACCGGGTCCAACAGAACCACCAGAACCAGAGCAGCGATGATATAATAGTGATGCAACCTTAATGCTGCTGAAGCCGCAGACGAAACGTCGCTGAGCGAATCATGATGGAGAAGCAACTGTTTCAAACGGTTAAATCTGACAGCGGGTCAGAACTGGACGTCTGGTCCGGTTCTGACCCGGTCCAGACGTTGTGAAGGAGCCAGAGTCTCTGAATTAATCTGTTAAATGATGGATTAGGATGGATTGTTGTCCTGCTCTGCGCCGCCAGCAGGGGGCGGTGTTGGTCTGCTGCAGCAACGTAGATCCCAGAGGACTGAGAGGTCTCACTCTGCCTCTGATTCAGAGGAGGAAACCTGCAGCTTGAACGTCTCCATATGGGCTGAGCTGAACTCCAACTGCTGGGACAATTATCACGTCAAGATAAACATTTTCATTTCAAAAACGCTTTTTCTGCTAAATCCTTGAATAAATGAATATGTTTATTGGTTTAATCTGTTGTTTTGGTTGTAAAACACCAGATTGGTGCTGGAAGCTCAGAACTGGTGACTTTGATTTTGTTGTTTTTGTCTGAAATGTCAAACTGTGAGAAAACGTCTCAGCTTTAGTTCTGCTGGTTTGTTTGGTTCTGATCCAATCCGCTGCTTTTGGACCTTGCAGCTCTTGGTCCTGCTGCGGCCCGGTCCAGTTTCCTGTGGTTTGAGGCTCAGATATCTGCAGACGGCCGGCGAGTCAGAACCAGAACCCAGAGGATCCGATCGGTAAATGGATGCATTCAGAGGAGCTGTAAATGTTTCTGCTCTGGTAATGGACTGCGTAATGTGGTTGTCCATCATTACCTCGGCCTCCCATCATGCATCAGGGTGGGGCGTGTTTCCTCGGAAACAGGCGGGCCGGCCGGCCGGGTCGTTTTCTCTCTCGGTTCTGGAGGAGGAGGAGGGTTTGGGTTTGTGCGGACGCCATGCTGAACGTTTCTCGGACGCTGACGCCTCAACGTTCTCTTGCAGTGGACAAAACCAAGCCGGCGACGAGACCCGCGAGCGGCGGCGGCTCCCAGATCCCCACAGGGACCCAGCAGAACCAGCAGGACCAGCAGAACCTCCCAGCTGAGCCGGTACGTCCAGCAGCACCGCCTGCTTAGGGCCAGATCCAAGGATTGGACCTGAATCTGACTTTTTCTGCCGTCAGGCATCAGATGTTCTGAACGCCAACAGCCCAGTAACACCAGCTCTCCCAGCCCCGACCCCGAATGGCTCCAGCGCCACGTCCGGGTCCGCGGCACCCACCGGTCCGGGGCTCAAAGCCAGAACCGGGTCACGGTCCAGCCCTAAACACGGGTCCCGGCCGCAGCGCGCATCCCGACCCGGAGCGGCGCCGGCGAAAGAGCCGGTGGAGAGGAAGAACCAGGCCGCCGTCCAGCTGAGGAGGCTTCTGGTCCAGGGGAACCGCAAGGTGGAGGCGCTGGCTGCCGTGGTCCAGCACCTGTTCACTGAGGTACGACGTTTCTCTGAGGTACGACGTTTCTCTGAGGTACGACGTTTCTCTGAGGGCGTTTCTCTGAGGTACGACGTTTCTCTGAGGGACGTTTCTCTGAGGTACGACGTTTCTCTGAGGGACGTTTCTCTGAGGCGAGTTTCTCTGAGGGACGTTTCTCTGAGGTACGACGTTTCTGAGTTACTGCTTTCTCTGAGGGACGTTTCTCTGAGGTACGACGTTTCTCTGAGTTACTGCGTTTCTCTGAGGTACGTTTCTCTGTTACTGCGTTTCTCTGAGGTACGACGTTTCTCTGAGGTACGACGTTTCTCTGAGTTACTGCGTTCTTGAGACGACGTTTCTCTGAGGTACGACGTTTCTCTGAGGTACGACGTTTCTCTGAGGTACGTTTCTCTGAGTTACTGCGTTTCTCTGAGGTACGACGTTTCTCTGAGACGACGTTTCTCTGAGGTACGACGTTTCTCTGAGGGACGTTTCCTGAGGCGTTTCTCTGAGGTACGACGTTTCTCTGAGTACGTTTCTCTGAGTTATTGCGTTTCTTGAGTCGACGTTTCTCTGAGTTACTGCGTTTCTCTGAGGTACGTTTCTCTGAGTTACTGCGTTTCTCTGAGGGACGTTTCTCTGAGGGACGTTTCTCTGAGGTACGAGTTTCTCTGAGGTACGTTTCTCTGAGTTATTGCGTTCTGAGGTACGTTTCTCTGAGTTACTGCGTTTCTCTGAGGTACGACGTTTCTCTGAGTTACTGCGTTTCTCTGAGGTACGACGTTTCTCTGAGGTACGACGTTTCTCTGAGGTAAAGTTTTCTCCTTCACCTGAAAACACGTCTGGACCCAAACGGGGAGCAAAAGCTGCCAAAGACGTTCTGACCTTTGAACGCGGTTCGAGGGTGTTTGGATTGTTTGGCTTAAGTTTCATGGGTTTGAAGGCGACCCGTCATGAATCTGCTCCAGGAACGGACCAAACGTCTCTGGGTTGTGTCCATGTCGAATTTATTTACATATCACTTTAAACAGGTATAAAGCTGCACCAAGGTGCTGCACAAGAACGACAACAAATAACAAAACAAGACATCAATTAAATGCCAAAGAGTAAAAATGAGCTTTAAGAAGCGATTTAAAATGATCTGATCTGGAAAGGTCAGTTAGTCCATAAAACTGGAGCAGCAGCAGAAGAAGGTCCATCTCCTGTCCTCTGAAGTCGAGTCCGTTAGGAATAACTGATTATTAGAGCTTAAGGTTCTGGACACTAACTGGGTTTTAAAAGGTCCTGAAGACAAAGGGGGGGGAAGCCATGCAAAACTTTATAGGTTAACAAAAGCATCTTAAAATCTATTGGATAAAAGCAGGTGTAAAGATGTTGGCCTGATCTGGTCCTGGTTCCTGGTTCCTGTGAGAAGCTGCTGCCTTCTGGATCAGATGAAGTCGCTGAATCTGGGATTTATCCATCCGTCTATATGAAGAGTTGCAGTGATCCAGACGAGTCGTTATGAAGCCATGTCCTCCAAAGTCCTTAAAACTGAAGTAGGATGTAACTGTTGCTGAAAGCCGAAGGTGGTAGAAACTCGACAGAACTAACTTGGGTTTGGAGCAGAATCCTGCGAGTAGTTTGGGCCGCGGCGGCGGCGGAGGCGGCGGCCGACCTGGAGGCCGTTAGCATCCAGCGGCTTCCTGTCCTCACCCAGAAACCAGCTGCTGAGACGCGGCGCCATGATGGACGCAGATGTTGTGTCTGAGATCTGATCCAAACCCACAAACCTCCTTTAACCCAGAGCTCAACGACGAAGCTTTTCGTTTTCAACCTGGTTTCTGTGTACAAACCCAGTTTATCCCATTTCCTTGGTTGAGGTGATGAGAAATCCAAAGATAGTCGGACAGAAATCATCCGCAGCTATAAAGGAAAGTTACGTTTTATACACAGAAACATCAACTCTTCCTGATTTTGTTGATTTTGTTAATCTTTACCTGCTGGGTCATCATTGGGTCCCAATTATTCCTGATTATGGAAACGTTTTCTGTTTGATAACTGAAGCTAAAGTGCTGCACCTTATTTTCATTTGCTAATGCTAATGTTTTGCTTAGCGCTTTAGCTAACTTTGAAAACGATTAGCTCGCTTAGCTTCCCCTGAATTTAGTTTTCCAGATAAATTATTTACTTGTTTGGAGTTTTGTAAACTTTCAGTTTAACATTTGTTCAACATTTATTTTGAAATGTTGGTAGCTAAACAATTATTTTCATGCTCTTATTCTGAAGTCTGTTTATGCGGAAGTTCCAGTTCCTTAGTTTTTCAAAGAAACTTTATTGAGAAGATGACAAGTTGACGACAAACGAAGGATTGAGTCTTACAGAAGCATTACAGCTCTTACCAAACAGCCGGACTGTTGACTGAACAAAAGCATGAAGAGATTCGTAGTTCCCACAAGCCGCTGAGCCGCCATCTTGGTGGGCAAGAGCAGCACAAAGCATTGATGAGCCACGGCTGCAGGACCAGACGCCACGTGGAGAACAGAACATGTGGTCCAGTAATGTTCCACCTATCAATCTGTAATCGATCGCATCCTGATCTGGGCTCCCCTCACCATCCTGTGCAGGGCATCAACGCCCAATCAGCTCTGACTTCAGGCTGGTTTGAGTCTGAAAAACATCTGACCACATGTTGCTGCTGCAGGCTGCTGGTTGGCTGCTGCAGGCTGATTCTGGCGGCTGATTGGCTGATTCTGGCGGCTGATTCTGGCTGCTGATTGGCTGATTCTGGCGGCTGATTCTGGCTGCTGATTGGCTGATTCTGGCTGTTTTCAGGCTGCAGGCTGCTGGTTGGCTGCTGCAGGCTTCTTCTGGCTGCTGATTGGCTGATTCTGGAAGCTGATTCTGGGCGGCTGATTGGTTGATTTGGCTGTTTCAGGCTGCATAGCTGGCTGGTTGGCTGCTGCAGGCTTTTCTGGCTGCTGATTGGCTGATTCTGGCGGCTGATTCTGGCTGCTGATTGGCTGATTCTGGCGGCTGATTCTGGCTGCTGATTGGCTGATTCTGGCTGTTTTCAGGCTGCAGGCTGCTGGTTGGCTGCTGCAGGCTTCTTCTGGCTGCTGATTGGCTGATTCTGGAAGCTGATTCTGGCGGCTGATTGGTTGATTCTGGCTGTTTTCAGGCTGCACAGCTGCTGGTTGGCTGCTGCAGGCTTCTTCTGGCTGCTGATTGGCTGATTCTGGCAGCTGATTCTGGCGGCTGATTGGTTGATTCTGGCTGTTTTCAGGCTGCAGGCTGCTGGTTGGCTGCTGCAGGCTGATTCTGGCGGCTGATTGGCCGGGAGCAGCAGGATTTCCACATCCTGGATGCAGAAGCTGTTGAGTAAATATTTGCTCTGACTAATGATGAAAGCAGCCAGAGGAGGTTAAAATGTTCCTCGGAGCAGATTCCTGCTGGAACCTGTTCCCGTCCGGTTCTGTGGATCCGGTTCTGCTGGGCTGTGAATAATCTCCCCGCCAGCTCTGATCCGCCCCAGGAGATTCATTCTGATTGGTTCCGTCTCTGGACGTCAGGACGAGCCGTTAGCGCCGCAGTGAAAGTCCAGCATGGTCTCGACTTTACGACCCGCTTTCAGACGAGGCGCGTTGTTACGCAACCCAGGGCCAATAAAAATTCCTTCGTGTGTCCAGATAACCTTCCTGATTCTGCAGCAGGTTGTTTTCTCTGAAGCCTGGACTTTCACCTGATCTGCTGCCTGACAACGGCGCGCGCAGCGAGAACCGCAGCAGAACCTGCAGAACCGCAAGCAGAACCGCAGCAGAACCTGCAGAACCGCAACTGCAGCGAACCTGCAGCAGAACCGCAGCAGAACAAACCGCAGCGAGAACCTGCAGAACCGCAGCAGAACCTGCAGAACCGCTGCAGCGAGAACCGCACAGAACTGCAGAACACTCACGCATGCAGAACCTGAATCGGCTTTAGCTCGTCTCTCTTCGGTTCGGTGAAATCTGTCAGCAACAGAACCGTGTTTGACTGACTGAGCCGATGATGTGCTGACGGCGACCCGGTTCAGGCCCGTTAGAACCGAACGCTGCATGATGGGGCAGCGATCAGAGCTCAGCATTTAGTTCTGATTTTATGACCTGATCCTGGGATTTTATACAGTTTATGTGGATTTCAGCAGCTCTGCAGCAGGCGGGTCGCGGCGCCATCTAGTGTTGCTGAGCTTGTTGCAGTAATTAACTTCTACACCTTTCTTAAGGTGGACCGTGTCTCCTATATTTAACTATAAAGAGGGCATAGGGTTCTCTCTGGGTTTCTCCGTTCTGCTGGCTGGACTTGTCCATCAAGCAAATGAGTTTGGTCTCATTGTTTAAATTTCAACTTTAAGTTTCTGTATGAAGTTAATTTGCTTCATTTGTCTCGAGATGATCTGAAAGGTTTTCTTGAATGTAGTGACTCGTTTGGAGGTCAGCAGCTGGTTCCTTTCGTCTCAGGAGAAGAAGAACCTGGTCAGGGATTCCTGGAGGTTTTCCACTGGGATCCTCCAGGGGATCCAGAGCATCTCTGGGTTTTCCTCATGAATCAGTGGAAACAGAATCTGTGGTGATTCTGGATCAACCAAAGATCTTCTCTGAGAGACAGATGGCTCGTCGAATCATCAGCTTGGCTCCATCACGGCTTCTCTCCTCCCTCTCGTCACCTGACTGAGGAATCAACTTTGGAGACAGAGGAATCCCTCCAATGCAGACGCGCCGGTTCCGGACGAGGCGGAGCGGGAAGAACCGGCAGCAGGAGGCGGATCAGGTAGGAGGGGAGGAGGACCGACCGAGGCTGCAGAGCTGCTGGAACATGGGAACCACGCAGAGCAAAGCCCCGGTCGGGTCCAGCCGGAGCCTCCAGAACCGGCGCAGCAGGCGGAGGAAGGTGGGTCCGGTTCTGGTCGCTGTTTTCTAGGGAAACGCAGAGCCAGTTCTGCTGCTTTCAGCTTTCCAGCTGTTGTCATAAAGCTGCTGGGTTCTGGTCGGGATCAGGATGTGGGTCGGACCTGCTGCTCTTTCATCTCTTATCTCTGATTTTATCTGAGACGCTCTGTTTGGACTCCCGTCCGACCAGAACCAGATCTCTATCGGGTTCAGAGGAAACGTGGTTCTGATGTTTTCTGAGCCGCTTCATGTTTGCTGGTATAAACTGAGGAACCGGTTGGCTGATCCGTTTCAGGAGGTTCTGCTAGAACCCGGTCAGAAATCATTCAACGGAAACAAGGAATGTTAAAAATGGATTTCCTCTTCCTTCAAACGTTGTTTCGGGTCGGCGAGAGGAACCTCCTGCAGCTGGAAGGAGTTCTGCCGGGTCGGGTCGGGTCGGCAGCCTGGAGCTGTTGTGTAAACAGAGATCCGGACCGGCTCGGCTCTGCTGTGGAAACATTGGACCGGTTCCTGATGGGTTTAACCTGGAAAACCCAACAACGGCTCATCACAACGTTTTGGCTTTTTCTCTGAAACTGGATCCAGTCCAGAACCGGAGCAGAAAATCCTCCTAACCAACCCTTTCATCCTCCAGATTAAATGATCAAAGTTAATCTGAGATAAATTAATCAAGGCGACGCTAAACTAAAATAGCCCAGTGAATGTGGGCTAAGATAAACTCTAATGCTAAACTAACAAAGGTTAAGCTAGTTTAAGCTAAAAAACACGAGTTAAGGAAGGTCAAGTGAGCCTGGCTAAAGTAAGTAAGGCTGCCTACCGTCATGCAAGAAAAGATTAAATAATCTTAGTCAAAATAAGTCATAATCCTGCCTAATCCTATTTAATTTAACCCAAACTGATGTACGCTAAGCTAACTATAGCTAAACTAGTCAAAGCTAAAATAAGAGTTATGCAGGTTATAATAGGATCTTTTTCTTTCTTTTTTTAAAAGGTGATGTAGGTTTAACTAAGTTATGCTAAGCTAATTAACAAAGGTAACAAAGCTACAGGAAAATAAACTGAGAAAATATCAAATAATGTCAGTCAAGAGAAGCCACAGGTTTGCTAAGCCAAGCTTAAGTAATCCTATCCTAAGCTAATACAGGCTAAGCTAGCCTGGCTTGAATAAGGTCAATTGGCTAAGCTAATCAAAGCTAAGATAGGTTACAATAAGAGAATAAACTTGGTGACTTTAAACTAGACCAGAATAGCGTTAAGGTAGCCTATAAGGTTTGTAATACAAATTAATGTTACGACCTGAGAAAACTAGCTTGTACTTAGCATTAGCTAAACTGAACCAGGCTAAACAGAAGTTAAGCTAAACTAAGTGTTTTTAAACTATTTTTTATAGATATTTGAGAACAATCCCGATTTGTGTTTTAATATAATTAATTAGGTGGAAAACCAAAAAACTTTGACAAAATCTACAACTTGACTGAACGGCTAAAGTGAAGAAGAGATGATGAATCATCTGATCTCTTACTGTGTTAACATTTCCCAGATGTTATTTCCTAGTGAATCACGGAGTTAAAATTATACTTTCTGTCAAACAGTTTAATAAATATTTTTTTATTTTGTCGTAGTAAGTCTTCTAATAAATAAAATGATTAGTTTTTAGGATTTATAAGTAAAGCATTAGTGTGCAGCCTGCCTTTTGGCAACTAAAACGGTAAAGTTTAAACATTTTTCATGTAGCTAGAATAAAATCAAATCCCTTTGTGGACTTTGATGATGTTTAGCTGCAAACGTTCAGTTTCTCTTTCCTCTGTTTCTCTGCAGCGAGAGGAAACCTTGAAGAAGAAGAAGGATCTGTCGTCGGAGCTGGAAAAGCTCCGAGCGGACCTGGGTAAGAGCTTGTCTACTGCAGCGCGCTCCGTCTAACCCCTGTTTGCATGTGAAACGCCCGCAGGCGGCGGCGGCTGCAGCTGCTGCATGCAGGCTGCGACCTGCATGGAGTCATCCGCAGCCTTATGAGCGCATGATGGGCATCAGAAAACCTGCTAAACGGAGCACAGGCTTTTATTTTGAAAGAGGATTTCCTGATCGGAAGGATTTAGGAAAATATAATAATGTAAATAATCCCACTAATAAGAGTTTATTTAGTCAGTTATTTAAAAAAAGAATCAGCCAAATATGATATTAAATAGAAAGTGACTCTTTTTTATTGAAAGTGTTTATTCTTTATTTTCTCCTTTAGTAGATTAAATTATTTTGAAGTTTATGTCGGGTTTTTAAATCAAACTGGAATCAACACTTTAAATACAATATTTCTTTAATGAGTTTAATTATCCTCCTTTGGTTCAGATTTGATTAATCATTCTGAAAACCCAGTTTATTAATTTCAGGAGAAAAAGTGGAAATGAAACATTTAAACTGATTCGATGAGGAGGATGTGCAGAAATCCTGCAGGAAATCCAGTGGACCCAAACCGGGTCAGACAGAACCAGGCAGCAGAAATAACCCGCCGGGTCAGGAATAAGAGCATCGCCGTGGAAACGGATGGTTTCCTCCCAGCAGGCATCGCTGCTTTTCCTGAACCCGGTGGATTTCCGAACGATTTCTGCTGGTTCCTCTTAGCTTCAGCTCACAGCGTCTCTGTCCCGCAGCATGATGCTGCCGCCACCGAGTATAGCAGCAACCTGAGGCGGTTCAAAGGTGGCGCCATCCTCCAAACGAAGGAAACATTAACAACTCGCAAGAAAACAACAAACTCAACAAAAACAGGAAATGGAAACACGAGGAAAAAAGATTCAACGAGCAAAAACAGCACCGAAACTCCACAAGCTGAAGTCCTCCAGACCACTAGGGGGAGACTGGAGTCGGTGATATTGAGTGTTTACGCTGCTGTTCAATGATCCTGTAAAGACTTTATGGAAATTTAATGATAATCTTTCAATAATAAGAGAAAAATTCATCTTTGTATTTAAGTTTCTTTATTCGACGGCAAGAACGTTCAAAGATTCGTCTCACTGATGACAAAAAGTAACTGTAATCGGATTACTGATTACTCCTTGATAAGTAACTGGGTTAGATTACTGATTCCTTGATTTGGGAAGTAACTAAGTAACTTGATGTTACTATTATTCCATAATAGTAACATCAACAGTTGAGCAGAACCGACCCGTTTCTGTAGAACCTGCTCAGAACTAAAACCCGGTTCAGTCCAGGACCGTTTGGCTCCATCGGAACTGGCCTCAGGTCGTCGCCATGGTAACCCGGTTCCTGTCCCCGTCCAGCGGCGGCGGCGCGGCGCAGCCGGAGCCTGCAGGACGAGAGAGAGGAGGAGCTGAGGAGGGCGGAGCAGCAGCACCAGGAGGAGCTGGATCACCTGGAGGACAGGTGAGGATCCATCAGGGTCAGAGTTTCAACCACCTGGGAGCATCAGGGTCAGAGTTCAACCACCTGGGAGCATCAGGGTCAGAGTTCAACCACCTGGGAGCATCAGGGTCAGAGTTCAACCACCTGGGAGCATCAGGGTCAGAGTTCAACACTGACATCATGCAGCAGAACGCAAAACTCCGTCACGCCGTCATAGATGTTGGGCCTAGATGTGGGGCCTAGATGTTGGCCCTAGAGTTGGGGCTAGATGTTGGGGCCATATGTTGGGGCCCATAGATGTTGGGGCCCTAGATGTTGGGGCCATAGATGTTGGGGCCCTAGATGTTGGGGCCCTAGATGTTGGGGCCATAGATGTTGGGGCCATAGATGTTGGGGCCCTATGTTGGGCCATAGATTTGGGGCCATAGATGTTGGGGCCCTAGATGTTGGGGCCATAGATGTTGGGGCCATAGTGTTGGGGCCATAGATGTTGGGGCCTAGATGTTGGGGCCCATAGATGTTGGGGCCATAGATGTTGGGGCCTAGATGTTGGGGCCCTAGATGTTGGGGCCATAGATGTTGGGGCCTAGATGTTGGGGCCATAGATGTTGGGGCCATAGATGTTGGAAGGCCTATGTAGGAGTTTGGGGCCCTAGATTTGGGGCCCCTGTTAATCAGCTCCAGTGACTCTTAATTTAGCTTCTCCAAAATAAAACCGATTAATCTTCACCAGCCAATCAGGCCACAGCTGAGCTACACATCGGACTTGAATTAAACTTTAAACTGAAATTTGTGTTTTAGGGTTAAAATAAACAGCAGCTGGACGTTTATTTTATACGTCTTATTTATTTTAAAACATAAAAACTTCATAAATATCAGAAAAGTACAGGATATTTTAACTGTCTGGAAATGAGGCTGAATATGCAGCTGCTGCCCCCTGGTGGCTGGGAGGAGAACCAGAACCAGGTCCAGAACCAGAACCAGATCCAGATCCAGGTCCAAACCAGAACCAGTCAGTCAGACCAGAACCAGATCCAGAACCAGGTCCAGAACCAACCAGATCCAGATCCAGGTCAAACCAGAACCAGATCCAGATCCAGGTCCAGAACCAGAACCAGATCCAGAACCAGGTCCAAACCAGAACCAGATCCAGAACCAGGTCCAGAACCAGAACCAGATCCAGATCCAGGTCCAGAACCAGAACCAGATCCAGATCCAGGTCCAGAACCAGAACCAGATCCAGAACAGTCCAGAACCAGAACCAGTCCAGAACCAGTCCAAACCAAACCAGAACCAGAACCAGGTCCAAACCAGAACCAGTCCAGAACCAGAACGTCCAGAACAGTCCAGAACGAACCAGATCCAGAACCAGGTCCAGAAACAGAACAAACAGATCCAGAACCAGGTCCAGAACAGACCAGAACAGTCCAGAACCAGAACCAGAACCAGGTCAAACCAGAACCAACAGGTCCAACAGAACCAGAACCAGTTCCAAACCAGGTCCAGAACCAGAACCAGGTCCAAACCAGGTCCAGAAACAGACCAGAACCAGGTCCAGAACCAGATCCAGACCAATCCAGAAGATCCAGAACCAGAACCAGGTCCAGAACCAGCCAGAAGCCAGAACAGGTCAGAACGAACCAGAACAGGTCCAGACCAGATCAGAACGATCCGAACCAGAACAATCCAGAACCAGGTCCGAACCAGATCCTTCATCTCTCTTTGTGCTGCAGGTTAAGAAGTTCTACCAGCTGAGTGGGACAAAGTCCAGCACTGTACCAGGAGGAGGCCGATAAATACCGCCTGCTGATGGAGCAGCAGGTGAGGACGCTACCTAACCGCTAACGCCGCGGCAGGACGCTACGCTAACCGCTAACGCCGCGGCAGGACGTACGCTACCTACGCCGCAGCAAGATGTACGCTAACCGCTAACGCGCAGCAGATGCTACGCTAACCGCTAACGCCGATGTTGCTTCTGCCGCTCAGGTGGAGGAGCTGAGGAGCCGACGGAAGTAGAGTGGAGGAAGGAAGAGAGTCAAGCCAGAGATGGAGGCGGTCAAGGGAGTACGACACTTCCATACGAGGTGTGTGTGAGTATGAGTGTGTGTGTGTGTGTGGTGTGTGTGAGTATGAGTGTGGTGTGTGGTGTGTGTGTGGTGTGTGTAGGGTGTGTGTGTGTGTGGTGTTGTGTGTGGTGTGTGTCTGACTCCCTCCTGAATGTTTTCAGCTCCAGAAGCTGAAGCTTTTCTCGACTTCCTGTTTCAGACCTGAGGAGATTCCAGGCGACTGAACTGGAGGATCTACAGAAAACGTTGAAGGAAACGGAAACGTCGCTCGCCGTAAGAGCCGCCCACTGTTTCCTGTGTTGTTCCTCCAAAATAAGGGCATTGACAACATTCAGATGGCTGTGAAGCTCCACATCCATCCGTGTTTTATGTTGGGGATTAGATGGATTAGTGTCAGCTATCTGGACAGGACCGTTTGGGTCAGAGAGGCGGGTCAGAACCAGCCCCATCCTGTCTGTTTGTCCTGCAGGAGAAAATCTCGCTGCTGTCGGCTGAAAACGAGGATCTGAGCGAGAAACTGAGAGCAGAAGAAGAAAGACGGCAGCGAATCCTGAGCGACAAAAGCCTGGTAAACGGCGCCGAACACACAGAACCGGGTCAGAACCGGGTCAGAACCGCTGATCTAATGGGGGTTTCATAGGGTAACTGAGCAGTTCTGTCCAGGTGGTGCCAGCAGGTGGCGCTGTCTTTAATCAGAGCTAAAATATTCAACATTTTTCTTTCAGCATTAAAACAGAATAAAAAATTAAAATAAACTTTTTATCGATGAAATCAGCCAGAATCTGATCCTTTAAGATGTGTGTCAAACTTGAGGCCCGTGGGCCAAATCTGGCCCATCATAACCATTTCTGTGGCCAGTAGCGCAGCGTGTCCAAAGCTTTTGTCGCTAAATCAAACCAAAATTAGCCGCCGACCAAGAAAATGACAAAAAACTGTAACTAAGCAAATAAAGTCTCCCAGTTTTATTATTTTATTCATTGCAGATCTAAAATTTAAAAAACATTTGTGTATCAACAGAAAGGCGTTTTATTCTCAGTATAAAAACAGATTTGGTCACTTTATTTCAAAACACTCATTATATTGTATAATTTTAGTAAATGAAATAAAAGCTGATTTGACTTTTCAGTAAAAGTCTCGGGATAAGTGAGATTTATTGATATATTTTCTGAACATTTTAGTTTGTATAATAATTTTACCTCCAATGACTTTGTATTCTTCATGAAATGCAGTAGGGGCCCCACAGAATCAGGTCAAGGGCCACAAATGGCCCCCGGACCGCACTTTGGACACCCTGCTCTCCAGTCTATCACTTAATGATAACAATTGTCTTAAATATTATTTAATCAAATAAACTCTGTTCTTTCCATCAGTGTGAAACTTTAAAACCTGAAAACTTTTTATTACTTTGATGATCAACTGTAAATATTTTCACATCAAAATTTTCTCATTACTTTTTGTTGTTAAAACCAATAAACAGTCGGTTCCTGTTTTTGGTTGGATAATTGTCCAGATTTCAGGTTAAACTCCAAAATCAACATTTAAATTCTGTAAAAATGTAGAAGAAGAACATCCAGGTTGTGGTCTGTTGACCCCTGACCTCTGGCGCCCCCTGCTGGTCTGTGTCCAGAAGGATTCCCATACGCTGTACCTGGAGCAGGAGCTGGACAGCCTGAAGGTGGTGCTGGAGATCAAGAACCAGCAGCTGCACCAGAAGGAGAAGAAGCTGATGGAGATGGACAAGCTGGTGAGCTGGCCGACCTTTGACCTCCTGCTGTGACCTTTACCTGTGACCTCCTGCTGTGACCTCCACTGTGTTGCAGGTGGAGACGAACGTCCGGCTGGAGGAGTGTCTGAAGAAGGTGCAGCAGGAGAACGAGGACTACAGGGCCAGGATGGACAAACACGCGGCTCTTTCAAAGTAAGAGCCTCAGCTGGACGTCGTCATCATCATCATCGCAGTTTGTGAGGAAGAGGAGGGTTCTGTTTTTATCTCGGGCCGCGTTTCAGGACAGACACAGCAAACCGGTCAGAACCAGTTAGAACCAGTTAGAACCAGTAAAAACCGGTCAGAACCGGTTAGAACCGGTCAGAACTAGTCAGAACCGGTTACAACCGGTTAGAACCAGTTAGAACCGGTCACAACGTCACAACATTAAACGGTCAAACATTAAACCAGTTAGAACCGGTCAAACCGTTAGACCATTAGAACCGGTCACAACCGGTCAGAACCAATTAGAACCAGTTAGAACCAGTTAGAACCAGTAAGAACCGGTCAGAACCGGTTAGAACCGGTCAGAACTAGTCAGAACCGGTTACAACCGGTTAGAACCAGTTAGAACCAGTAAGAACCGGTCAGAACCGGTTAGAACCGGTCAGAACTAGTCAGAACCGGTTACAACCGGTTAGAACCAGTTAGAACCGGTCACAACCGGTTAGAACCAGTTAGAACTGGTCACAACCGGTCAGAACCAATTAGAACCAGTTAGAACCGGTCAGAACCAGTTAGAACCAGTTAGAACCAGTTAGAACCGGTCACAACCGGTTAGAACCAGTTAGAACCGGTCACAACCGGTCAGAACCAATTAGAACCAGTTAGAACCGGTCAGAACCAGTCAGAACCGGTCACAACCAGTCAGAACCGGTTAGAACCGGTCAGAACCGGTTACAACCAGTTAGAACCGGTCAGAACCAGTCAGAACCGGTCAGAACCAGTTAGAACTGGTTAGAACCAGTCAGAACCAGCCAGAACCAGTTAGAACCGGTCAGAACCAGTTAGAACCGGTCAGAACCGGTCACAACCAGTCAGAACCAGTTAGAACCAGTTAGAACCGGCCAGAACCAAAGGTCGGGTCAGGACCTGACCTCCAGCAGACGGTCACTGACCTCCCAGGGCATGTGGTCACTGCTGGCTGTTCAAGGATGTATGGAAAGTTAGGTGGAAGGAAAACGTTGCACAAGCAGGAAAAGCAGCGTGAGAAGATGGCGAGCAGGGTTAGGTGAGAGCAGGCAGTATCTTCCAGGAGAAGCTGGTTGCTATCAGGTTAGCTTGAAAACTGAACTGCAGATCCTGCAGGAACGATTAACAGTAATAATTTAGGCTGAATGTTTAATCTGCTCTCTGACCCGGTTCTGCTCTCTGACCCGGTTCTCCGACCGTCGCTCTCTGACCCGGTTCTGCTCTCTGACCCGGTTCTGCTCTCTGACCCGGTTCCGCTCTCTGACCCGGTTCTGCTCTCTGACCCGGTTCCGCTCTCTGTCGCCCCCTGCAGGCAGCTGTCCACAGAGCAGGCCATCCTGCAGCAGACCCTGCAGAAGGAGTCAAAGGTCAACAAGCGTCTGTCCATGGAGAATGAGGAGCTGCTGTGGAAGCTGCATAACGGCGACTTGCTGGGCAGCCGCCTGACGCCGCCCTCAGACTCCGCCCACCTGCTGGGCAGCCGCCTGACGCCACCCTCAGACTCCGCCCACCTGCTGGGCAGCCGCCTGACGCCACCCTCAACTCCGCCACTGTCCGCCGACCGCCTGCTCGCACTGGGCAGCCGCCTGACGCACCCGACCGCCACCTGCTGGCAGCGCCTACGCGCCTCAGACTCCGCCCACTTCCCCACAGCCGTGTGTCCCAGGTAACCCGGCGCCGCGGCGGCGGCGGCGTGGGGCCGACCTCGCCGCCGCTCTGACAGGAAACCCGGGAGCAGCCGGAACGCCGGCCGGATTTCTCCTCCGTTAAGGATTCGACTTGTTCTCCCAAAGAGCGACGCTCAATCAGTCGGACGTCAGCAGAACCCCGACCCGACCCGACCCGCTGGACCTCGGTGGAAACCGTTAGACTCTGTGGAATGTAAAACGCTCCGACGGCGCCGCCTCGGAGAAAAATATGCAGATTATTTAACAGGAAATGTTTGTTTTCCTCCAGAACCAGAACTGGAAGAATAATTTATGTCTCATGGAGTCTGTTGTTGTTTGTCCTGAAGAACCTCAGATTTACCCAGAATGCCTCATTGTTCTGCCTCAGAATAAAGTCACTATGACATCATGATGTGAAGGTTTCATTTCAGCCAATGAGCACAAAGTGGGCGTGTCTCAGCAGCAGCACCTGATTGGATGGAATTAATGTCAGACATTGAATAACTTTTTTATTAATTTAATACACTAACTAACTTGTCTGGCATCAGACTTTCATTAATTCATTTACTTTCATTCACTACAGAAAAATTAGAAATAAAAACTAAATTATGAGAGATAAAGTCATACAGGAATAAATATCATAATATTTTGTTTATTGATTGAATTTTCTTGGCATGGATGTAAAACTTAAACCAGGTTTGATTATATTAGCTTTGCCTCCATAACTCCTCCACTTAGAGAACTTCCTGTTAGATTTCAAAATAAGAGAATTCACTCAGTTTAATAACTAAAAGTATTGATTTCTAAGTTTGGAGGATTAAAAGTTGTTTCGTCTGTTTTAAAAAGAAAATATGTTTAGTTTCCTGGACTAATGTGACAATAGCAGAAATAAAAATGATTAAAATGTTGCTGAGTGAAGGATTGAACCTCAGCTTCTGATTTTATTCAGTTTCACAGATTTCTGTCATGTTTCTGCTGCTGGATGTAGCCAATCAGAGCCCACCTGCAGGTGACCCCGCCCACCTGCAGGTGACCCCGCCCACCTGCAGGTGACCCCGCCCACCGCAGGTGACCCCGCCCACCGGCAGGTGACCCCGCCCACCTGCAGGTGACCCCGCCCACCTGCAGGTGACCCCGCCCACCTGCATGTGACCCCCCCCTCCGCCATGCTGGGGCTCCGATGCTCCGCCCACCGGGCCGGTCCATCATCACCAGCGACCAGCCGGACCAGCGGACCAGGGGTTGGTCTCTGTTGACCCCAGGGGGCGCTGTTCGTAAAGTTACACTGTAAAAAATGAACAGCAGCAGTTTGTTTTTATAAAAAAACTGGATTTTTATTCTTCAGTCATTTTATTCAAACGTTTATTAATGTCAGAGGTACAAACTAAACATTTAATTTCAATGCTAAATATTCAGTTTATTATCTAAATATTTATTTAGGAAGATAAATATTAGTTTACAAATATTTAATTTGCGGCAGACCTCGTCTAGAAATCTACAAACCCCGGATTTTATTTTGATATACATTTAAACATGCTTAAATATTTAGCTTAACTGTTTAGTTTCAAATAATAGATATTTAATATTTATATTAATAATAAATATTTAACTCAAGCTAAATATTGGTTTATTTATTCTGACAGAATAAAATTATTCAAGGCTGTGTGCTTTGTAATAAGCCCATCATACATGATATCAGAATATTCCATTCCTATTCTATTGTTATAGCCACTAATCATATTTATTCTGTCAGAATAAATAAACCAAATTATTGTTGATTTTTTTTAGGTGTAACGTTACAGGAGCCGCCCCTTCCCACCACCGCCCTGGGTGAGCCGCCGTCACCTGCAGAACCACCAGGCGGCACCTGGTGGCGCTGAACTTCCCGCCGTACCGGATCTGCAGAGAACATGTGGGCCGGAAAGCAACGGCGTCGGAACCAAGACCTTAAATCTGCTTCCACCAGTGACCAGCAGGAGGAGCAAGCGGACACCATCATTAAATCGATTATTATTAATATAATAATACAATATTAGATCGATTATTTGTTTTTAAATAAGAAATATTTAAATGCAACAGCAGCATTTCTTTAAACTGTAGAAAATATCTGGAGCTAAATTAATATCCAACATGTGAAAATGAGGACAGGGTGGAGCTAATCTGGGGATTATGTCTGGATTAACAGATTATGAGCATGTAAATGTAATTCATAGATTATTATCTGAACCATGTGGAGCTGAAACCAGAGGAGCTCCGGTTTTATGATTAAAAATGATAAAGAGTATGATTTTTATCTTAAATGCTAAATATTTATATCTTTGTTCAGGTTTGGTTTCATTCTTTCACTAAACTGACTTTTTGAGTCTGTTTACTCAAATGCACATTAAATAATTTACTAAATTAGTTAAATGTTTGATTTAAAATAAGAATGTAATAAATGAAGCACAACTGTTATTCAAAAGCACTAATTTAAATTACAGTCATGTCAGTTTTATGTCTGTGATGAACTGGTGACCTCTGACCTGCAGGATGAGCAGCTCACCCTGCAGGTCAGAGGTCAGCTCTTCAACTTTGACCAAGAACAGTTTGAAAATGGAATATTTTCAAATATATAATAAATGCAATAAAGTGTTTTTCTTCAGGGTTTTCATGCAATTTATGCTGCATATTTACAGAAAATATTAACCCAATATTTTAAAAAATAATTAACTTTTGTTGACACGATTTTCTATAAAAATTGAAGAAAACATGTCCGAGGTTTTAATCTGAAACCGTCTGAAGTCCAGTAGTTTACATACATCCAGCTTCTTCCTCTCCAGGCGATAGACGGAGCCGCCGATCTCACTCATAGACATAATATATAATATCAGAGCAGATCCCGCATTGGCTGCTCCGGCGCAGGAAATACGGCGGCCATCTTGGAGCGGTAGTCGCTCCTACTTTGCCAATCAAAACAACAGAGATATTGTTGTTCAGATCGATGGATTATTGATGTGAGGTTCCAGAAACAACATTTCACAACTAAGATAGACATATATATACCTGTAGGAGCTACTTTTCCCATTGTTTTGTCAAATCTTAGAATTTAAATTGTTTAGTTTATTCTTAGCATTTGTTTGTTTTCCTAGTTGATTTATCGTTAGAATTTTTATTTTATTTCTTGTTTAGAATAAGTTTTTTGTTTAGTAATTCACTTAATTAGTTAATTAATTTCAGATTGGAATGTGGGTATTTCAGGTATAAGTAGGTGGGTCTTAAGTAGCTTATTATGCACCTGGTGGTCACAAGGTTTGTTACCAGCTAATCAGTCACATCGGTTTTCATTGTGTCAGTTAGTGAACAGGAACAGAACCTGGAACCTTTTGCCTGATCTGCAAATAAAACCAAAGAACCAGATTTTGACTTTTGATTTCTTTTTGCTGCGTAAACCAGAATCCATGGGCATCAGGTGATTATTTGAGTTTGATTCACCTTTTGTTTTGATCACCTTTTGAGTTTTGAGTGTATAATTTATTATAATACATATTTATGTAACTATACAAACACAAATAAATAATGATTAATTAATAATGGCACAAATAAATAATGATTAATTAATAATGGCACAAATAAATAATGATTAATACTGAATAATATATATTGGATGCATGTTTATATGTATGTATATATACATATATTTTTTTAATGAAATTTGTGCAAATTAATTTGTATTTAAGTGTAATTCTATAAAACAAATTAGATGTTAACTGACAGTTGTGGAGTGAAATATTTGTCTTGATCTTTGTTTACAATCTATGGCATTGTTTATATATATATATAAACATGCATCCAATATATATTATTCAGTATTAATCATTATTTATTTGTGATTGTATAGTTGTATAACTATGTATTATTATAATAAATTATACACACAGCCGTTCACCATAAATTATTCAACTCTGTGTGTTTTGTAATTTGCTCATCATACATCAATATCAGAATATTTCATTCCTATTCTATTGTTATAGCCACTAATCATATTTAAAAATGCTGAACTATGTATTAAAAACATACTTAAATAATACAGTTATTTATAAATGTAGCTTTGATAGATGTCTGAATATAGTTCCAAGTAACAAAAAAGTGTGTTATGATCGATTAAATGCGCTGATATGTCATTTTGCTGCTAAACACATAATGCTGAGTTTAGTGGTCTACCGCTCCAAGATGGCCGCACTAAATCTCGTCAGCGACAATAGAGAATCCGCATTGACGTCACCGGATATGACGTTTTCGTCGCTCGGCGCCATCTTTGGTGCGAGACCGTTGCTTGTGGACACCAAAGATGGCGCTGATACCCCTCCGACGTCACGCGTGACGTCACGCGCGGATTCTCTATAGTGAATGGTCTCGCAGTATAAAACCAACAGTCTCGCAGATTTTTCAATCTAAGTTACTTAAAATAATTTAGCTTTGGCTCTAACTTGCTGCGTTATTGTCTGTAATGTCCGATCACACGACTGAAACGGTAAAAAGTTGGAAAACGGACTTTAGTTTCACTATTTTCCTGCTTGGAAACAACGTGAGGAGGCTAAGCTAACGGAGCTAACAGAAGAAGTGAGGAGGCTAAGCTAACGGAGCTAACAGAAGAAGTGAGGAGGCTAAGCTAACGGAGCTAACAGAAGAAGTGAGGAGGCTAAGCTAACGGAGCTAACAGAAGAAGTGAGGAGGCTAAGCTAACGGAGCTAACAGAAGAAGTGAGGAGGCTAAGCTAACGGAGCTAACAGAAGAAGTGAGGAGGCTAAGCTAACGGAGCTAACAGAAGAAGTGAAGAGGCTAAGCTAACGGAGCTAACAGAAGAAAACAATGTCCTGGTCTCAGCGGTGAGTCGCTGATTTCACCTCCAACATCCAGATTCCTACAGGTTTGATCCAGACATTTACATTCTGGTGAGTGAATAAATTTGCTTTGTTGGTTTTGTGTCATAGTTTATTTTGCTGTTATTTTGTCCGAGTGTCTCATGATCAGTTTCTGTTCAGTTCATTTAAGTGGGTCAACCTGGTTTAGGTCGGACTAATATTGTTTATGTAACATAGTCCGAGTTTAGTCAGTGGACATCGAGGTTATTACATTATTGTGATTAAACTATTTTACTAGTGTTATCAAATTTACAGCATTAATACTGATGTATTTTCTGATTTGTCCTCTTAAAGGCAAACCGACGTATGAAGGTAAACGACACATAAACCGGACCGACATGGACGACAATTAAAGAGGAGATACAGCAAAACCATCAACAAGTTACTGAGACAGTTTTCATTATTGACCTCAGAAGAGATAAATAATGAAAACACAGTGGAGGCAACAGAAGAGGAGAAGTTGGAGAGGCTGAGGAGGAAGAAACCAGGATTTGAGCTCAGCAAGACTGAAGAGGATCAGGAACCATTTGGGTTAAATACAGTATTAGTGGCTGTTTTCTCTTAATCATTTAATGTATTAAACATCCATGAATTGTTTGATTCAAGCACTTCAAGTTGCATGTAAACATGAAAAAATGAATCACAATTTAAGTAAAAATTTGATATTTAAATATTTCTGGTAATAAACATGCATGTAATGAGATTTATATTTTAAATAAATATTTTATTTGATTAAAGTAAACAATTATATAATCAGACATCTGTCAGGACTCTGGGTTTGTTTTGCTTTTCATTTTATTTAGCTTCATGTTTTAATTTACTTTAGTTCAGCCCTTCATGGTCCTTTTGATATTATTAGAGGTATTTAGTGTAGTTATTAGAATTATATTATTGCTTTTCTTTGTCTGAGTCCATGTCAAACCTTCAATGACTATAGTTTAACTCTATTTTTTCCTTCTAGTTATTTCTTATTTCATCCTCCCTGCAGGGTTTCTAGTCATGTTTATTTCTTAATTTGATCACCGTAGGTTCAGTTATTCTTCATGTCAGTCTGTATCTTTCTTTAGTCATTCTAGTTGGGTTATTTCTTTGTTTAAATCTTCTAGTTTCTCTTGCTCTGTGATCCTTAGTTCTTATTGTTAGATCAAACTTGTTTCTACATCCACATAAAGTTCATCCACTACCTGCTGCGTTTGTGTCCATCACCACATCATGACACAAACCAAATGAAAGAGCAAATCTTTAAACATTTAATGTGTAATTAAACAACAAAGGTAAATTTTATGAAATAGATCACACTTTAATAAATATTTGTTGTATTTAACATATTTTAGGTAAGTAAACATGTAATGAAATAGATCCTGTCCTAGAATTTTATGTAATTGAACATTACGGGTAACAAGTGATGATCATCTGAGGTAATACATTTTATTAATATTTTTTTAAAATATAATTTTGGTTAAATAAAAAAGCTGTCAATTCCAAAAATGGAATAAAAATATGCCTAATCTATATAGTTTAGTAGAATAATTTAACACAGATTTTGAGTTAATAGGTTACATGACCTAAAAGCTATTTAAGAAAAATAAAACATTTTGACCACAGCAATAGCTAAAAATATATAAAAAGTTTTAAATTGTAATAAAGATGAATGTGCCTCATCTATACTGTCTAGTAGAACAATTTCACACAGATTGAGTTAATGGGACACGATTTGGAAGCTACTGAAGAAAACATTTAATATTAAAATGATTGAATATGACTTAAAATGTTAATAGAGGATAATGTGTCTCGTGTAATAGCATGAATGACCACTTTTATGTATCAGTTGGTCAAAGACAAAGCATTTATTTACAGGAGTTCGGACATTGACAGCAGCTGTGAAACTCCGAGGCTTTAGGAGGGACTAGTAAAGAACAACTGGCCGAAATTAGCGATCATAACGCGGATCAGCCTTGAGCTGAACGTCCCTTAACTCCGTGGAGCTCGAATATCCAGGATCCACCTAGAAAACAACTTTACTGCGGTCGGTAACACAATAAAAACACCGGTGATGTTCTGAATAGTTCGTTTAGTCTGTGGACAGCAAAGATGGAGCCGAGCGACGAAAACGTCATATCCGGTGACGTCAATGCGGATTCTCTATAGGCGAGAGCGGTGCATGATGGTCTATCCTTATATTATGTCTATGACCTCACTGACCTGAAACTCCCAGCTGCCGACGAAAAGTCTCCCCCTAGTGGCTGATAGAAGCAACACGTTTCAGTGTTCAGTTTGGTAAAAGTTGACTGGACTTCGTGTGTTGACTCGTCAGCGTAGCTGAACTCGGTGACACATTAAATCAAGTCTGTAACTTCTGAAAATATATTCATGAGATTGTCAAGAAAACAAAACGCGACTCCGGTGGGACTCGAACCCACAACCTTTGAATCACCTCTCAAGTGCTTGACTAGAAGTCCAATGCGCTATCCATTGCGCCACGGAGCCACCTGTTGCACACGGGAACATTTCGGTTTTTCACCAGTGGTACATCAATAAGTATAACAGTGAACTGTTTTCTCGCCTGGGGAGTTTCACCAGGTTTCTGGTTTGATATCGTCGCTGTTTGTTGCCGGCTGATGTTTTCACTCCTCCTAACAAAATGTCCTACAGTTTATTGGACGGTAAAGCAGCTAGAAAGAAAAGCCTTGCTATGAAAGCAGACGAGCCAACAGTGCCATCTGCTGGGAAATTAAGATATTACATGGTCTAGAAATTAACCAGTTACAACACTGTCATCTGGTGGACAATAAATAAAATTACATCTCACTAAAGTCTTTTTGTGAAGACAGTTCGCCAAGGAAACTTCTTCCTACAAAACTGTTCTGATGATGTCTGGCTCTTCTGTCCATTAAATGCTGACGTCGTTTCAGCAAAATTACTCTAAATCGCGATTAGAATCGCTAAATGGAGTTACCTCTAATTGCACTCGCTGTTTTATTTTGAAGCAGAAAAGCGGAAGTGATCTTTGTACTGTTGTCAGCTTGTTAGCAGTGAACAGAAATGGCAGACAGAACTGATAAACTCTGATTCTAACAGGTATATGGAGCTGCAGTCACGTTTCAGGCCGAATAAACATCATCCGCCATGTTTGCAGGAATTAATGGAGTTTTCCATGCGCCTCCGCTCAGAGCCCGGATAGCTCAGTCGGTAGAGCATCAGACTTTTAATCTGAGGGTCCAGGGTTCAAGTCCCTGTTCGGGCGGCAACTTTTTAGAACTTGTTTCTGTTCTCAAGTTTTTTCTGGAGGAACAAATTACCTGAAACGCAAACCGAGACCCGTCAGGTGTGAAACTCAACCGTTTCACTGTATAAGTTCAGTTTAGATCCAACTGTTAGACCTTTTGCTCCATAATCGTAATGTTTTGCGTTCCTATTGTTAGACTGTATTTTTAGCATTCAAATATCTTTAACATGTGCTCATAATCTTAGTAAAGTTGATTCTGGTGTCAAAATGTTAAATTATTGGGTTTCCATCAGGGATTAAATAGGTGAAAACCATGTCATGTGACTGCCAGCCTTTTTATTTGACTTCTAAATCATCTCAGAGGTAAACCTTATGGTTATTTAATGATTCTGACAGTTTTATTAATATAAATGATCAGAATAAAGCTCTTTAATTCTGGATGTGATCTGAGCTCCTGCATCACTGCAGCCTGAACTCACCTCCATCGTTGCCATGGCGACTAAAGCGCCGAAAATGAGACGATAAACAGGAAGCAACAGAAACACTTTCTATATAATAGAAATACTTTTAATTTTATCACAGGCATAATTGTAAACAAGATATTTAAAAATGCAGATTTAACTTTTGTCATCATTCAGGTTGTTCCACACACACACAGAATCAGACTAAACACAGAAAAACAAAATGTGACTAGAGATTCTTCTGCTTTAAAATGATCCAGATGGATTCGCCTCCAGAGCGCACACACACACACACACACACACACACACACACACACACACACACACACACACACACACACACACACACACACACACACACACACACACACACACACACACACACACACACACACACACACACACACACACACACACCCACACACACACAGAGTTCTGCATTGACTGGGAGCGGCCATGTTGGCGACGATGCTGATGCAGTAACTTCTACCTGGGTGAAGCAGAGATCCTGGAAGACAGACAGCTTTACACTCGGCACCATGTTTGAGCAGATGAAGGGCAGAGGAAGACTCACTGTAGCTTGTCCTGCAGCAGCTCCAGCCGCTGTCGATCCACGTAGCGCGAGAACAGAGACAGCAGGTTGGGAGGCGTGAAGAGGGGCGGAGCCAGCGACGACGACGGGACGCCGAGCAGCTCCCTGGTCACCGAGAACACCAACTCGGTCCTGGAGCGACACAGAGGGCGATGAGGGCGATGAAGAGGCGGGAAGCGGGACGCACCGCCGGCGCAGACTCACCATCGATTGTCGTCCATGAGCTGACAGTTTGGGTCGGAGCTCTGCATGCGCTCGCCTTCACTCAGGATCAGAAACAGCAGCGTCACGCCGAACTGCAGACAGGAAGCAGACCGTTTTATACAACAACAACATGGCCGCCATGTTGGCTCCAGTTTAAACTGAAGCATGAAAACATTTCCTCAAATATTTTAGTGGCGGTTTGTTACAAAGACAGAGACGAATTATTGTGACTTTAAACGGCCATTTAGTTTTGATTCTGTGTTGGTTCCTGCTGATGAAGATGGCTTCTGCTAACGGTGCTAGCATCATTAGCAGCATGTTAGCATCATTAGCAGCATGTTAGCATCATTAGCAGCGTGCTAGCATCATTATTAGCATGTTAGCATCATTAGCAGCGTGCTAGCAACATTAGAAGCATGTTAGCATCATTAGCAGAATGTAATTCTAATTATGAACAATAGCAGCGTGCTAGCATCATTTTAGCATCAATAGCAGTGTGTTAGTGTCATTATTAGCATGTTAGCGTCATTAGCAGCATGCTAGCATCATTAGCTCATCCAGCTAACGCAGCAAACAGCAGATCGTGTTTAGCAGGGATCTCGTATAAAACGCTTCATGGAAACTGAAGAGACTCGCGTAACGTTCGCCTCGACTTCTTGTGTCGAGTTCACTACCATCTACCCAGCATGCATTGCACAAGTAAAAAAAATAGCGGCAACTGCTGGTGAAAAATAAGTAATGCAGATGCACAATTTTTTAAGTAATTATGAGTTTTTCATTAGTTTTCCGATGTTTGGATGTCACATTTGTAATTATGATTTTTTGGTGTCTCTTTTTCTTGACATTTAACAGGTTGAACTAATAATCCATGAGGTCTGATTGGTCCAGAGCTGCTGCAGTATTCCAGCAGAGGCGGCGGCGCCGTCCTCCACCATGCCGGTACCTTGTTGTGCAGCGCGGCGGCCAGCTGGCCCTCGCCGCCCTGCAGCTCCTGCAGCAGGTCAGTGAGGGCGGAGCTGGACAGCGACTGGATGACGGCGGCGATCGGCTCCACCAGGCAGCACAAGGCCTGGAACAGGAACCAGCAGCTTAGACACCGGAACCTACAGCCGACCGTCCGACCGGCGGCAGCTTCTCCGACGCTACCTGGTCCTGCTTGTCCTTCTTCGCCAAGGCGGGGAGGTTACGCGCGATCGCCATGACGACGGCAGCAGCCTGCGCCGCAGGCAGGAAGGGGAGGAGCCTGGCGACGAGCCGCTTCCCTTTCCTCACCGACATGATCATCACACACTGGTCATCGCTCACCCTGAGGGACAGACAGAGAGACACATCTATTTAATAACAGCTTCTCTGCTGTTCATTTAATGAAAGTTTTAATAAATGATTAAATATAATTACTGTTTAAATACAAGTCAAACTGATTTATGACCAAAGAAAGTTGTTATAAAACCATCATTCAGTCGATCAGATTTAATATTTATCACAATATTAACACTAAATATTAAGATATTATCCACCTGTCCTCCAGTCCCACCTGTCCTCCAGTCCCTCCTGTTCCCAGTCCCTCCTGTCCTCCAGTCCCACCTGTCCTCCAGTCCCTCCTGTCCTCCAGTCCCACCTGTCCTCCAGTCCCACCTGTCCTCCAGTCCCACCTGTCCTCCAGTCCCTCCTGTCCTCCAGTCCCACCAGTCCCACCTGTCCTCCAGTCCCACCTGTCCTCCAGTCCCACCTGTCCTCCCAGTCCCTCCTGTCCTCCAGTCCCACCTGTCCTCCAGTCCCACCTGTCCTCCAGTCCCTCCTGTCCTCCAGTCCCTCCTGTCCTCCAGTCCCTCCTGTCCTCCAGTCCCACCTGTCCTCCAGTCCCTCCTGTCCTCCAGTCCCACCTGTCCTCCAGTCCCACCTGTCCTCCAGTCCCACCAGTCCCACCTGTCCTCCAGTCCCACCTGTCCTCCAGTCCCTCCTGTCCTCCAGTCCCACCTGTCCTCCAGTCCCTCCTGTCCTCCAGTCCCACCTGTCCTCCAGTCCCTCCTGTCCTCCAGTCCCACCTGTCCTCCAGTCCCACCTGTCCTCCAGTCCCACCTGTCCTCCAGTCCCACCTGTCCTCCAGTCCCTCCTGTCCTCCAGTCCCACCTGTCCTCCAGTCCCACCAGTCCCACCTGTCCTCCAGTCCCACCTGTCCTCCAGTCCCTCCTGTCCTCCCAGTCCCACCTGTCCTCCAGTCCCACCTGTCCTCCAGTCCCTCCTGTCCTCCCAGTCCCTCCTGTCCTCCAGTCCCACCTGTCCTCCAGTCCCACCAGTCCCACCTGTCCTCCAGTCCCTCCAGTCCCACCTGTCCTCCAGTCCCACCAGTCCCACCTGTCCTCCAGTCCCACCTGTCCTCCAGTCCCACCTGTCCTCCAGTCCCACCTGTCCTCCAGTCCCACCTGTCCTCCCAGTCCCCGTCCTGCAGCGAGTTGCTCAGTTGCTCCGTGTTGCTCTTGTGTTGCTCCATCAGGACGTCTCTGTCCTCCTCTGGCGTTTGGACGAAGCGTTTCTCAAAGTCCTGGACCTCCAGCAGCAAACTGTACATCTGAGGGACGGAGCTGATCAGAACTTATTGGTTCCTGATTGATTGTAAGATCTGGAGCGTCGGGGTAAGACGCCCTGCGGCGCCCCCTACCTTCTCCACGGTGTACAGCACCTGGCGCCTCTTGTTCCACACCTGCTTCTCCCTCTTCTCCTGCAGGAGGACAGACAGACGGACTCAGGACGGGCCACAGGCGTCTCCACCTGGACGGACGTCGGGACCGACCTCGTCGTCGGAGCGGGTCGTCACCACGGCGTCGATCATCTTCCTCGGGTTGTTGACGCTGGACACCGTCAGCTTCCCCAGAGATCCTGCAAACTGAACTGCAGAGGGACACGCAGGACGTCAGGGGGTCAGGGGTCAGGGGTCAGGGGGACGGCGGGCCCCTGCTGGCCTCACCTGGCCGGTAGCTGTGCTCCACCTTGGCCACCTGCGGCGTGATGAGCTTGGTGACCTGCTCCTTCCTGCTGCTGCTGTCCCGCTCCGTCTCCTGACGCTTCTCCATCTTCTCATAGTAGTTCTGCAGGGAGACGGACAGACGCTGGATCAGAACCAGAACCGTTTGGGGTCAAAGGTGGTCATGTGACCCTTAGGGCTGTTTAATAATATCGATATCACGATATATATATCGATATTTTCTTTACTAGAAAAACATCGATATTCATCCTTAAGTATCGTAGCGTCCAACTGTCACCTTGTTCACTCACTGCTGGCTTCACCAGGTCATCAGGCTTAGAGTGATTCCTTCAGATGTTCAGGTTAAAAAGGTATCAAACTATTCAGAGCAGGAACTTGGTTCACTTTATTTACTTTACTAATGCATGTCAGCTACAGTTTGGACTGTTTCAACTAAAAGAAACATGTTTTCTCTCCACTTCTTTGGTTCATTTTGTCCAGCTGTCCACTTTAAGTCTGTGTCCAACCAGAACCAGGTATTGTGTAGTTGGAGCTTTTAATCAGTTTTCAGTTAAATTCATTCAGTCCAACTTTATAACAGTCACAAAATGTCACCAAAATCACTCTGTCCCTCTGAAACCTTTCAGAAAAATCACAAAAGTGTATCAGATTGTATCGTTTGCTGAATATCGCGATATACATCGTATCGTGATCAGAATATCGTGTATCGTATGGCGAGATTATTGCATCACTACGGACGCGGCGGCTCTACCTGGTAGTAGTAGTCGTCCAGGTACGGGTCGGTGCTCTGCAGCTGCATCATCTGGATCTTGGTGACCCAGTCCTTCTCCTTCTGGCTCATCAGGTTGCTGTACGGGTCCCGGCTGCGGCGGTCCAGCCCGGTTCTGACCCGGTCGCTGCAGAAGGAGCAGGCGGTTCTGAGAACGGCGGCTTCTGAAGCGGCTAACGAGGCTAAAGCAGCTAGCGAGTGCTAAAGGAGCTAACGAGGCTAAAGCAGCTAGCGTGCTAGCTCACCCGCCGCGGCTCTGCAGGCGCTGCGTCAGCAGGCGGCGGTGCTGAGGGTGGAGGTGCGTCGTGTTGTGCCTGATGGGCGGCGGCGTGTGGGGGGGGGGCCCGTGGGGCGGCGGGGGGCCCAGCCGGTGGCCGTGGGGAGGGGGGGGGCCCCCGAAGAAGGGCCTGAAGCCGCCGCCGGCCAGCAGGGGGCCGCCGCGAGGAAAACCCGCCACCTGGTGGATGGAGGCGGGACGTTTCACAGAGCTGCTGATAAACCGGCCAATCGGGAGCCAGAACACTGAGGCACAAACAGGAAGTGACCAACCAGGAAGCAGCAGAACCCCAGACCCGGATGAAGCTGCAGAACATCGTCAGGTTCTGCAGCAACGCTCTGAGTTTACAGGACAAATAATCGGGTCTCAGGCCGAGCAGAACCAGAAGTTAGTCCGGATCCGCCATTCTCCAGGATCCGGTTCTGGATCAGAGCTAAAAGCTGAACGGTTCCAGAAGGAATCAGAGAAACCTGAAGCTCTGAGTAGAACCAGAACCAGAGATCGGATCATCCCGGTTCTGCTGGTTTTCTTAACCAAAGAAAAGGAAAGAAGCTGCGTTTGTGGATCAGAACCTGTAAACCGGTGCTTGGTTCTGCCCTGGACCCGGAACCAAACCTGTTTGGCTGGATTCTGTGGTACCGACCTGGGAGTTGAGCAGCTGAGCCCGTTGGAGCTGAGACAGAACCGGGCCGACTCTGGGAGGAAACGGACCGCGGCACAACGGAGAGTTCTGAAGAGAGCAAGGAAAAACAGCGGGTCAGAACCAAGACGACGGGTCGGCTCTGTACATCAGGACCGGAACCGGACAGCAGAACCGGAACCGGACAGCAGAACCGGAACCGGACAGCAGAACCGGAACCGGACAGCAGAACCGGAACCAGACAGCAGGACGACTCACGGCTAAGTTGAGCAGCGTGTTGGGGGACAGGCGGTCAGGGAACGGGGCGGGGAACCGGTGCTGGACCGGCGCTCTGACATGGACCGCGGTGGGGTGGTGGATCTACACACACACACACACACACACACACACACACACACACACACACACACACACACACACAGCTGCAGACTCAGAGGAACACGCTACGCTACGTCGCTACGCTACGTCACTACGCTACGTCGCTACGCTACGTCGCTGCCACTCACCTGGTGGTTCAGGCTCAGCGGGTGTTTGGGCGGCGTCCCGATAGGCACCGCCCTCACCGGAGGAGAGCCAATCACAGGAGAGGAGGAGCGGGGGGCGGGGCCCTCTCCGAAAGGTCGTGACCTTCGTCGCTCCTCCCCTGAGGCGGGCGCTTCGGAAGCCCCACCTCCTTGATGATGGACATCAGCGGACTGTCCTGAAGACGGAGCAGAAGACGGAGCTCAGGCCCGGTTCTGGTTCTGGACGGGTTCTGGACGGAGAACGGCGTCTCTCTCACCTCCATGTGTGTGACGAGTCCCGGCGTGACGCTGACCGGCCCGAAGCCCATGCTGTTGTCCCAGATGCTGTGAGAGTTCATCTGTGGAGACAAAGTGGAGCCAAAGGTCAGATCCGGTGACCTTCACAGCGACCGAAGGTCAAAACCGGTGACCTTCACAGTGACCTAAGGTCAGAACTGGTGACCTTCACAGTGACCTAAGGTCAGAACTGGTGACCTTCACAGTGACCTAAGGTCAGAACTGGTGACCTTCTTCAGCAGAATGCTGAAGGTAGCTGCTGCTTCCTGGTCCAGGGAACCAAAGGTCAGAACCGGTGACCTTGCCAGCGACCTAAGGTCAGATTCGGTGACCTTCACAGCGACCTAAGGTCAGAACTGGTGACCTTCACAGTGACCTAAGGTCAGAACTGGTGACCTTCTTCAGCAGAATGCTGAAGGTAGCTGCTGCTTCCTGGTCCAGGGAACCAAAGGTCAGAACCGGTGACCTTGCCAGCGACCTAAGGTCAGATTCGGTGACCTTCACAGCGACCTAAGGTCAGAACCGGTGACCTTCACAGCGACCTAAGGCCAGATCCGGTGACCTTCACAGCGACCTAAGGTCAGAACCGGTGACCTTCACAGCGACCTAAGGTCAGATCCGGTGACCTTCACAGCGACCTAAGGTCAGAACGGTGACCTTCACAGCGACCTAAGGTCAGATCCGGTGACCTTCACAGCGACCTAAGGTCAGAACCGGTGAGCTTCACAGCAACCTAAGGTCAGATTCGGTGACCTTCACAGCGACCTAAGGTCAGATTCGGTGACCTTCACAGCGACCTAAGGTCAGAAACCGGTGACGCTTCACAGCGACCTAAGGCCAGATCCGGTGACCTTCACAGCGACCTAAGGTCAGAATCGGTGACCTTCACAGCGACCTAAGGTCAGATCCGGTGACCTTCACAGCGAACCTAAGGTCAGAACGGTGACCTTCACAGCGACCTAAGGTCAGACGGTGACCTTCATAGCGGGGGGCCCCGCTAAGGTGAAAACTGGTGACTTCACAGCGACCTAAGGTCAGAACTGGTGACCTTCACAGCAACCTAGGGTCAGATCCGGTGACCTTCACAGCAACCTAGGGTCAGATCCGGTGACCTTCACAGCGACCTAAGGTCAGATCCGGTGACCTTCACAGTGACCTAAGGTCAGATCCGGTGACCTTCAGCACAGCGCTGCTGCTTCCAGGTCCAGGAAACATCTGCAGCCTCCAGGATTAACCTAAACCTGCCAACAGCCTCGAGTAAAAACACTGAATCTGTGAATCGACTGTTTCCAAGGCGACGCTTCAAACCCAGCATGAGAAACACGTGGATGAAACACAGTGACTAAAACGGGTAAAAAGATCCAAACCTCAGAGCTGAACCTGAACTGGACCAAGTTTCAAGTGAAACAGACGATTGGTGGAAAACGAAGTTTCTCAGAACAAATTGATCGATTTGGACGACTGACGCATCAAACTGTCTCAGAAAGAGCAGCAGCATCGAGGGAAATGTCATGTCATGTCTGAGTCGGGAGTCATATCAGTGAAATGGTTAATCCAACCTGGATTACGAGGATAAAACTGCAAACGGCTGTTGGTTCTGAGAGTTTTGGACCGGATGGTGCTGGTACCGTTGGACAGAGTTGGGACTTTAATTTGAAGGTTCTTGAACTAAAGTTAGGGTTAAGTAAGCACAGGATCAACAGCAGCTGCTGTTGGCAAATCTCCATGGAAACATCACCAGTCATGTGATCCACAACAGGAAGTGGCTGCTGGTGGAAACCGTGAAGAAGACGAGGACAGGAAGTCCTGGAAGCCTGATTCTTAATGTTTGATCATGGGAATAAACTCATCATGTGATTGTGGTTGTTATTAAATAGAAACACTGTAATTATGAAGTTCTTTAGCCGAGACCAGAACATGGTCACAACATGTGGTGGAAACGCAGCTGCAGGTGGTTCTGGTCCACCTGCGGGAGGGAAACCGAGGAACGGACCTGTCCCATGGGAGCGGCTCCTCTGCGCAGGAGGTGCTGCTGCTGCTGGTAGCTGAGCACGGAGGCGGCGGCCAGGCCTGCGGGACAAACATCGGCTCAGACGGCGTCCACACAGGAAGTGACACGTCAGCAGGCCACCTGCTCACCTGAGGCGGGGGTCCGGGGGGCAGCTGGTGTTTGGGCTGCTGCAGGACTCTGGGCCGGTCCGGGCCCCGCGGCGCGGACAGGACCGGCCCGGCCGACCCGGGAGCCGGACCGGGCCGCTCCGCCGCTCCGACGCCGGCGATGGCCGGGTCGGCGTCCAGGATGAAGCGGGCCAGAGACTCGGCCAGGTCGCCGCCCCCCGACCGCTCGTCTCCGTCTGGAGGGACAGACAGACGGACGGGAACGCATCAGAACCCGGAGCGGGCCGCTGTCAGGAACGCCGGCGGTCCAAACCCACCTTGACCCGGCGGCGCAGCGGAGAGGCCGAGCGGAGGGAGCCGACCCTGGGCGGCGGCGGCGCCCGGCCCGTCCCCCGACCCGGCGCCCGGCCCGTCCCGCTCATCCAGCTCCGCCAGGCGCTTGTGCTCCTCCTGCCAGTCGTCATCTGGAAACACAGAGCAGCTTTAATCCAGGACAGATTAGGAGGAGGAAGCGGCGGCGGCGGCGCTGCCCACCGATGGCGCCGGCTCCAAACGTGTCGTCATTGAACTGGTCGATCTCGTCTTCCTCCTCGATCAGCCCATCGTCCTCCTCCTCCAGTGTACAGTCGTCATCCAGGGACTGAAACCAGAGGAACCGGGATTATCCTGATAATCTGGTCAGAACCGTCAGCAGATCAATCTGTATTTTCATCTAAAACTGATCATGAGACAATAATCAATCAATCAATTAAAATCAGATCAATAATTTACATTTGCATGATTTATTGTTTTCCTCTTTGTTGGTGTTTTGGCCTCAACTAAAACTTTATCTCGGTTTCATTTACATTCATTGATTTTATTTGTTTAAAATGTTTTCTAGTTTCAGTGTTAAATGTTTATTAGAATCTAAAGTTTATTGATCTTCCATTATTTTAATGTGACTTAAAAACAAATAGTGATACATATTTTCGTTTATCTTAATTTCTGGGACGATTTATCGCTGCAGGCCGACCTTTGACCTTCATGGTTTCACCGGATTCTATTACAGAATCAAACATTGAAATAAAAAGCTCAAAATGTCTAAATAAATGCATCTGAATCTGATATTATCGTATCGATCGATGATGTTACATCACTGCTGGTTTCCGTTGTTTTTACTTATTGTTTGTTTTTGACAACATTTGACTAGTCAAGTTTTTAAACTTGTTTTAAATTAATCTTTATTTGTCTTTAACATGAAAAATAACCTTTTAGCTTAGAAATTCATTCATACCAAGTAAATTAATAGATTTGATGTTTCAGCCTCTGTGGTTCTGCTGCTCAAGCAGCGCCGGGTCTGGACAGAACCGGGTCCTGGACAGAACCGGGTCCTGGACAGAACCCAGAACTGGACAGAACCGGGTCCTGGACCGAAACCGGGTTCTGGAACCAGATGAACCGGGTCCTAGACCAGAACCGGGTCCTGGACGAACCGAGACCTGGAGAACCGGGTCCTGGACCGAACCGGGTCTGGACAGAACCCAGAACTGGAGAGAACCGGGTCCTGGACCGAACCGGGTTCTGGAAACCACGAAAAACCGGGTCCTGACCGAACCGGGTCCCGGACAGAACCAGAACTGGAGAGAACCGGGTCCTGGACCGAACCGGGTCCTGGGACCGAACGGTCCTGGAGAGAACCGGGTCCTGGACCGAACCGGGTCCTGGACCGAACCGGGTCCTGGACAGAACCCAGAACTGGAGAGAACCGGGTCCTGGACCGAACCGGGTTCTGGACAGAACCGGGTCCTGGACCGAACCGGGTCCTGGACAGAACCGGGTCCTGGACAGAACCGGGTCCTGGACAGAACCGGGTCCTGGACAGAACCGGCCCCAGTGACATCATTGTTCACCACAACATTTTGTTTATCGATACTTTACAATCATTATTAATTATTTACTATTATCATTTGACATCTGGAGGTTTTTGTGTTTATTCATCTCTCGTTTGTAGCAGCCTGATCAATATCTGATCAATATCTGATACATTAAAGATCAGTTTATTATATTCAGCTGTAAAAACTGGAGGTAATTAAAGCTGCTGAATATGATGACATGTTATTATAAATGACTCAGAGTTTGGTTTAATAAACATTATAATTTCTAAAATATTTTGACATTCAGAATATAAAACTAAACATTTCATCATCAGAGCCTCAACACTGGAGCTGCTTTCAGAGGAATTTCACTTTTTGTTGCATCTAAACTTTAATAATTTTAAATCTGATTCTTCAGACCAGCAGCAGTTTAACGTTAAAATAAAGCAGCAGAATTAAAGAAATGATGAATTCATTAAAGTTTCCAGTCGCTGGTTGGACGACTTTTTATCTGAAATTAGTGTTTATTAAAACTAACATTAATAAAAATAAACTTGATTAACTCGTATTGGGATTTGCCAATACGATCAATTATCGCAGTTTCTGATATTAAATTCCAGTTTCATGCGTCCAATAAGATATTTTCCTGTCCTGATGTGTTTGAGTTTCTTTCCTCCTGGAAAATAAAACCGTGTCTAACCATCAGATCCTCAGCATGATGCTGCCACCACCATGCAGCATTACCTAACAGGTAATGTTAGGTTTCAAGGCCTAAACAGTGCAAACAGTTTCATCTTTGTCTTTTAAAGCCATAAAACTGTCATTCAGAAAGAAGCTTCAGTCCTTTCTGAGGTCAAACTGGTCGGATGGAGACACTGGTGTTCTGGTTCCTGATCGGTTTATTGGTTCCTGATCGGTATGGTTCCTGATCGGTTTATTGGTTCCTGATCGGTTATTGGTTCCTGATCGGTTTATTGGTTCCTGATCGGGTTATTGGTTCCTGATCGGTTATTGTTCCTGATCGTTATTGGTTCCTGATCGTTTATTGTTCCTGATCGGGTTATTGGTTCCTGATCGGGTTATGGTTCCTGATCGGTTTATTGGTTCCTGATCGTTTATTGGTTCCTGATCATATCAACTGATGAATGATTGTCTCAGCCGTCCGGTTTGGGTCAGATGTTAATATCTAAACGACTCCAGTCCGAATCAAACCAGAACCTTTCTGATATCTGCAAACCTGAGGACATTGAAACCTGAGGAACTGTATTTTGTGTGATTTAAACCTCCACACCAGGTGTCCTGCAGGTCCCAGATATTTCTGCACCAACACACCTGAGCTAAAGTCTGAATCGGAACCTCAGCAGGTTCTGCAGAGCTCTCATAGTAAGTTATAATTCAGGTGTTCAACCTGAAGAACAAGCAGGACACAGACTCTGAAAGACTGTTAGAACATGGAGCATATATCAAATGAGTTTAGATTTTCAAAACCACTAAAGCAGGTAAAACCCGTCCGGGACCGGTCCAGAACCGGTCCAGAACCCGTCCAGAACCGGTCCAGGACCCCCTGACAGCCTCCAGGACCAGCTAGCCTCTAAGCTAACCCCGCCGTTACATCACGCTTTGGACCGGAGACGGAAAACTTTATGAAACCAGCTCCGTCCAGCGGCGCCACGGCCGCCATCAGAATCTGGCCCGTTACAAACAGGCTGACCCATAAAACCACCGGTCCGCTCGGGGCCGTGGCGCCGGACAACGCACGCCGTCACTCCGCATGAAGCCAGCAGGAAAGCGCGCTGCTTCACAGGCCGCAGGTCGCATTGAGGACCAAACAAAAGGGAATGGAGGACATTTAGACCCCGACCAGGCCGGATTCCCCCTCCACACCTTCCTAAGGCCCCGGACTTCCCGTCCAGAACCGGACCGGAACCGACTGTCAAGGTTAAAGCTCACCTGAAATCGAAACATCTATCTGCTGCTTGTTGGGGAAAGGAGAGCATCGGGAGCGAGGAGGCGCGCGACTGACGCAGCAGGACGCCGTCACACTTGAACGCGCGTTTGGAACCGATGTGAACGAGCACGTATCTGACGTCTTATCTGACGTCAGCGCTGCAGGGGCGTTTCCTCAAGGAACAAGGAAAACAAGGAAGTAGGACGGAAACCTGAGGACAACAGACGGTAAAACAGCCGGTTTAACGGCTATGTGTTTATTTATTCTTTATTTTAAGATGATAAACATTTAAATTATTAAATCTGAATGTGGTGACATGAAAACTGCACTTCAGTCTAAGAAATGTTTGGGTAAAAATGTAAAAGCAGACTCAATATTTGTCCACTTTTGCCATTATTTGTTCATTTTCTCAGACAATCTGAGGGTTACATGAAGAGGAAATGCATAGATCACGGTGATTAAAGTACAGTTTAATAAACCGTATTTTAATAGAAACATGATTTATTGAATAAAATATGATAAATAAAAGTATATAATAAATAACATTTTAACTGTAAAGCAGAATTATTTTGACCAAAATGACAGGATCGATGTTTACAGGAGATGAAGTGATGCTTTCAAACGTGAGTTTTTAACACATCAATGCGAAAAGGTTCTGGGTTCAAATCCCAGCCTGGGGTTTTTACATGTTCCCTCCAGATTCTTCAAACTGTTTAACTTTAACTGTTTATTTACCTCAAATAAACAGTTAATGTTTGAATTGTGGACACAGCTGGATAATCCAACATGGCAACACGAATAACTGATTCTGGGCTGAATAAATGAGACAATCTGGAAAGACCCAACCTGAGTCACAACGAATAACTCCATGTCTAAAGACAACTGGCTAAATTAAAAGAATGAATCCCCCAGAAAGTCTCTGCTGATATCTGAACAACAGCAGATTGCATCAATATTTAAAGGTTAAATAAAACTGGCCTTCTTCATAAAATTAAACGTTTAATATTTTCCAGTTGGATTCGTTGGTTGTTCTTGGCCTGAAGGTGATGATGAACCGTTTTAATGTGAAGCCATTTTTTCATGTTTTCCTCAGGAACCGTCAGCGTTGGCGTCCATGTTGCCGCCGCCATGGTTCTGTGGCGGATCCTCACCCTCGACCACCTGGACACGTCTGGCTTCGGTCGTCCTTTTCCTCGCCACGGCCTCCAGCTGCTGTTTTGGTTCTCCAACCACTGCGTGACCTTTGAACCGGACGGCTCTGCGGAGGTGATGAAGGTTGGTGAAGCGCTCGGCTCTGCCTGCGTCCTGCTGACGAAGCGGCGCGTAAAATTGTCCCTCCGGTTGTCAGCTGGTGTCGGGGTGTCAGCCGGAGGACGGGGCCTTCGGCTTCCACAGGTTTGGGAACATGGAGGAACTTCTGCCTGTTCTCCACAAACCCAAGAGGAGCAAGAGCCCCAGGCAGGTCAGCAGCGCTCCGTTCTTCTCCATCCGTCACGCCTGCAGGGCTCATCAGGTTAATGTTAGACGGCTTCTTCGCTCAGTAACAGCATCCAGACTGAAGAGTGTTGCTGTCCAGCCGTTTACATCCGCTGCTTTCACTGACTGAAATAAGAAACTAGTCCCTGAGCTGAAAATGACAGAATTTGATCTCCAGATGATTTTCTAGTAAATTTTTAAAAGCAGGAGCTGGAAGTTACCGGCAGCAGGAACAGCTTTAGTGGCTCCGCTTTGGTAAAAACCCTGAAGTACTTGGACTGGTCCATCTGCTACGATTTCAGGAAAATATTTAACTGTGATGAAAAATGTCTTTTTTTTCTAGACCCTGTTCTTTGTTCATTGCTACTCCATGAGCTCCAGCCTGTAAAGAAACACTTCTGGTGTTCGTATAGCTCCTTCAAATGGACACAGAGTATCGATAGCATGAATGTAAAGCATATGAAATATTATATCCTGCTAAATATTGCCTCCACGCAGTCCTCAGGGTGACGGTTGCAATCCGATATGTGGTGCAGCTCAGCATGTTGCCAATAGAAGCAAAGCTCAGCAGAGACAAGAAGAGTCAAAGCGCCAGAGTCAGGGATCCCTTCTACCTCTACCTGCAGAATAAAGTAACAGAATAATACTGAGATATGCTGAATGCAGCAGAAATGTTCCCATCAGTAGATAATATATCATAATAGATCTATGGGCTACAAAACATGTTCATTACACTTTTTGCACAAAATATTTTTTAGATGATTTCAATTTGCTCAGTTCTGCCTAGTTGAGCTGCTTTAGAGTCTCTGTCACTTTAAATACAAATCGGCTGCTGCTGCCCCCCCCCCCCCCCAGCTCAGTGTTTACACTCACATGTGAAAATGGCTGCAAACAGACCATAAATCACACAGCCATACTTCTATGACAAGCAGAAGTGGAGCCTCCTGCACAATAAACAAGAATGAATCAAGTGGTTTCTGGATGCTAAGTCAACAAAACACTTGTGTTTTCCAGCAGCCATTGTACAGCGGTAAAACCAGCTGGAGGTCAACAGCTGGGTTTTACTGGCGTTGCTAGGCAACGGCTGTGCTGTGCTGGGGTTGCTAGGTAACATGACAATGTCTGTTGATTTGTCATATTACTACCTGGAGGTTTGGCTCATTTTCCAGATACTAAAAATTTACTATCAAAAACATCTGGATGTTTTGAGAACAGTAGAAACTCAAACTTTCCTAATACTTCCCCTCTAAAAACTTCATTTCAGTCGTTCAGCTGAAAACAGACAAATATTTAAAAATCTTTTTTAAAAAGAGTCTGGTTGATTGTGAAACTTTAAAACCAGTTGGTGTTCTGCGGCCCGGTCGGGTCCACTCCGTCTCCAGCTGGTTTACTTCGTGGTCGGGAACCTGAGCATCCGGTCCCACCCGCGGTCCGCCGACCTGCCGCCGTTCGTCCGGGAGAACCTCGGCGCGGACGGCGTCTCCAACAGCGACCGCGTCATCATCAGTTACCAGGGTCAGACCCGGCTGGTCCGCAAGGTCTACGTCACAGAGCACGACGCCGCCGGACGGTTCCGATCCGACGGGACTCATGAGGTCAGCGCACACCTGGTCCGACTCCTGCAGGAACCCGCAGCTGGACCTCAGCTCCCTCCTCACGCAGATGGGTTACTATGACGACGCAGAGACGCTGCAGGACGATCCGACCGGGTTCTTCTCCCAGGCCTTCAGTCGCCAGTTGGACCTGGACCGGTTCTGGTTCGGCTCGAACACAGACGGCAGCGGGAGCCTGGCGTGTTACACCCCGCAGCAGCAGCAGCAGCAGCAGAAGAAGAAGAAGAAGAAGAAGAAGAAGAGGAGCAAGAAACCGAAGCCTCAGCGGGAACGTTCCTCCAGCTGGTCGGATCCGAACCGAGGTGAACATGGGTTCCTCTCAACCTGTTTTCACATTTTAGAGATTTACAGAAACGAGGCTATCCAAAAACCTTGCTGCGCTAGCAAAAACAGCTAGTTATTAATATTAGTTCTGTTAATATCAAAGTACTATTTCAACATATTTAGCAAAAGCTAAAGAGTTTTACCAACTTGATATAAGCTAGTGCTAATGTGCTACAACAACATGATACTTAGCAGAAGCTAATGCTAAAGCGCTAAATTCATGTTTACGTCCACTATGACACAACATGAAGTACAACTAATAGTATATTTAATATCCTTGATGTCATTTGCTGCACTGCATTGTGGGTAGAGGATGTTAGCTCTGCTATTAGCGCATTAGCAGATTAGTGGAAGTTTTCCCACCTATAGATAGTAGCTACCACTAACTAAAACATTAGTTGTGCTAATGCTAAAGCGCTAAATCCAGTTGAACATGAATTTAATCCTTTACTTTAGAGAATGTGAGGAGAGGGATTCATTTACATTTTGTTCCTATTCTTTCATTTTTTTGAACCATAAGCAGTTAATTTGTGAAGCTTTATTAATTTGATTAACTTTAATTGTATGAATGTGACAATAAAAACCAGAGTGGATATATTTATATTTCTGAGGCTGAGCACAGATTTGACTTTTTCTGATTTTCTTTCTGCAGATTATGATGAAGATTATTGGATAAGATCCAGTTATGGCTCTGGGTATGGATCCAGTATGGATCCGGTATGGATCTGGATCCGGATCCGGATATAGATCTGGAGGCAGCTCTGGTAAAGGCGGCGGTGGATTTTTCTGGTTCCTGAAACTGGTCCTGAAAGCCGGAACGCTGTACCTGGCAGCCAGATGTTTGTTCTGGTTGGTCAGGAACCTCTGGAGCTCTAAACTGGATGATGAGGATGCTGAGGTCCTCCAGCGGATTCCAGGCTGGACTTCTCCGTATCCCAGTTATCCCAGGTATCCACGCACGCACATCATGCTGGACTATGTTTACTAGACCTGTCAGGACTTTGACTAGGACTAATTCTGAGTTCCCGCTTCAAATTATGTCATTGGAGATCCAAGCTGATGATTTTAATGATTCTAAAGTGATTTCATGGTTTATTAAGAAATATTATGTGTTTGTATCTTAAACTGAAAATACCAAATGTCTGGAACTAAAATGTTTTTGTAGTTTTTTGTTATTAAAAAGCTCCAAGTCCTCAGTGAGGGACATGAACGAAACAAGTCACTTTACTTTGAAAAAGGAACAAGTTAAAATTTAATTAAATTGTTCAGTGTTTGAAGTGAAGCAATTGACCAATAGTCACCAATATTTGCACTGAAGATTTGCTTTCAGCTTCTACATTTCTCATATTTGTCTGTGATGAGTGAAATTTGTGCAGAACTGAGACTGAATTTATGAAAAAAGTATTTTTGTGGGATTCGTTGTTTCTGTGAAGGTTTCTGCTCCTACAGTCAGAAAGTTTCTGTTTCTGCAGCAAACAAACGAGCGTCCAGTCAGGCAGCTTCAGCATCGAGCCGCTTCCAGATGAAGGAAATGAAGTCAAATCTGTTTACTGACAACAATCCTGGAAGAATCCTGGAAACAAATAGATGCAAACTGCATTCTTGCAGTTCTTGTTGTCAGGTTTTGTCTCAAAGGAGAAAATGTCTCCAGGTCTGTCCGTCTTACATTCATTCATTTTCTAACACCCTTGTCCCTAGTGGGGTCAGCAGGGTGCCGGTGCCGATCTCCAGTGAACGTTTCGGGCGAGAGGCGGGTTCACCTGGACAGGTCGTCTCCTTGGTAATTCAGGTTTGGTCTAAATTTAAACCCCAAGCCAAACTTTTTCAGATAAAATGTTTAAATTAATTTATTTTTATGTTTCTGCGTGTATTCTGACATTTTTGTATACATTAGTTTAATTCTACCAAATTTGGCCTGAAACCGTCTCGGTGCTGCCCTCTGTGGGATGAGCGCTGGTACTGCAGCTGAATTGTTTCAAACAACGCATCACTCAGTCACGCCCCCTGGTGGAGAGTCAGGAGTTGGAATCACGGATGTGGTGAACGTTCAACAGCGTTTAATTGATAAAAGATAAAATATATTCCGTAAACTTTATTGTCAAAGTGCTTATAGCTAACTCTGCTCATTTATGTATTATTATTATAATTGCCGTATTTTCCGCACTATAAGGCGCACCTTCAATGAATGCTCTATTTTTAAACTTTTTCCGCACTATAAGGCGCATAGAATAGACGCCACAGTTATGTTGCCACCCGTCTGGTATTGAACGGGACATGATTTGTTCCGTTCACTACAAATATGGATGTCTAATAATAAAAAATTGGTCCCCAGTACTATGTATAGCATCTGCACTAGTCATTGTTTCATTCACGGTTTTGGTGTTGCCATATTGTGCCCAACTGCTTTCTGGGTAACACAGACCAACCGACACGCTGCCGCCGCAGCCTCTGTCTCTCTTCCCCCCACGGCTTTAAATGTACAGCTGCTGGTCCCTTGGTGACTCCAGCCGAAGCTCCAGATAAATGTCTAAAGCTACTTTGTTGGCATAAAGAATGTCAACCAAACAGTCCGATTCCGGTCGGAGAGGAGAGGCTTCCGACTGGAATGGGGCGTCTGGACGATGGTCCCCCATCTCTGTTCGCGCACAGCATGTTGGTGGAGAACGTGATGCTAGATGACCTGCAGACGACCTGATTATTAGGTGGGTAGGTAGAAATATAGACATGTCTATGGGTAGATCGGTCAGTCAAACTTTATTAACAAACCAGTTTTTTGACAACTATCCCAGAATGCACTGCGCGCTTCTTCTACGGGGAAAATGGAGTCGGCAGCTGCTTACCGTAGTTGCTAGACCTGCTGTGGCTCAATATTGGTCCATATATTAGGTGCACTGGGTTATAAAGCGCATTGTCGGCTTTTGAGGACATTTAAGGATTTTAGGTGCCTTATAGTGCGGAAAATACGGTACCTGAAATTGATGAGGCAGCCAAGCAGAAATCACACACAGTCAATTTAAAAGAATCATCTTGTCACCAGCAGACTGTAGAACAGGTTTAATATAATCAAACTTGGACCTGGAATCTGCTCTGAACCAAATGATGATTCATTTAGTGTAAATGTTAGAATATGAAACTTGTGGTTCCAGAAACTCGGTGGGTCAGCTGCTGTTTGATCAGATGTTTGAAACGGACCAGAGGCAATGTTGTATAAAGTACTGAGATCTCAGAGTCAAAGTTTAGGTTCCTCTCCAAAATATGACTTTGGTAAAAGTCCAAGTCACTGACTGAAATGTTACTTGAGTTAAAGTATTAAAGTATCTGAATTTTCTTGTACTTAAGTATGGAAATTACTGTAAAAATGGATGTACTCAAGTAATGTAATGAAAAGTATAAGTAAAACAAGGCAAATGCAGTTTGAATGACATTTTTTATATTTTGGTAAACTTGTCAAATACAGTTAAAGTAATAAACACAACCAGGCAGGTAAAATTAAACCTGCTAATAGATAAACCTGCAGCATCATTAGGTGCTTCACCTACAAGGTTAATAACTTAACCTGTTTACAACTGAACCAGCTTCTTAGTTTCCCCTCCAGGACAGAAAATGCAAAGTTTCTCTAAGCCTTAAGTTTCCCTTCAAGTGGTCAGAGCTGAAAATGAGAAAAATAGTCAGAACAGAAAATGTGGCCAACATGAAGAAAAAAAGCCGTTATAATTTCTCTACTTCACAAACTATTGGTGCAACAACTGGTCATTATGTGGCATTAGGGACATGAGGCTGATGCTCATCAGGAGACTTTGTGTTTAACGGGAGAAGAGAAACAGGTGTTTCCTATTGGTGGAGATGAACAAACAGGTGTTTCCTATTGGTGGAGATGAACAAACAGGTGTTTCCTATTGGTGGAGATGAACAAACAGGTGTTTCCTATTGGTGGAGATGAACAAACAGGTGTTTCCTATTGGTGGAGATGAACAAGCCCAGGTAAGTAGCTGCCGACTGTAGCAGCCAATCAGTAGGTGGGTCAAAACTCCAGAGTTTCTCTCTCACTTTTTTGTAACGAGTAACTAAACCACACATTGAAAATGTATCAGAGTAAAAGTATGAAATTAAGTTCGGAAATATATTTAAGTGAAAGTTATGAAAAATGTTCATATTTGTATGAAGTTCTCCAAAATATACTTAAGTAAAGTAGTGAAGTGTGTTTACTTCGTTACTATACAACACGGACCAGAGGGCCTGAAGGACGGAGCCAGAAGAAGAAAACGTTTCCGTCAACCTGGACGATCCAAACAGCAGCGACCCGAACGGACCGCCGGTACACGTCCAGCAGCAAACTGAACAAACTGATGGGTTTCATGGCAAAATGGCTTCATGAAGGCTAACTAAGGAAAATCAGGGTTTTAATTTTAACTAACGACAATTAGGAAACAGATGCAACTGAAATAATTGGAATAATGTGAAACAGTAAAATCTTTTTGTTCCTTCTGGAAGTGAAGCTCATCTGATACATAGATCTATGACACATAGAGTGGCAGTCTGGAGGTCCTGATGAAACCACTCCACATTCTATCAAATGTTGATTATCAATTTTATTATTGATTACTGGAGTTTGCAATGTTCATTATTTTTAAATTTTCTGAGCTGTAGCTGCACATTTTTGACTTTTTATGTTTGTCTTTATAATATTGTGTCATAAATACGGTGGCCGACAGGTGCAAATGCGCAGCAACGGAGAAAAGATGCGAACAAAAAAAGACAGGCGCACAAATAAATGAAATGCAGCAAACAAAAGAAAGACGCAAACAAAAGTGTTGAAAACGGAAGTGCTCCAGACCACTAGGGGGAGTCTAACAAAAAACAGCTGCGTCCAAATTTAGGCTCTGCATCCTTTAAAGCAGCAATGGCGAAAAAATAAGTTTTGCTGTATTACACTTAAAATTACACAAAATGTTTTTTTACCTTGTTTTTAGTGAGAATGTAGATGTATAGATCTGAAATATCTGCTCGGTTCATTAATAAATCACCTCATTCCAATATTGCTCCATGTTTTCGGACCTTCTGCTCCGCTGCATTAACATCCAGCTGTCAGCGGGTCGGAGCTCCAGGTTCGGTACCGACAGAGAACCCAGGTCTCCCGGCACATAGCTAGAAAAACTCCCGCTAGTTTCCCCTATGAGTGGAGGTGAAAAAGATATTAAGTCAGATAGTAGTAAAATCTTTTGGTTCACTAAAGTATTTAATTTATTCCTGAGCAAATGGGTTTGACTGATTAAAGTTAAGCCTTCAAACATAATAGTTTTATTTAACTGTCATGTCTCACTACCTGACATCTGGAGAGCATTTGAAAATGAATAATATCCCTTGTATACATTAAATTAGACCAGTGGTTCCCAAACTTTTTCTCCTGCGCCCCCCAGTGGTTTCCAAACAGTTTCTGGGCCCCCCTGTCTCTGCCCCTGGGGGGAGAGCAAAATTAATGTACGTAGCTGAACATAGACAACAACATCGGTAGCCAACAGGCTACTTGTTAAGCTTAAGGTGCTGTATTGTTATTAGCTAGTCGTCTTTTAGCTACATTACCTGCATCCAACAGCTTCACTCAACTCAGTCGGTTAGTTTTAGTTTTGGGAAAAAACTGTGTAAAGTTCTTGTGTTTTGCTGGTTTGCTGCCATGATTCTAACACAGTGGTGCCCAACCCCCGGTCCGTGGACCAATTGGTACCGGCCGCACAATAATTAAATATTTCCGTTTTATGTATTATTTAAGTCTGGAGGATCTTTCATTTTGAAAATCCTTTAACCGGATTCTGTGTTACTTGTGAAACAGATCCGATGTCTTTGGAAAGTTTCTTTCAAAGAGGAAAAGGCCCAGAGAGACAGGAGGATGGATTTATCCCGGACCAGTAGGTGAGTCTCACATTACAAGCCGCTCTGCGTAACATGTGGCGACCGGCTGCTAATGAGGCAATGAAGCTACAAACTGCTTCACTATGTAGAGACCAAGCAGGTTGTGGATATAAGCAACAGTTCAGGTGTCATTGACTCATCACTTTCAGATGGAAACGTCTGGTTGCAGAGAAACAAGCTCAGGTTTCAGTTAGTCATTATCGTGAGTTAAAGTTTTCACAAAAGTAAAATGTTCATTTTTGTGGCGCATCTGTATCTTATTTTAAAGGGATATGTAAACGTTACCATAGCAACCAGAGCAGCTGCTTTATTTGCTGCACTATGATTTGGAGGTGAATGTTTTTTCATAGTTAACATTTTTAACTGAATAAATATAAACATATAATAATGACCTTTACATATAATAATAAACATTTCCACATATCATCTCTGATATCCACCGGACTCTCAGATATCTGAGCTGTTTGGATTCCCCTCTGTTCTTACGTCACCGCGCTCTGATTGGCTACCTGTCACATTCAGCAGGTTGTTTTCTCGCTCAGGGTAAAACCCCACAGGCTCCGATAAAAGGGCCAAGACAACCAAATTGGGCATATTCAGGATTTAGCAAGAACATTAACAGGCAGAAGCCTCATCTGACTGTTCACGCTCGAAGGTTGGAGACGCTGTTCTAACACAAACCTGCATAGCTTCGCACAGCAGCAGCATCAGGTCAACCCAGCGCAGCGTCGTAGCTCATGTTGCGTTTAAAGGCGGTTCGGAAAAACAGGTTACCACGTTAACAACGGATGAAACAGTTTTAACTGCTGATAAAAGTGACAGAGGACACAGATATGGGAAATGTGGAAGCCCTACTGTATCAAATTGACAGAGGAATAACAGAGACTTTGCCATTCTAAGGTAAAAAACCCAGCGCATACAGCGTTCATGTTTTTGTTTTCATCCAGAGGCTTCTAGGGGGCGCGCCCCACAGTTTGAGAACCTCTGCATTAAACATTTTAGAATCGGATAGATTTCCTTTTTACTATGGAACAACCTTTATTACAAAAGGTGAAGAATAATACAGAAATAAAGAATAAAAAAACAACTTTGAGTCCGTTTGTTTTCCTTCGCTGCTCTGTGCTTGACGTTGTCACGGTTGCTAAGCAACATAACGCCGAGATGGAGGCTAGCAGCTAGCCGAGGCTACAGCTAGCCGAGGATACAGCAGCTAGCCGAGGCTACAGCTAGCCGGAGGCTACAGCAGCTAGCCGAGGCTACAGCTTCTCTCTTCCGGTCCATATTCGTGGCCTTCGAAGGATCCGTCTTCTGTAAAAGGACGGAGGCCTAATGGACCGCGAGAGTTTTATCAATCCATATTTATATAAACATAAATAAATAATGATTAATACTGAATAAAATACATTAGGCTATAGATGTTTATGGACACACACACACTTTCCAGCCTATAAGTTCTGGCTTAAGAGAGATTCAGCAGCTGAGATCAGGTCCAAACTCCGATAGGAGATTCATCCTGCTGCAGTGAATCTGTCTCTCCTTAAAGACATGTTTCCTTCTTCCTGTCTTCCTTCTTCCTCATGTCGAACAAAACCTTCAAAACAAAAACGGGAGATTTTCGAGTTATCTTACGTTGACAGAGTTAAATAATTAAATAATAGCCACTTGTGTAAACTTTGCTGGTGAATGTTATATTATGATTTTTATAATATTGTCTAATTTCTATAGTAGGTTCTTGTATCAGATGATCTAAATGTTGGAGAATCACTGAAACATTTTAAGATTTACTGAATCTCTGTCAGCTTTCAGGGCTGATCACCAACCACTATATAGCATTAGCTGGTATTTACCCAGTGGACATAAATACAGTATAGTTATATTCTAATCACAAAAAATACACAGTAATATGTCCATCATACTTGCGAAAAGTCTGTCGAGCCTCAGGTCAGTAGTCCGTCGATCCGATCAACAATATTCCGCAGTACTGAGATTTTCTGCTGTTTAGGTTGAGCAAAGCAGGAGGAACGACGCTCCGCTCCAAGATGGCCGCCAATCGGGGGTCTTGACTTTTATTAAGTCTGTGCTTGAAGGATCAGTTTCTCAGGGGCCTGGATATGGAGTTAGATTTGTTTCACAATTATTCAATCAAAAAAAAAATCTCAAACAAAAAAAAGTTTCAGCCCAAAAAAAAAATCATCTCAAACAAAAATAACAAAGTTTTAACCAAAAAAAATCATCTCAAACAAAAAAAAAAGTCATAAAAACTATTTAATAGTAAAAATATTTTTTTACGAAACAAAAACATTTTTAAAGATTTTTTTTTGATTGAAGTAACTAATTTTTTGATTGAATTTCTTTTTTTTGGTTGAATCTATTTATTTTTTTTTGGTTGAACTCATTTTCTTGCTTACAGCTTTATTTGCTTTGGGGAAGCTTACATGAACAATCTGGGCGGGGCTTAGCAATGTAAGACGTGTTCCGATTGGTCAGCGCTGACTAAAGCGGATGACTCCCTGATCTCTGAACCGTCCCGAACTGCAGGGCTTCGGTGACGGACACAGAATGTTAAAGGTAAGTAATGTTCACCAAATGACACCGTTTAGCAGCTACTAGAGTCTCCAACCTGTTTCAAAGAAGGAATCTGACACAACGTATGACGACAGTCACATATTTTATCTGCCGCGATCCCCGGTAGCATAATATGCTAACTAATGTTAGCATATTATGCTAACTAATGTTAGCACTAGGTAAAGTTCATTAACTGTCTTTATGTTGAATTCATTAACCAGCAAACCTCTGAGTTTCATTTAGCGTGGAAAATACCAACTATATCTGGAGGAAATATGTGTTAAAAACTGTTGTGTAATCCTGCGTGTGTGTGTATTAACTAGCATTGAAGCTAAAGCGGAAAACAGCAGATCGTTGCTCCAATGTCATCAGGTCCACGTTAATCTGACCACGTCAAGTGACTGTGGATTATTTAAGAACATAGTCAGTGTGTCGGTGAGCTTCCCCAAAGCAATTAAAGCTGAAAATAAGTTCAACCAAAAAAAAAATAGACTCAACCAAAAACAAAAGTTTCAACCAAAAAAAGAAGAGATTAAATCAAAAAATTAGTTACTTAAATAAAAAAAAATCTTTAAAAATGATTTTGTTTTGTAAAAAAAATATTTTATTATTAAATAGTTTTTATGACTTTTTTTTGTTTGAGATTATTTTTTTTTTGGTTGAAACTTTTTTTTTTTTTGTTTGAGATGATTTTTTTTATTGAATAATTGTGAAACAAATCTAACTCCATACCTGGAAAGGATGGAGCCTAAATTTGGACACAGCAGTTTTTTGTTAGACTCCCCCTAGTGGTCTGGAGCACTTCCGGTTTCGACACTTTTGTTTGCGTCTCTCGTTTGTTTGCTGCATTTCATTTGTGCGCCTGTCTTTTTTTTTGTGCGCCTGTCTTTTTGTTTGCATCTTTTCTCCGTTGCTGCGCATTTGCACCTGTCGGCCACCGTACATAAATGATGGATGAACATAATATTTCCTCTGAGAACGACAGAAAGAGGAAGTGACGGTTTCATTCTGCTGCTTCGTTTCAGAGAAAAGCCTGAAAATAATTAAAATGATGCAGATTTTAAATCTCAGTCGGTTCCTCTGGTCCACAATGGCTCATATATTTACATACACTGTGGCTGCAGATAACAATTATTACTGATCATTTATCTAATTATTTAATCAGATTAAAGGTTTGTCACATTCTGCAGATTTTCATTTTACTACATAAACCAATTTTAAACAATATTAACTAAACACATAAAACTTAATTTTACTCTTTCAGTTGCTAAAATTCAGTATTTAGTGAATGTTTGATCAACATGTAAAACTCGTTATTCATTAATAATCTGACAGTAAAAGATGATTAATTTGGTATTTTTCTTTACAGAACTGGAACCAGGTGAAGATAAAACCCGGTTCCGGTTCTGGCTAACAGATTTACAGATAAAGATTTTATTACGTTAAATCCAAAATGTTCATGTTTTTGTAAAGTTTTGTCTTCATTACAGCCGACTAACGATGAATAGATTAATCTGAAGTTCCTGCAGGAGGTAAAGCAGAGGGAACAGCCTCTGAATGGGAACCGGAACCAGAACCAGGACCTGAACCGGAACCAGGACCTGAACCGGTTGTGTTTTAAAGTTTTTCTGGGCCTGCTGAGTCGGGTTCCTGTGTGAGTCTCTGCCTGGGGTGAAGATGGTGATTGAAGAGCTGAGGTGACACTTCCTGTTTTTATTCCCAGACCATGAGATTTCAGCCAGCTGACCAGAGAGCTGGCCAATCAGAGGGACCGGCCCGTCTGAAGGCGGCAGAACTCGATCTGGACCGGTTCTGGTGAGGGTTCTGTTCACAGCTGGATTCTGGACTCAACATGAAGGATTTTATGGATTGTTCTGGAGTAACGTGGTTAAAACGCATCGCCTGAAACTTAAGTTTTTATTTTGGGGTTTCAGAATCATGGGTTTTTCCTGAGGAACAAAGTGTTTCTGTCCTGCAGGATGGAGTCGGTTCGGTTCTGCTGCAGCTGGTCTGTCTTGGTTGATGAGCGGCTGTGAAGGCAGCAGAGCTCAGTGTTTCCGGACCGGATCCGATCTGGTGACCATCAGCAGCCAGGAGGACATGGTGAGCAGCTTCTTTCCCTCCTCGTCTCTGAATGCGGAGTAACGAGACGTCTGACGTCCTCAGCGGTTCCTGGATCGGCTCGGAGCCCAGATGAAGTTTGGATCGGGCTGAAGGAAGCGAGCCGAGGTTCTGGATGGAAGTGGACCGATGGAGGTTCTCCAGGAGTCACGTAGGAGCAGAACCAGCTAAATCCACCTGGTTTCCTCTGCAGGTTCTGGACGCGGCCGACATCTTGGACCAGCAGAACCCAGAGCTGTGCAGCTGTTAACAGAGGCGGCCTGGTGTTGTGCCCAGAAACATGCCTGTCCAAATTTCATCCCGTCGCGGGAGGCGCATCGCCCTAAGCTCTCGGATATTGATGAGAAAACGGACAAAAATATGAACGAAGAGGAAATTTTAAAGATTTTTTTTTTCACATTTCTTAGCCATGTAATCCCTAAAACGGTGGGTTTTATTTTGCAAATTACTTGAAATAAAAACGGTTTTTACACCTTTATTGACACGAGTTGAACCTTTTTTTTCAGTCCGTGTCTTGTAAACTTTCTCCGCAAATGGTTTGAAATTCTCTGCTTTGTCTTTTGATACCATAATAACTTAAAACCAATCAGAGGCCCATTATGTAGAACATTTTATATCAAGCTTAACTTTCTAGTCTGTTAATGTAGGAGGGAATGATTTTAATATATGAGCCTGAAAATATTTGCATCCGTCTTGTTGATATGAAACTTATAGCATTAACTCAGAACAAGTGTCATTAGTAGAAAAGGTGAAATACTTTCAGCTCTTTATTTCCCCCAATCAGCTCAGGGATGCATGTTTTAGCAATATGGATTTTGAGCCTGACAAAATATGTATCCCCCTCTATTCTGCTCAAATATTATCCTATTGATATAAAACTTATACCAGCAAGTGGGGAACAACCCCACAGGTGGTGGAGAATGACGGAGCTAAGATCCGGTGGGATCCAGATCCAGACGGACAAGATGGTGATGGAGAACCAACCGGACATTGTGGTGGTGGATAAAGAACAGAGGAAAGCCGTTGTGGTGGATGAAGCTATACCAAGTGATAACATCAGGAGAAACTGGAGAAACACCTGGACCTCAGGGAGGAACTGGAAAAGACCTGGAAGGTGAAGACAAGACCACAATGGTGCCTGTGGTCATCGGGGCAGAAACCCCCAAACTGGAGCTGTGGCTAAAACAGGAACAACATCAGACATCTCAGTCCAGAAATGTGCAGAACTAGGAACAGACAATATACTGGAGAACAGAGAGAGAGATAGAGACCATTTCAGAAAAAAAATACTTTGAAACTGTCATTGAGAAGAATTATATAATCTGCTGTCAGAAAATCTGTGCCTGACCAACAGATTTACACAAAAATGTGTTGAAATATTTAACACATACAATGTGTTATAATCTTGTACATTTGAACACACTGTGTGTTAAAATGAACACAAAATGTGCATTAAAAGTAATACATTTTTGTGTTATTTTTTATCTTTTTTAAGAGACTTGGTCTTCGCACCCTGCTGTGCCAGGCCAGAGTGATGCATTGATGTCACAAGGCTGCAGTCTTGAGTTCTAAAGTCCTCACCATTGCAGAAGTGGCAGAGCAAGAAGAAGGAAGCAAGAAGAAAGAAGAACAAGTGATTGAGTGAAAAACATTGGAGCACAAAAAACATGAGTCAATATCTGTTTGGAATCTGGAAGAAAGTCGGAATGTTCTCATTTAACAGGACGACTGATAAAAAAAGACAAGCTGCTACTCGAGAAACATGAGGAAATAAGGTTGTTCAACAAAATAGGAAGTTTAATGGAGGATAACGCGAAACTGGAGAAGGAGAAGACGGCTCTGGACCAGAAAAGTGCCATCTTGGAGCAGGAAAACACGGCCCTGAAGATCAAAGTCACCACCCTGGAGCAGGACAACACCACTCTAAAGAAGGAAAAGACCGATCTGGAGCAGGAAAACACTTTGTTGGGGCAGAGACTCAACATCTTGGAGGAGATAAACGATGCCCTGGAGATGAAAAACGATGCCCATGAGGGGAGAAACAAGGCCCTGGAGGTAAAAAGCAAAACTATGGAGCAGAAAATTACTGTCTTGGAGCAAATGAACACTTCCTTCCTGTTCCTTAAAGACAGGAAGGAACTGTCTTTAAGCATATAAACACCACCCTGAGTCAGAAAATCACCACATTGGGGCAGGAAAACACTGTCTTAGAGAAGGAAAAGACCACTGTGGAGAGGAAACGCACCATTTTGGAGCAGATAAACTCTTCCCTGGCGCAGTTTAACACCAACCTGGAGCAGGAAAACGCTGCCCTGGAGAAGGACAAGACTGATCGGGAGAAGAAAGGGACCATCATGGAGCGTATATACAAAACCTGCAGGTGGAAGTGGAGCAGTTGAAGAAAAGGCTCAGAGAACACAGAAAAGGCTCAGAACACATTTTAACACACAGAAGCAGCAGAAATAGCAGCCAGTAGTAAATCTTGTCTAGCCATCATGAAGACAGCCAGTCGGTTTGAGACCAGCCACAGAAGCAGATGTGTGATCAGACTCTCCACTTCACTTTTGAAATGTAACAGGCAGTTCACTTCTCCAGGGCTTCATAGTAACTGCATGGAGTTTGCATGTTCTCCCCATGCATGTGTGGGTTCTCTCCGGGTACTCCGGCTTCCTCCCAGAGTTCAAAAGCACTTTAAAGTCAGAATCGTGACTTTAATTTCAGAATTCTGAGTTTAAAGTCAAATTTTTTTTTCTCGGTGGCTCCAATCCTCTTCCGTAGCAAATGGAGTCTTGAATCCTTCGAAAACAATCCCATATGCATGTTTTGCACTAAATGTTATGGTTTTATAGCAATTTAAAAAACAGTTGACCAGATTTAAAGGTCTATAGGATATGTCGTAGTTTTATAAAACACAACCTTAACTGTTTAATTCTTCAAATTAGCACAGGGAGGCATTTTTTGGCAACATGGATTTGGGCCTGCCACAACATGCATCCCTGCCAACTTGGAGAAATAGAATTAAGAGTGAAATAACTTTTTCTACACAATCAGAATAGTTCCATGAACTGCTGGTATAAGTTTTAAATCAGTAGGATTATATTTGAGGGAGGGGGGATGCATATTTTGGCAGGCTGAAAATCCATATTGCCAAAAAATGCATCCCTGTGCTAATTCGGGTAAATAAAGAGTTAAGGGTGAAGTAACTTTTTTCTACATAACCAGAATAGTTCCATGAACTGCTGGGATAAGTTTTAAATCACTGTAATAATATTTGAGAGAGTAGAGGGGGGATGCATATTGTGGCAGGCTGGAAATATTGTAAAAACCGTTTTTATTTCAAGTAATTTGCAAAATAAAACCCACCGTTTTAGGGATTACATGGCTAAGAAACGTGATAATGTTACAAATATCTTTAGATTTCCTCTTTGATCATATTTTTGTCCGTTTTCTCGTCAATATCCGAGAGCGTAGAGGGGATGAAATTTGAGCAGGCATGTTTCTGGGCACAACGCCGGCCGTGGAGCGAAGACTGGCGCTGTCAGCTGCTGCAGTGGGTCTGAGAGAGGAAGGCGTCCGTCCACTTCTGGACGTCTGCAGTAGAAAACTTTAAACCTCTTTTGAAACACGGAGCAAATAGATTCATATCCTGTATTTCTGACTGAACTGGCTTTGATCCAGTCTGTGGGTGGCAACATGTTGCTAACGTGATTCTTGAGGTCAGGGGCGGATCTAGCGGGGTGGCAGCTGCCACCCCAAACGAGAGTCTTGCCACCCCAGCTAGCGACAATGAATTCAATAAATAGTTATAGCAAATCGGACATAAAGCCCTTGAAACTCTTTTTCCCATGACAACATTGAATGCAACACAATGTAACCTGACACCTACTGGTGAGTAGCGGGAAGTGCGAGAGAAGGACAGAAACCAGCAGCATTGATGGATGTTACTGGAATGGACATTATGTGATTTATCAAAAGTCACACATGCACCTTTTCCGTCCATTGGGTCAAGAATATCGGTGGTCAGGAAAATACTACAATCACGCAAAGAATCAGAACAACTGACGCGATGTTTAGCGAAATCTGAAGCCCCTAATAAGGGCTTCAGATTTCACAGGTGAAGAAAACGTTTTAATTTAAAGAAAACACTGAACAAGTGAGCAGTGGGTCAGTTATACTAACTGTTGTTAGCCTGATACTGACTTTGATAACCTCAGCATGAGCTGCGCAGTTCGGTGTGTTTTGGTTCTGTTGGCACTAAAACAGGTCAAACTGCCACCAAGTCATCAGTAGAGCAGCTGTTTAAATCAGTTAATCAACCACCGCTGAGCTCAGGAGAAACTTATTAATAATCACAATATAGACATCAAGCCTGACAGCATAATGCAACAGACTGAATGTTCTGTTTTGGTGTTTTTGCTGCTTTTTTGTGTGGGAAATGTTTGTTTTTTGGTGTTGATTCCCCTGATCGTTAATCTGCTCTAACTGCTCGTTGAGCTGTTGTTTGTCAGTTACCATGGCAACGGGTCCAACACAGAGCAAGAAAAGGCGGAATAAATGTGGTTGGAGCTATTTCTATAAGTCCAGGGGCCTGAAGGACCAGCAGGCATCTAGCCGATGGTTTTTAAGAGTGGTAGCATGAGAACAAATGAAAGTTTTTATCTCTGTAATTGTTTGGTGAAAGAGGAAAATAAATCACCAAGATCAATTAATAAGTTTGGACATTGAACCATGTTTTGCCTGTCGAGAAACTTGACCCCAGTACCTCAGTAGTGCCTTGGTGGAACTTTAATTGGATGTTTGGCTTTGCAAACAGTCAGAAGTGGTTCTGTCTAGTTTGGTTCTTCACCTGTTTATCAGCTTTATTGTAGCTTTATTGTGGCTCACTGCAGCCGCTGCAATTCCTCCAGATTTATATCATGGAGAATTTATCAAACATCCGTTTCTAATTTTTATTTTATATATCAAATAACAAATGATAGCGCTACTAATGTTTTTGTGACAGATTTCTCCTTGTCCTGTTTTGGGACAAAATGGTTTTCTGGACACAATGCATGTCAATTGATATGCGTATCAGTAATGCATATCAATTAACAGGAGTATGAAAGACATGAAAATAATTAACTATACTACATTAAGAAATTGCATTTATGCTACATGAAGCTGATTTTGAAACACAAAGCAAGTTAAAAAGAATATTTTGTATTGTTTTTAATATATATATACTGCCAAAAAGTCCCTGCCACCCTCTTGCCACCCCATAAATATTTTTATAGATCCGCCCCTGCTTGAGGTTTTAATCCTTTAGGATCAAACGACTTTTATTTGGACGACTTTCCAAAAGTCCTGAACCAAACAGCTGAATGGACCTTTCATCCTGCAGAAGCCCGGTAACGAACAGTTCGCCTGGATCAGGAATTGTCAAGTTTTCCTGAACTCATTTATGTGCTGCTACGGAAACGCATTGCTATCACGCAGGAAAAAAAAATTTGAGCGCTATCATGTTATAACGTGATATGTATCTTGTTAAAACGTGTTACGTATCTTGTTAAAACGTGATACGTATCTTGTTAAAACGTGATACGTATCTTGTTAAAACGTGATACGTATCTTGTTAAAACGTGATACGTATCTTGTTAAAACGTGTTACTTATCTTGTTAAAACGTGATACGTATCTTGTTAAAACGTGATACGTATCTTGTTAAAACGTGATACGTATCTTGTTAAAACGTGATACGTATCTTGTTAAAACGTGATATGTATCTTGTTAAAACGTGTTACTTATCTTGTTAAAACGTGATACATATCTTGTTAAAACGTGTTACGTATCTTGTTAAAACGTGATACGTATCTTGTTAAAACGTGATACGTATCTTGTTAAAACGTGTTACGTATCTTGATTAAAACGTGTTACGTATCTTGTTAAAACGTGATACGTATCTTGTTAAAACGTGATACGTATCTTGTTAGAACGTGAGACGTATCTGTTAAAACGTGTTACGTATCTTGTTAAAACGTGTTACGTATCTTGATAAAACGTGTTACGTATCTTGTTAAAACGTGTTACGTATCTTGTTAAAACGTGAGACGTATCTTGTTAAAACGTGATACATATCTTGTTAAAAACGTGTTACGTATCTTGATAAAACGTGTTACGTATCTTGATAAAACGTGTTACGTATCTTGTTAAAACGTGTTACGTATCTTGATAAAACGTGTTACGTATCTTGTTAAAACGTGTTACGTATCTTGTTAAAACGTGTTACGTATCTTGTTAAAACGTGTTACGTATCTTGTTAAAACGTGAGACGTATCTTGTTTAAAACGTGATACATATCTTGTTAAAACGTGTTACGTATCTTGATAAAACGTGTTACGTATCTTGATAAAACGTGTTACGTATCTTGTTAAAACGTGTTACGTATCTTGATAAAACGTGTTACGAATCTTGTTAAAACCTGATAGTTATGTTAAAACGTGATATGTACCATGTTTTAACAAGATAACTATCACGTTAAAACGTGATAATTCTATGTCCAGGAAGTGGCGGTATTATGCTAGGCTATTACAGTGGCTAACAGGAATTGGTCAGTTTTCCCTTCATGTTTGGTCCACACGGATACGGATGCTGCTTTGCACTGTGGTTAAAACTAGAGGTGTGCCGATTGATCGGTAACCCATCATTGGCTCTTGAACCGATACCGATCACCTACATCTCATTTCTCAGCCTGTCTGTCCAGCTGGTCTGGTCTTTCCTTCACTCTGCCAAACGCGCAGCAACAAATCCTAAGGGATGTGTAACTATAACCACTGAGTGAATGAGGACGTTTGCGTGTTGCGGCGGAAAATTGAGGCAGGTCAAAATGCATCAACACCACAAAGCTAATAGACATAAAAACAATGACGGAGTTTGGCTACATCAGGCTCAGTGCAGTAAAAAGACATGGATGATCAGACAGCAGGTAAAGCAGCACAGCTACAAACACTCCCCCGATTTAGCATGACGGTCAGAAAACTAAACTAATAACCTGTAAAATGATTTAAGTCTTGGAGCTGCGATGTAAGACGCTGGTTCCGCTGTTGAACCGCTGCTCCGCTACAGGTAGTAATATTTAATATTTAGTAATATTTGACACAGAGTCGCTTCTGCTCCCCTGGTAGCGACTCTCACACCAAACCTGTTTAAAGCTGCAGCATCTAACCTAAAAAATACATTTTACATACATATTAAAACTTTCTTTGTCCTAACATGAGACAGATAATCGCTAAAAAATAATCGATCTCCTCCCTGCAGTAACCAGCTAGCCGCCATGCTAACAGGAAGTTTTCATTCAGTAACTCTGGATTGTTTTCGTAATGGGTAGTGTATTTTCCTTTGAATGTTAAGTTTTATACTTGAATCTTTTGTCAATGTTGAGAGGTTTTATTTTGGCTCTTTGCATTATTTAGCCTCTTCAGAGCCTCATATGTTATCAGTCTGTTAAAGATAGTATTATTGATAGCAGTTCAATTTGCACAATGCCTGTTTTGTTTAGTTTTTTTCTTGGAAAAAGTTATTAAAAACAAGTTTTTGTCTAAATTAAGGTGAATTCATGGTTCCTTTTTCCACATAATGTAACAGTCGTGTTTATGATAAAAAAAATAAATAATATAATAATTTATGTGTATCGGTATCGGGGATCGGTATCGCGGGAGAAAAAACCTGATCGGCACATCCCTAGTTGAAACCATTAATAACATGAGCAGGATCCTAAACAGAACCGATGCACAGAAGGAAACGTCAGTTCGGTCCTCCAGCTGTGGTCCGTTCCTGACTGTCTGGACCGAACCTGCACTTGACTTCAGATTGTAGCTTGTGATTCGGGAAATGGCTAAAGAGCGATTATAACGGAGACTCAGATGGATTTGCTGAACATTTTCTGTTCAGATTTTCTTTTTTAACGGTAAACCTGTTGAACAACGGCAACAGCTGTTCGTAACCAAGCAACGGAAATCAACAGACGGCCAGATAGTGGCAAAAGACAAAACTAGATCCTGTTCAGCATTTTTCAAAATAAACGACTTCCTCTTTCCAAAATAAATCATAAAGCTTTGAATTACATTATTTTTCACGTCACCTTTTTGTAATTATGTACAATCAAATTAAATTCGGTGAATAATAATAATCATGTAAATTAAACTTAACATATGACGTGACATATGACTGTGTGAATAAGTAACTAATCATGTAAATTATATTTAACATATGTTAAGAAATCATTTGCTCTGCTTTGAAAACGAACAAGTAAAACCAATAAATGAAGCTCATCTTCTCTCCCTGCACTCCAGCATAAATGTAAGAATAAAAACGTTCAACTGAACTGTGCTACATTAGCACTGATTTTTCGCGCCAAAATAAGAGACAGAAAATCATAATAAAACTGGTTATAAAAATCCACAATGATGGTTAAAAACTACAAAATAATACATTAACAAACAACGATAAACATCATATGATAAAACTTCAACATAAACAACAACATCCGTACAGAAAACAAACGTATATCTTAGCGGTGAGTTTCCCTCTGACTCACCCGCAGCAGCGCAGAACGACGCGGTGAGGGAAAAGGGAGAAGCCGAGATGCTATGAGGGCTGGACCAGCTACGGAAGCCCAGAAGACCCAAACGAGACGAAGTGCAGAGAGGCGACCCCCAGGCAAAAACAACAAACAACAAACTAAATAAGATCAAATTCACAAATTCTCAATATAAAATTAATTAGAAATTATAATTTAAAAAAGGTACATTTGTAACACTGTTACACATGCTATTAATGGTTTTAACCACAGTGCAAAGCAGCATCCGTATCTGTGTAGACCAAACATGACGGGAAACCTGACCAATTCCTGTTAGCCACTGTAATAGCCTAGCATAATACCGCCACTTCCTGGACATAGAATTATCACGTTTTAACGTGATAGTTATCTTGTTAAAACGTGATACTTTTCACGTTTTAACAAGATAACTATCACGTTTTAACAAGATAACTATCACGTTTTAACAAGATACTATCACGTTTTAACAAGAATAACGCATCACGTTTTAACAAGCAATAACTATCACGTTTTAACAAGATATACAGTAACATACGTATTTAACAAGATAACTATCACGTTTTAACAAGATAACTATCACGTTTTAACAAGATAACTATCACGTTTTAACAAGATAACTATACACGTTATTTAACAAGATACTATCACGTTTTAACAAGATCTACTTTAACAAGATACTGTTGAAAAAGGATGTAATTAAGTAAATTTCCTTCTCCTTTTTCTGGTCCCGGATCTCAGCGGCTGATGCGTCAATACGCATCACGTTTTAACAAGATACGTATCACGTTTTAACAAGATACGCATCACGTTTTAACGTGATAGTTATCGTGTTAAAACGTGATACTTTTCACGTTTTAACAAGATACGTATCCCGTTTTAACAAGATACTATCACGTTTAACAAGATACATGTTTTTACAAGATACGTATCACGTTTTAACAAGATACAATCACGTTTTAACAAGATACAATCACGTTTTAACAAGATACGTATCACGTTTTAACAAGATACAATCACGTTTTAACAAGATACTATCACGTTTTAACGTGATAGGTATCACGTTAAAACAAGATACGTAACACTTTTAATGTGATACTATCACGTTTAACAAGATACTGTCACATTTTAACAAGATACGCATCACATTACAAAGTGATAGTGCTTGAATTTTTTTTTCTGCGTGATAGCAATACGCTTCCTTATGCTGCATCTAAAAATGTCACCACATTATTTTTGTTATTTTATAATTTTTTAATATTTGAAAATATAAATTATTCTATTTTATTTTTTAAAAATGAACAAATTATGTTTTCTTTATTATGTTTATGGGGTTTGCTTCCGGGTCGGACTTCCTGTTTGCCTCTGGACGCAATACGCGTTTCGGTCATTATTTCTGAATCCTGTTTAATTATTTTTCAGTTGATAATGTTTAAACTCTCCAATATCTCCTCAGTGAGATGTTCGCCTATAACTTCGCTCTGTTGTGGTTTATGTTTTCCTTTCTGCTCATTGTTGTAAGTTTTAGAGGTTTAGATGAGCAGGATCCCAACCACGTTGGGGAAGTTAGGTGATTAAAATACCGCGATATCTTACTAACTCCGGGTTCCAGGAGTTTTATTTTGCTTTTGTTGGAATAATATTCAGCGCATTTTGCTTGGTGGCTCATAAAGTAGCTCAGAGTAGATGAGAGTAAGAAAGTATTAATGAAATGTGGGAATTCAGCTGTTAAAGGTGGAACAATATAAAGTGTGCTTTTTTATAAGCCATGTAATTCTATTTCAGATCATTATTGAGTTAAAATCGGGGAACATTTCTGTTTATACAATATGCAAATGAATGCAATAACGGTTTTAAAAGCAGTTTCATTCATCCTGTCTGACTCTATACCTGGTTATATTCATCTGAGTGAAGAACGGTAATGTGAATAAGGTCATGTGTGAAGTTGATTATTGTGTGAAATGTAATCAAGGTTTATAAAACAATATAAAGCTTTAATGTTGGACACTGTAAAATGTTTGTTGGTTAATAAATGAAACTCACTCTGGATGATAAAAGCAGCATTTCGGTCATTATTCCAGCCCTGACACCTGGAACAGGTCAATACATTTGAACATCATTGAAAAGTTTAGTCTGTTCATTTCAGATAACAAGAACAACATCATCTTGCTGTTAAACCGCTAAAACGTCATGGACGTCCAGCTTAACAGTTTCACAAATCCACCATTTTTATTACTCATAATGATTCAATAGTCCAGATTCAAAGCAGAAAAGTCAACAGAGTTGATCTGTTGGGTGTAATAAATAACATAATTCATTACATCATCACCCAACATAAAATGTCTTGTTATATTTTGCTTTTTTGTAAATATTCTGTCCTCTTTGCTTGAAGTACTTTAGCTAAATCCTGCCAGCATCTAGAAGGATTTGAGTTCAGATTTCATACGATCGAAGGTTCAGCTCCTTCTGTCTGTGGAAATAAACTTTATTTCAGAGATGAATTTATTGATATGGTTAAAGCCCAGTAGACACAGTTCAGAGGATCCTCACCCAGAGTGATGGTGCTAAGGAGGAACCAGTCAGTCTGGACTGGCAGCACTGGGCCGACTGAGGCAGACAGGCTGGGAATCGAACCAGCGACGTCACCTGGTGACATCCTGGACGATGTTCTGCTGGTTTATTTTAAATTACTTTTGTCTTTTGGAGCAGATGATCCAAATCCATTCTGGATCATGGATCTGATATTCTTCACATCTGAAGGTTTCATGTCTGTTTATTCATTAGTTCATTCATATTGTGGTTGAATTTTCTGGCTTCAACATGTTGGGTTGGATGAACGAGTCTAAAAGATTGTTGACATCTTTTAATCAGTTATGGGAATAAAACGTTTCTGCTAAACTAAAGATCTTAAAGAAGAAACCAAGAAACCATCAACACTAAATAATTCAGACTAATGAAGACCAACAGTCTGAAAACAGCAGATTAGTTAAAATAAAAACTGTTCTGCTCTGTTTTCAGTCAAAATGATTTATTAAAGTAATAATCATCTAAATCTGAGAGGAAGAAACTGGTTTTAGCTTTTGGAGACATTCTGGGTCTTTCATGCATGTAGAGATGATTTGTTACCCTCCAGAAATTATACTTGAGTTTATTATTACAGTTTAAATATAATCAACAATGAAACAACATTAAATGTGATTCTGTGTGTTATATATTTAAATTACAGTAAACTTATAGAGAAACAATCATTTTTAAATAATGTCTGGTGCAAAATCACAACAAAATAACCGGATGATGATTTATGTAAGAGAAACGACTAAAATGCAAAATATTTAAAAAGCTTTTCCAACGTTGTGGAGACTTTCTGCCTCCAACGCTGCAATAGAAACTGTGTTGTTAATAAATTCCCTTTTAAACATGGAAATGGCAGTTCTAACTGTAATTACTGATTTTATTTTTAAAGTTTATTTTAGCTCTCTGTGTTTTTAAAATCCCTGTAATAAATAACTGTAAACTTTCATTTTTATCAACGCTGCTGCTTGTCAGGTAACTATAGTTAACTTTCATTTTAATGTACAAAGTTCACATCATCTTTCTTTACATTCAGGACATTCAGGTTTTAAATCACACTTTGCTGCCCATTTATTTAAGTATTTACAGATTAACTCAGTCGTCTAAGAAGAAACAGAACCAGGATGTGGTTTGCTGATGAAATGCAGCGACTGAGACGCAGCAAAAAGAGATCGAAGCTTTAAAACACGTCAAACTGACAGAGAGAAAACAGAAACAGATTTTCTTCTTTCTGTTCAGACTTCAAATCTCAGCGGCTGAAATAAAACAAAGTCCAGCAGGAAACAAGCTAAAGGTATGTTTGTCTAAACTTTTATAATTTTAATATGAATCATTATATGTATGTTTACAACATTATATGATTAAGAAAATAATTTATATTTATCTCAGATTATTTCTTATTAAAAAAAACATTGAAGACTTTCACTGTTTTCACCATTAGAAATATTTACACATTGTAAAAAAGATTCATCATAGAAACTGACAGTTTGAATTCAGGACTTTGTCATATTAAAATGAAAGTAAACTTCATTTTAATGTTTTTCTGTTATATTTAAAGCTTTTACATGTTTATAAACTTTGAGTTGAAAAGACTCAAAATTTTGAAATACTGAAAATGTTAAAAATGGATCGATTTGTATTTTTCTCTAGGTTTGAATCTGAGAAAACAAAAAGATAATGAAACTACAGTTTTCTGTCAATCAGCTGCTGAAATTCCTGCTTCCTCTTCATTCGACGCTTCTCCTTTTAGACCAGAATAGAAGTTTAATTATGTAAAAAAGATGAAGGGAATCTAAACTAAAGCAAAAGAAAACTAACAGAAAACAGACACTTTTATCCATAAATACCTGGTAATAATGATCTTACTGCAGGAAAAATCTAGAAAGTAAAGCCAATGAAAGTTTCTCCACTGAAAGTTTAAAAACATCATTTTTCATTAAATTTACAAGTTAGGAAGTCAAATAAATATTTCTGGATAAACACTTGTGTTGGTCATCATCTTCATATATCCAACAGGTAGAAAAACCGGCAATAGAGGCAACGATACGTCAGGGTTTTGTGGGTGGGGGGGGGGGTTGAGCGAGTGAGCATCGCTCCTTCACCCTGACGTTCCTTCCTTTGGAGTTGCGCCACTGCCTCCAGGTGTCCTGGTCTCCCCTCCTCCCGGTGGGACCTGAACCTCACCAGTGAGGCTCCATCCTGACCAGATGCCTGAGCCTCAACTGGCTCCTCTGGACGTGGAGGAGCAGCAGCTCGACTCTGAGTCCCTCCTGATGACTGAGCTTCCACCATCTCTAATCTATATTAACAGTGTTATAATACAGAACAGCAGCAGCTGGTTAAATTAAACTCAGGTTGATAAAAAGTGGTCAGTCTGGTCGGGTTTAGGAGGAAATTCTGATCTCAGTCCATGTTCAGAGTCCAGAGTCTGAAACCAAAGTGGGTCTGAATGCAGTAAAACCTGCTGAGCTTAAGATAGAAATACAAACATATATTTACTGTCAGTGGATGTTAGATTTGACCCCACATGATGAGGATTATATCAGTATTTAACACTAAAACAGATAATTGGTTTGTTTCCAGCAGCTGCTTTGATTTTTATGCCAAAGTCTCCATTAGAAATGTTTATTTATGCTTTATGATGAGGTACAGCATAAAGGCAGTGCAGTAGTTACATAGTCCGGAAAAACAATTAAGTATGAAACTGTAAATGCTTCTTGTTTGGGCTAATCTTGTGATCTTGGTGTTTATTTGAGTTTTGTTTGTTTCCTCTTTTATTTAGATGAGTCATGTTTTTGTTTTACTTTGTTTAGGCCTTTTTTATTCCAGCTTCTGTATTCCTTTTCTTATTTTGGTTAGATCAGTCTCGTTTCCCCTTTTCTTTGTTTCAGATCTTTCTTAGTTATTATAGTTCATGTTCCTTTGGTCCAGTTATTTTCTTAGGTTAGATTGATTTCCTGTTTCCCAGTTTGTCCTCCCTCCCCCTGTCCTCTCTCTCCTGCCTCCTCTTCCTCCACTCACACCTGTAGCCCGCTAACTCATTATCAATCAATCAATCAATCAATAATCAATCAATCAATCAATCAATGTACAAAAACATTGTCTTGTAACAATTCATCTACATGAGCGAAAAGGAGCAGGAAGAAGAGAAACCTTATGGAAACTTGCCCCTTTCTCATTAATTACAAAATAAATCTTTTTCTTTTCATGGTCACATATATAAAATTAAGAATATAACTTACAAACAACATATCATTAACGCTAAAGTGTATAAGACAATCATTTTTATCATATAAAGTATTTTTAATCAGTTTAAAGCAAATCCTCATCCAAACTATTCCATAATTTAACTCCAGGCACCAAAATACACATTTTTTTTAAAGTAGTCCACACAATTATACTTTTGAAATCAAAGTTCAAAGTTGATTTATTTGATCTAAATCTAATTCATTGACTCTCACTCTAGTTAATCTTTTCAATATAACTGATGTTTAATGATGTGTCTGTTTTACAGGCAGGAGAAGAAATGAGGCCGATTCTACATTTCATTCTGATGCTAAGTAAATAAAACCTGTTTATAGTTATTGACACATGAATGGAGTTACTTTACTGCTTAAACTTTGTTTCAGTTTTTGGGCGTATTTTCATTTTCTTGTTCAGTTGTGCTCAGTTTACATATTTTCTATCATTCTTATTAGCCTTATGAATAAATATTTCTTCGCTAACTTCCTGCTTCAATTAATCTGCATGTTGGATCTAATCTCCTACTAAATTCACAACATTAAATCCTGAATCCATTCTAAATGGAAAGTTTAAATCCAATATTTAAAAGCTAAAATGTTAAATACAAACTAAAAGTGACTTTTGGTGATTAAATCAGCAAACCATAACTATATATCTTATATTTAGTTCCTGTTATCTGTGACAGTAATGGGCCAAATGAGGAATTTATTTTTCAGACACAAATTATAACAATTCCCTTTAAAATATAACAAATAACAAATATGTTTTTCTCTTTAGGTTTTCTGTATTTTGTGGAAAGTGCAATTACAAAGTTTGAAGGACAGAATGTCACCATTCAACCAAACATCACTGGACTTCAGATTAATTCCTATTACTGGAACTTTACACAAAATAATCTAACTGAGAAAATTATCGATTGATACACATATCAGAGAACCATATTTAAAGGCCGTCTGGATACGGATATCATAACTGGATCGATCACAATTTCAAACCTCAATGTTTCTGACACAGGAACATTTCAGGGATTTTTTTTCAGAAACAGTGAAAATGTCTCTTATCACATCGTTGAGCTGGAGGTCAAAGGTAAGAAACACAGATGATCAAAACACTGCAAGGAGTGAAAGACTGGAGTCATTTTTTACTGATTCGGCTTCATTTGTAATTTTATTTCACAAATGAAATCAAATTTAATTTTAATTTAATTTTACTTCACAAGTTTTTTAGTTTTTTTGTGAACAAAAATTGTCCTTCTCTGCAAAAAGCTATTTATAATCTTTTAACATGTTTTCTATATGTAGCCACATTTCTAGTAATAAATAATTTAACATTGTGTTTTTGATTATTCAGGAGGTGATGATTATATTGAACTGAATTTTCCAGTTGGCTTCAATGTTACTCTGAGCTCCAAACTGCAAAGACTGGAGGAGAATCATATTATCTCCTGGTTGTTCGGCAAACAGTTTCCTGAAACAGAGATCGCCAACAGTAGAAGACACCATGGAGATATTTTTGATAATGTGTTTCTTAATCTAACTAATGGAGACCTGAAAATCCCTCAGATAACAAAAAGCTTTTGTGGAAAATACTATTTTAGGATACAGAAACATGGATATCCATACAGTTCAGGAATATATGATGTCATAGTGTATGGTAAGTATTTCAGAAACGGCTCTGGATCTACGATAACTCATGAAGCTTTTCTACAGAATCACTAAAAACATTTTGTTTCTGATTCTTCAGACAGTGATGATTATATTGAACTGGATATTCTGGTTGGCCCCAATGTAACTCTGAGCTCCAAACTGCAAAGATTGGAGGAGCATCAATGTTATCTCCTGGTTGTTCGGCGAACAGTTTCCTGAAAGAGAGATCGCCAACAGTAAAAAACGCCCCAGCAAACATGGAGATCCTTTTGATAATGTGTTTCTTAATCTAACTAATGGAGACCTGACAATCCCTCAGATAACAAAAAGCTTTTGTGGAAAATACTATTTTAGGATATGGAAAGATGGATATCCACACCGTTTAGGAACATATGATGTCATAGTGTATGGTAAGTATTTCAGAAACGGCTCTGGATCTATCATAACTCATTAAGCTTTTCTACAGAACCACTAAAAACAATAATGTGATTTAATCTCAACTGCATCCACTCCTCTGGTAAAATAACTGTTTGTTCTTATAAAACTGCTGACTCCGTGGTAAATCATCTTATTTTTTTTTACCATTTCATTTCCAGAGCTTCAGTTTTGTTCTGGCGACATAATTTTGTTGCTTTAATATCTTTAACCACTTCAATAAATTATCAAATTCAACTGGAAGAAGAGGAATCCTGAGTTAGCGACGGGAAAACATAAATGACTTTAGTCCTGAGTTTATGGCTCATGGTCACTAACTTTGCTTCTTTGTCTCTTTTTTCTATTTATTCTACTTCATGCTCCTCTTTCCTGATCCTCAGTTTGTCTGATGTTTAGTTTTTCCTCTGGATCCTTCAGTGTTGACATTATGCAGGATGTAGAATTTGAAGGCTTGAAATCAAGATGATCAGAAATAAAAGCTTATCAATGTAGGAACTGCAACTATAACTCCCTTCATCCTGACAGGTTCAGGTTTAAAAGAGTTTTTCTACTCAACAGAAAACCAGAAACATAAAAAAAAACAGACAACAAGCAAAAACCTCTGAGAAAAAGATTTATAAAATGTTTAATGTTATGAAAAGCCCAGCTTGTACTTTAAATGGCAGTTCTGGATGTTTAAAATGTTAAAGTTTGTGTTTGAATTTATCTTGCAGATTAAATCTGAACCGTTTTCATGCATGAGGGAAACTCAGAGGTGATTAACATACCAGATTGATTGGTGATTGGCCTTCATTTTGTTTTTGGTTTCGGCCAATAAATGATAGAAACACATTAGTTCCCCTAAAGTTCAGAGTTCAAATTTATGAAAAAATCCAGCCAGCCAGCCAGCCAGCCAGCCAGCCAGCCAGCCAGCCAGCCAGCCAGCCAGGAACCACAAGGCGTCCCAGGCCAGCAGAGAGACATCGTCCCTCCAGGTGTCCTGGTCTCTCCCTCCTCCCGGTGGGACCTGAACTCCTCACCAGTGAGGCTCCATCCTGACCAGATGTCTCAACTGGCTCCTCTGGACGTGGAGGAGCAGCGGCTCGACTCTGAGCCCCTCCTGATGACTGAGCTTCTCTCTCTAAGGGTCCAAACACCCTGAAGAGGAGGAAACCCATTTTGGCCGCTTGGATCCTGATCTGGTTCTTTATTCATGACCCAAAGCTCATGACCATAGATGAGGGTGGGAACGTAGATCGACCGGTAAATCGAGAGCTTCGCTTTTTGACTCAGCTTCTCTTCACCATGATGGACCGGTACAACGCCGCTTCACGGCAGACGCCGCCCCAATCCGCCTGTCCATCTCCTTCTTCCCTCATTGGTGAACAAGATCCCCAGATACTTAAACTCCTCCACTTGAGGCAGGACGACCCCCCTGACCCAGAGAAGGACCTCTACCCTTTTCCAGCTCAAGACCAAGGCCTCGGATTTGGAGGCACTGAGCCTCATCCTGGCCGTGAACCGCTCCAGCGAGAGCCGCAGATCACAATCTGATGAAGCCAACAGGACCACATCATCCGCAAAAAGCAGAGATGAATTCTGAGGCCACCAAAACGGATCAACACCTCGGCTGGTCTAGAGATTCTGTCCATGAAAGTAATGAACAGAATCGGTGACAAAGGGCAGCAGCCTTGGCGGAGTCCAACTCTCACTGGAAACGAGCCCGACTTACTGCCGGCAATGCGGACCAGACTCTGACACCGGTCAGAGTCGCGTGAGCCAACACAACCCTGCAACATCTAGAGCCTTAAGGAACTCCGAGCGGATCTCATCCACCCCACAGAGGAACTCATCTCCCCATCGAGGAGCTTTTTGACCCCTCGGTGACCTCGTCCCCAGAGATTGGAGAGCCCGACCCAGAGTCCACAGGCTCAGCTTCTTCAACAGAAGGCATGTTGGTGGGATTGAGGAGGTCTTCGAAGTATTCCGCCTACCGACCCACAACGTCCCGAGTCGAGGTCAGCAGCCACCATCCCCACTGTAAACAGTGTTGGTGCTGCACTGCTTCCCCCTCCTGAGACGCCGGATGGTGGACCAGAATCGCCTCCAAGCCGTACGGAAGTCTTTCTCCATGGCCTCTCCAAACTCCTCCCACGCCAGAGTTTTTGCCTCAGCGACCCGAGAGCCGCTTCGCCCGCCGGTACCATCAGCTGCTTCTGGAGTCCCACAGGCCAAAAAGGCCCCATAAAACTCCTTCTGCAGCTTGACCCTCACCGAAGGTGTCCACCAACGGGTTTGAGGGTTACTGCCATGACAGGCACCAAAAACCTTGTGGCCACAGCTCTGATAAGCTGCTTCGGCAATGGAGGCGCAGAACATGGTCCACTCAGACTCAATGTCCCCCACCTCCCCCGGAACGTGTTTGAAGTTCTGCCGGAGGTGGGAGTTAAAGCTCCGTCTCACAGGGGACTCCGCCAGACGTTCCCAGCAGACCCTCACTACACTTTGGGCTGCCAGGTCTGACCGGCTTCCTCCCCCACCACCGGAGCCAACTCACCACCAGGTAGTGGTCAGTGGACAGCTCCGCCCCTCTCTTCACCCGAGTGTCCAAGACATACGGCCGCAGATCCGATGAAACGACGACAAAATCGATCATCGAACTGCGGCCTAGGATGTCCTGGTGCCAAGTGGACGTATGGACACCCTTATGCCTGAACATGGTGTTTGTGATGGACAAACCGTGACGAGCACAGAAGTCCAACAACAGAACACGACTCGAGTTCAGATCGGGGGGCCGTTCCTCCCCACCTCGCCCCTCCAGGTCTCACTGCCCACGTGAGCGTTGAAGTCCCCCAGTAGGACAAGGGAGTCCCCAGGAGGGAAACTCACATTACTTTTAGATTTGGATGTTCTGAACTTCATCTTCTCTTCCCCTTTAGATCAGGTCTCTGTTCCCAACATTTCCAAGTCGACGGATCCACCAACCAACAGCTCCTGCAGATTAACTTGTTCAGTGAATAACGGGCTTGAAGTGAACCTGACCTGGTTCAGAGGAAACATCAGCATCAGCCACAGCAGCAGCCGGAACGACTCCATCCTCAGGCTGGACCTGAGCATCGGGTCGGATGATTCCTCCAACTATACCTGCCAGGCACAAAACCCCGTCAGCATGGAGAGAAGATCTCTGGACTCTCAGCAGCTGACATGTCATAATGCAGGTAAAAGGTCGTTTATGCTGGACTGAATAATAAGTTTATCAAAGTCTGAACGACATGCAGCTCAGTTCCTCTGTTCTGACCAACAAGATGAAAACAATCAGGAAACAAATTGATTAATAAATTCCCTTCTGCAGGCAGATTCTGATGGAAATGAGGAGATTATGTCTGGATTAGAATGAGGCTTTACCTGATGACATGTTTCTCTGCATTAATTTCTGTTTTATTACATTTTTATGATGATAAATATTTTTGAATTTTTGCTGGTTTTCAGGCTCAGCTAAGCTTCAGGGCGTAGTGGTGAGTGTTTGTGTCACTCTGGCCATCATTGGTGTGGATATGTCTTTACATCCATCGCAAAAAACAGAAAAGAGGTAAATATGGAAAAATATTTTAGATTTTGATCTTTCATATGATCCTCTGCTGATGATATTTCATTACACCAACAGGTCGTCATATTATTGATCCTCAAAGATCTCAGCCAAACCAACAGACTCAGAACTGCAGCGCCTCTCTGGTAGATCTATGAAAAAATATCTAATAATTTGAAATTATTTATCATATTTGTTCAATTTCTTGCTATTTTGCATCAACAAAAAGCAAATATTTGGGTATTTATTTAGTATATAGTATAGTATATATTTTGGCTGAATAACTAAGCTGTAATATTATATTTTTTCAGACAAGTGAAGACTTTCTGCTGCAAAACCTCCAAGTATCAAGTTATGACACTGTAAACTGACGTAGTTCACTGACCTGCTCCACCCAAAGGGAACTGATGGAGAACATCGACTGTTGATCTCAGAGAGAAACTGAAGATAAATAATTCAATATCATTTTATTTTAAATGTTGAATCTCTTACATATTTCAGTATTTTAATGTTCATCCTAATCTGAGCGTCATTAAGCCTGGAGAGTTTCAGGTTGAAAGAATCATATTTCATATTTACTGCAGAGCTTCAGAGTTTAATGAGCAGAAACATGAAGAGAAGTTTTTCCTGTTGACCTGGAGCCTCAGCAGAAACATGAAGTCCATCAGTTTTCTGCTGATTTCAGGCTGAAAACCCAACAGAACCGATTCTCCACCAGCACGGAGCTCCGACCAGAACCCGGTTCTGTTAAAGCCCGGATACATGGAAACAGTTCAAATCCCCAGGGCGGATCAGGGTCCTGAACTGTTAGCGCCCTCTGCTGGTTGACATGAGATATTACATTTCTTCAGTATTGTGTCTCTGTATAAATGGCCACTAGGGGCGCTAAACCCTCCATGTCCACGGAGCCGCGGCGGCGTCCAGCTCATCTGGGTTTAAATATGTAACCCGGATTGTAAAGAGAAATCTAAGATATTAAATAACAAAAGGATAAATTAATTTATTCTATCACTTTATTTCAATTAAAATTCCAAAGTTCATATAAAGTTATTAAAAATGTGTTTGTGTTGTTGAAATTATCTTTCACGTCACTTGTTGGGAATTACTAGTGAAAATGTTATTTTCATGCAGGAAGATGGTCTGTGAAAGTAGCACGAGGTGTGAGGGAGAAAAACCAGAAAAGAGTTTGGTTCGGCGTGATTGGACCTCAGCTAGCAGCAGGAGGAGCAGTTAGTTTGTTTTCAGCATAGACATAATATAAGGATAAACCCTCATGCTCCGCTCTCGCCTATTGTCGCTAATTTAGGGCGGCCATCTTGGAGCGGTAGACCACTGAACTCAGCCTCATGTGTGTAGCAGCATAATGACGTATCAGCGCATTTAATCGATCATAACACACTTTTTTGTTACTAGAAACTATATTCAATCATCTATCAAAGCTACATTTATAAACAATTGTATTATTTAAGTATGTTTTTAATACATAGTTCAGCATATTTAAATATTAATGGCTATAACAGTGGTTCTTAACCTGGGTCCAGTCAAACCCCAGGGGTTCGGCGGAGCCTCTGCCGTGGAGGTAAAGACTCACTTGTGTAAAGTCGTGATGAGCCTGCAGAGGATCACGTTACATTGCTTAGCCAATCAGAGCTGCGGAGGAGCACTGTGTTGAATACGACGCTTGCCACTATTGTATTTGTATTGGCACTACTTTGTGAAGCGGAAGGTTATGCGCTTATAGAGAATCCGCGCATGACGTCACGCGTGACGTCGGATGGGTATCGGCGCCATCTTTGGTGTCCACAAGCATAACTGGGGAAACCGGCGAAAACGACATTCTCGCAGATCTTTTGAATCTAAGTTAGCAATGGTACGAACTTGCTGTGTCATTGGGTGTAATGTTAGGCCCCACGACCGCAGTGGTAAAACAATAGAAAACGGACTTTCATTTCACATTTTCCTGCTGGAAACAACGCGGGGGGCTAAAGGTATGTGAGCTAACAAAAAGGCGACGAATGGCCTGGATATCAGCGGTGAGACGACCTGATATCACCTCCAACATCTCAAGATACCTACAGGTTTGATCCAGACATTTCCATTCTGGTGAGTGAATAAATTCGCTTTTGTTGGTGTGTCATAATTTGTTTGCTATGATTTTTTTCCGTGTGTACTTGTGTTCAGTTTATGTTGAGTTAATTAGATCGGGATAATATTTATGTAGCTTTGTGAGTTTTGTTAGTGGACATCAGGGTTTGTAATGGATAGTGAATCATTTTAATTAAGTTTCCTAAATTATTCAAATTGGTAATTATTCATTGTAAATTATTTAAGTATGTTGCAGATTGTTTAATGATATTTGTCTGTTGATTTGTATTTTAATAGTATTTGCACTTTGTAAAGTGTTTTTTGTACCTCCGGGCTGCCGTAGCTAACGAGGGCAGGTCTATAAAAGCTGGCAAATGAACGAACTGTCAAAGGTGCTTGAAACTACCAACACTCAGGTGTTTCCCCGGTGAAGGCAGCGAGGTACGTTTTATTTTGTTTTGTTGTATTGTAAGTTTATGTTTATATTCTAATATTTGTGTATCTGTTTGGGTTTTCACAGAGATTATGATGTCAGAAGTGATCAAGGTTACTACGGTGACTGATGATCCACATCAAAGAAAATAAACAAACCTTGAAAATTCACCCGTCGAGACGCACAATTAATTCGAGTGCTGGGAGCAGCTACAGGGTTATTTCATTAATGTCAAGCAAACTAATTAAGTTTTCTGGTGTTATAATTTACAGTGTTAATACTGATGTGTGTTCCGATTTGTCCTCTTAAAGGCAAACCGTCGTACGAAATGGATGAGCTCAGTCCTGACTGGGTTCCAACGCTAAACATGGGTCACTGCGAGGTCAACGCCACAACATCGGACCGACATGAGCGTCACTTAAAGAGGCGATACAGCAGCGCAGCTGAAGGCCAGGCGACAAAGACCATGGTAGAAAAACAAGAAGGGGAGCCGCATCAGAAACACAGAGAGGTCAACGAAAACACAGTAGTGGAGACAATGGAAGAGGAGCGAGAGGCTGTGGAGTCTGAAGAGGAACATGAACCAGCATCAAAAGGGCAACAAATAGAATGTGACTTGTGTGAAGAGAGAAGAGAAGAAATAAATCTCCTGTTACAGGAGAACAGGAAGCTAAGGTCAGAGCTGAATAAAAAACAGCTGGACACACGGCGAGAGTGATGCATGATGGTCTATCCTAATATTATGTCTACGGTCAGAAAGGTCTGCAGCTTCCACCTGTTAGCTGGAGTTATTAAAAGTTAACCTCCAACCACCTCCGAGTGGCGACACCACAGGGTAGTATAGTGAGTCCGTTATTGTTTTCAGTGGTAGTTAATGATATGTTTAAAGAAGTAGAGGGTGGAATGGGAGCTTCACTTTTGCTGATGATGGAGCAACGTGGAAAAGAGGGAAACATTTAGAATTTATTGTTAAAAAGCTTCAGGGAGCAATTTTAGCTGTAGAAAAATGGTCGTATAAATGGGGTTTTAAACTTTCTGTAGAGAAAACTAAAATAATGTTTTTTACAAGGAAAAGAGTTGATGGAAAAATTTAATTAAAATTATATGGACAGGATTTAGAAAGAGTTAAACAATTTACATTTCTTGGAATGTGGTTTGATGAAAGAATGACATGGAGACTGCATATTAAGAAAATAATTGATAAATGCAGGAAAGTATTAAATATTATGAGGTGTTTAGTTGGAACAGAAGAAAAGAAAGGAAGGTGATTATATAAAATTCAAAAGAATATTGGTCAAATGAGAAGAACAGAAAGAATCAGGAGAGAAGAGATCATTATTTCACGGTTTAGAATCGGACATACTGGACTAAATAAGTCATTATTTCTGATAGGGAAACATCAGACAGGGAAATGTGACTGAGGGAAGATGAGACAGTGAAAGATGTTGTTTTGAGTTGTAGGAATTATTTGATGCAAAGAAATAAGTTAATTAGAAACCTTAGTAACATGAAGATGAGATTTGATATTGTTGAATTATTACAAGAAGATTCAGGAAGTAGAGGATATGAGGCCTTATTTTATTTGTTAAAACAGTTTAAGTTGTTTAATAGGATATAGTTTTTTTTTTTTCATGTGGTTCACACTCCTTACCAGTTGGTGGCGGTAATGCTCACCTAAAGTTTCTTGCCAACTGCCATTAAAACTCGACTAGAAGCAAGTCCACCTCGCTGCAGTAAACAGGAAGGGGCGGGACGGACCACTGTCAGCCTCATACCTTATATGGAAATAGGACCATTGCACTCCGGAAGTGAAGGGGGCGCTATTTCCTGTATTATCCGCGGTCTCCCGTTTTTATTTTCTTTTTTAATCTGTGATACATCTTCACCTTTAGGAAGGAGTTTCGCTCTCAGCATGTATTTGAACTTCAATCTTTTATTTACTTAAGCGTAGCTCACAATTTTTAACAAATTCTGTAGTTTTCGGTTTTTCTAAATCTGCTCCTTAGTCGCATCTTTTCGGGGTTTACTGCTGCTTCTAGTGGCCTGGCGGTGGTAACACAACTAATATAATCACGTTGCTAAGTCAGAATACCAAAGTCTTTATTATTTATAATTAATTCTGGCATCACTGGAACAGTAAAAGATAAATTCCCTAAAAAAATAACATACCTTTCCTTATTCATAAGGAAGTGGAGCTAATTAAATTACATAAACAAGACCTGAAAGTGATTCCAGTTTCACTCGATGGCCAACCTGTTGAAACTGTGGCAAATTTTAAATACCTTGGGTCATTCCTGGACAGT